>JBCFYV010000012.1:31490364-31832029 GCA_039000515.1 Timema cristinae | reverse complement strand
CCTTACTATACCATAGGGGGTCGTCCTTTTAAGAAAGACATTTACAATAAAAACAATAATGATCAGTATAGTCCAAAATCGTTGGACAAGCGGATAGGATCAATTTCTTCTGGCAAAGTGATTTTGAGGCTTAATCCCGGACGGGGTATTTAAAAATATTTTTCCCTAAATGGTTTTCCACTATCCCCGCACCCAAATGCAGATACCTTAATCTAAAATTTTACCTTTCTTGTCCTTTACTTTATTAGTTAAAAATTTAAAAAAATAATATTTTGCACCCCGGGCTTCACCCGTTCGGGTTATACGCTTTAAGACTAATTTCCTAATGGATTATGAAAAAGGAAGGGTTTAATTAGAGGAAGTGAACCCGCATTTATGCGAGTGGGGGAGGTGGAAACCCTTTTTGGAAAAAATATTGACTATGTATAGTTTATAATTTAATGCATAAGAAGCGTAATGATATGGAGATCAGGGTTCGCATCCTGATCGGGAACTACGAGAATGGAGGCGCGGTTCCGCATGCAGTTTCTACTGTGACTTTTCCCCATCTTCTCTCCACCCTAATATGGATACATTTTCGCTAATTTACCCATGCCATTCTTACCTCTTATATTAAGTAAGAAATGATCCTGGTGATAAACGTGCAAATTAAAAAGAGTTTTGACTGCTACCTTACTATACCATATGGGGTCGTCCTTTTAAGTAAAGACATTTACAATATAACAATAATGATACAGTATAGTCCGAATCGTTGGACAAGCGGACTAGGAGTCAATTTCTTCTGGCAAAGTGATTTTGAGGCTTGAATCCCGGACGGGTGTATTAAGAATATTTTTCCCTAAATGGTTTTCCACTATCCCTGCACCCAAATGCAGATACACTTAATCTAAATTCTACCTTTCTTGTCCTTACTTCATTAGTTAATAATAATAATAATATTTAGCACCGCGTCTTACTACCCGTTCGGGTTATACGCTTTAAGTACTAATTACGCTAATGGATTATGAATTAGGAAGGTTGAATTAGAGGAAGTGAACCCGCATTTATGCGAGTGGAGGGAGAGTGGAAACCATTTAGGAAAAACCGCCCCCAGTTCACCCGACCGAGATTCGAACCTCGATCTCCCCGTCCTCAGCAGTTGAGCTCAACACGACAAGCGCGTTAGCCAACTACGCCACCGAGGCGGGTACTTCATTAGTTAAAATATGCTGAATGCCCGGGTGAGTTGCAAGTCAATGTGGACGAAATATAATCTCAGAAATAAAATAACTGAATAAGACATGGAGGCAGTGGTGGCTCTTGGCTGGAGCCGGCGGCAGCACCCCTGCCCACACCCTAATATAACCGGATTAAAAAAAAAATATTACAATCAATGCATTATTAATTTAGATGATTTATAAAATAGTATAATGCTACGATAAAGTACGAGGTTACTATTGTTTAATAGGTATGCTATGCGATCCCAGTAATTTTAGCTGACGGTCATGTTATGTTTTCCTTCGCACTTTCGCTCGAGTCGATAATAAAGCAGCGTTTGCGGTCTCGGTCGTGTTCGAAGTTCACGTCACTGTAAAGACAGCTGCTCACCCTAAGTGTACATTTCACCATTCGAGAAGATTAATTCCAAAGTATGCTTAGATATTTTATTAATAACCTAAAAATTGTAAGTAATTTTTTCCCAACCTCTGCATACTTCTAGCATACACTCTTGTTAACGTTACTTCTTTCTTCGTCAGCTTGTGAAAGATGTTTTTAAGCCATGAAAAGGGTTAAAACTTAATTGAGATCAACAATGACGAGCAAAAGATAGACTGTCATTAGAAAGAGAGTTAAATGAATGGACGGATCAAATGGAAGATGTATGAAAATGTGTTAGTATTGGAAATCATAGAATCAATTTTTAAATAAACTATCATCCAGCCGATATTCAGAAAATAATTTTTTGCCTTTATCTGTATGTAAATTCATTATCATTTAGTCGTTTCATGAATTAGTTTTTTTATCCATTTTCCTTTCCTGATTGCTTCTGTCATTTCAATTTGCATTCTATTTATTTTCTGTTAGTGCCATACATGACAGGAGTACAAGTCGACTGTTTCAAGTGTATGCTATCCTAACAGTGTACCGTATCGACAGATTTTTATCAATATTCAAACCAAAGTCTTTATGAATCTTTATGTATTTAGTGTCTGGGACTTGTATTTTGTATGTATATGTTACATATGATTTTAATTTAATACTGGTACATGCAGGAATTTACGGTCCCCCAATTCTTTATTTATCTAGAACAGCCCTTACGTGGAGGCATTGTTTTTGTATTGTGTTTTTTTCTAGCTGGTTTTAGTTTCCCGAAGTTGGCACGCCGCTGTAGTGTGCTACATGCACACGGTTCATTGCACGATGGTCTTGTTAGTTTGCCAAGTTAAGTTGGACAGCCTGGGCGATGGGGGTTGGGACTTTTCCAACCAAACATTGATGCGTAAGAGGCATAGTTGCGAGGATGACGCTTGGAAACGGTCGAGGATCCCCGAAGGTGAAATCTCCAAAACTGTTAAGGGCTCATACACTTCATAAATACGTCAAATAAGTTCTCAAAAACGAGAGATGAAAGCCATTTAGGAAAAAAACACTCTCAGTACCCCCAATCGATATCCGAATCTTGACCTCTGCCTCACCAGCAAACCAGACAAGATGAGATCTACTCCTTATCCATCATGCCCAAAGATGCGTGGTTTACTATTATTAATATTATTATTATTATTATTATTATTATTATATTATATTTTTATATAACTGTACTATTTAACCCAAGTATTATTAAATATCTTTTTATTGGTATGTTTTAATACAATGGTTACGACTTAATTGAATGGACTGGTTGAGAAAATACACCCCAATTGAGCGGGAAGGAAAATGTGAACACCAAAGTGAAAAATCCCACGTATCTAACCACCCGACCGAGATTAGAATCTATACTTTGCCGTCACCGTTAATCCAGTCTATTGCGAGCTTGACTCTTTAGTCCTCGTGACCCCCGGTGTAACCATTTTGTTCAAGTATGTTTAAAAAGGCCGATTATATTTGTTCATTCTTATCCCCTTGTTACACGGAAGTGTTTGTTTACCAATAAGTGCGGCTATATAAAACGATAGCTCATGTCCACAGGAATAATTACCACTGCACAGCTCTTTGTCGCGAGGTTTGCCGTTTTGGTTTTTTAATGGCTTGGGTTATTTCTGTTTCACTGTCATCTTACATAGGCTAGCAATCATTACCTGCCGGACCTTGTAGCTAACTGGTTAGAGTGGTCAAGGGAACCCGCTTCGATTCCGGGTAATGTTTACGAAGAGATTTATTATCAGTACACAGGCTCATTTTGCTATCCAATAAGTAACAATCATTTGGCTGTTTGTGCATTATTAGGCATGCTGACCTAGGTTATGTTGGTTTGTAAGTCATGTGCCAAAAGTTCACATGAAGTATTCTCAAATACACAAAGTTGGTATCCAACTATATAAAGAGTACTAATAAGAATCCTAATTTTGGAAGCGGGAATAAATTTTATGATATGTCAGCATCATAGGCCCCTACTTCCATAAAATTCCACCAAACAAACTAATTCTCTCTTTGGAATATAAAATAAATGTTATGGTCCACCGCTTAGACTTTCTCTTTAATCTTAAACTAGATAAATTTACTAGAACTCGTAAAATATATGGAACGAAATAATATACACTGTTGTAGAAACACTCCGCTAAAGAGAATAAATATATTAATATAATCTGTTACTGAAACATTGACAAAAAAAAAAGAGCATCTCTGTCCACCAAAAAGCTTAACAGTCAATTTCAAATTTCTAAGTAACACATAAAAAATATACATGGTTGCTTATAGTTCAGAAACGATTGATTTTATAAAAAATATTTCAGATCAATACATTTTTAATTTTAATAGTACTACAACTTTACAATGATAAGTTAACTCGTATCTCAAATAGTTGTGGATATATTATCAAAATTGGAAATGTATCCTATTGTAAAGTGCCCTTGAAGTCATGTTCATGGGAAAACAAGAATTGCCATCTTATTTGTAATGTTAAGCAATGCCGGGATGCAAAAGTAACTAAAATTGTTAGAGCGATTTTGAGAAAATCGATTTTATCTCTTCTTGCTCTTCAGTAAACTAACTATAATTTTAGGGTTAGATATATGATACCAAAAACCACTCGGGGTGGATCTGATGAAAGCCCTATATACCAAGTTTCAGCCCGGACGGTAAAATCGTTTCGACTTTAGCCTGAGGTATAGACAGACGGCATCGCAAAAACAACTTTTTATACTTCATTAAAATCTCGAATTAGACTTTTTTTACAATCACAATACTACTCTCTCCGAGAGATCGCGAGAAAGTAGAGGAAAAAAACAATCCAACTTAATATTGCTTATTACAGCCATTGGATTTCCTTAGTTCACTTTTTTCCTGAAAACCAAAGTAGGTTTTTAATCTTTCTTTTGAAAAGTGTGACCCGCCTCGGTGGCGTAGTTAGCTAACGCACTAGTTTCGTGTTGGGATAGACTGCCTAGGACGGGGAGATCGAAGTTCGAATCTCGCTTGGGTGAACTGGGGATGGTTTTCCTAAATGGCTTTCCATCCTCCCTCTACGTAAATGAGGGTTTATTTCCTCTATATTCAACCTTCCCAATTCTTAACCCATTAGAGTAATTGGTACTTAAGCGTATAACCCGGAAAGGTAGTAAGACATGGTGCTGAGTATAATAGGTAATTATTATTATTTTTATTATTTAAAAAAGTGCTTGGTATCTCTGAATTTGAATGGCGTTTGTGCCCTTTACGGTTATTATTATTATTATTTGAGTTTTTAAACATGTCAACACAAACGCAACCTTTAGTATCATAAATAAAAATAAAACCTTTAAACTAATAAAAGGAAAGGGAGAAAAATAAATCAAATACTAGACAATAGAGAAGGTAAGTTATCGCGACGTGATAGTGAGGAAAAAACGACGACTTAACTATAGGATGGGATTTTTGAAGAACATTGTTACATTTTAATAAGGATACATCCAAAAATATGTTGTGAGAAATTAGTCAACTACTGTATAGTAAAAGTAGATATAGTCATATTAAATTCACAAAGGTGTAATCTACCTCATTGAAACCAGGACCTGAATATAATGCATTACATTGAAACTAATCGTCCAAAAAAATATGGCAGCCAACGCAGTCATCAAATCAAATGAGAAAAAGACCAGGGGTGCAAAATATGTTCGAACGCGCGAATGAGTTTCGAGGGGAAATTAAAGCAGTCCTGGGGATATTTGGGGCAGGGAAATGTCCAACAATTTTGTTGACGCTTTTAGTACATTCTGGTTCGGATATGGTAATTTCATTTGTATGAAAAACAAAGGCCAATAACACTCAAAGCCGATATTACCAGTATGTGCCATAGTGAGGCAGTGTCGGTGTGAGCACAAAAGAGTTGCGGTCTCTAGGGGCTAAATAATGTTTTGAGTTCTAAATAAGAAGTCAGAGGTTGAGATAAAGGGCAAAGGAAAAATCTAATAACTCTACCTGGCTAATGGCCTAATTGAGTGATGAGTCATCAGTCACCTACCCTACTGCGGGTGTTTGGTAGTTTGGCGGGGCGGGCTGGCGGTGTAGGGTAGGAAAGGGTGAGCAATGTTTTGTTTTAGTTCGAATTCAGTCACCTGGCCTAATTACACGGCGATTTGCGCATGTGTATTGTAATAATTGTGTAGCCATGAAATTGTGGTTTTTAGTGGATCTATTAAAGTTTGTACATTGTACAATAGATAAATGTTTATAAAAAAATTAGATGTTTTAGTGAAACAAAGGTTTATTATGTCGACTTTTAAGAACAAACAAGACGTCAACTGTGCTTATTGTGAATGGCGTGGTAGACGTAATAAATTCGGATATCACGTATCTAAAAAAAATCCCCAAGATAAACCTTGAAGTTAGGATCAAGAGAGTATTGCAAGTTTTTAAAACGTAAATTGTGTGATCAGGGAAAACTCTTGGTCGTAAATAGCGATAGTATTTCCCCTAGTGTGTTTGATAGTGATAGACCTTGCAGTAGTGGCGAGTCTACGAAAAAACGAGAATTATATGAAAATCAACAATTAAACCAAGGCCTCCCGGAATGACACTCCATTGCTTCTTACTCTCAAGATGTAAAATTAAATGTTGGTAAAGATAAGCGTACTGGTATCAATGAACAATTAATAACAATATGTAATGCACACAAGGAAATGGGAAAGTTGCCATTTCTGGGAGACAACCAAATTTTTTATAAGGTAGGTACTATAAAAAATAACTATGACTAAAAATATATTTAAATTTAAATTTTCCAAACTATTTAGTAGGTAATAATCCTTATTCCCTTAAGCCTCCATCAAATATCAAATGTTTTATTTTGAGTGCTATGGTTTTCGAGGATTTTTTTTTATGAAAATGGTTTTGGCGAAATATTGGAGCTCTGAACATATTTCTTCAGTGTACATATAAGAAATTAGTCAATTCATATCATTCAACACTTTAATTTTTTAGTCTTCTCATTACAACAAACTAATTAATAACTTATTATCGAATATTATTATTCTAATCTCTTTCTGTATAATTTAATTTAGAATATACAATTTTTCATAATACATTTCAAAACTGTATAAATGGCTTTTCAAAGAATTAAATAATCAAAACTAACAAATAATATTTTTTATAATGATTAATTAATGTGTATATATTTAACTAACAAGAAGCATATATCCCGATTGGGTGCTAACGGAAACTAACAAGGCTTATTTAACCTAATTGCATGTTATATACTTTAATTTATTGTTTGTATGTAGACTATTAATGTTTTTTTTAATATCTTGTTTAACAATATTAAAACTCACTAGGCCATAATTACATTTTACTTTTATTATCATTGACTAATTTCTCACAACATTAAATATCGATTAGGAAGTGAAACGATTAAATATTGAAGCCAAAAACCCTCTCGAACTTTAACGAAACATCATTGTGATCATGTTAAATAACGATTTTTTTCAAAGTAAGGTTAATTTTTTGTTTCTAACAATTCACTTATATCAAAACTGCTCCATTTTTGCGTGAAACATTGTTGAAAATGAGTTACAGGTAATTCATTTTTTTTAAAATTAATTTAAATTACAAATCTTTGAATTTAAGGTTTTTAAATCCATAGGCGCTTATTTATACTCACCCTATTCCTCTCCCCCTCAATTTTGGCGTGAAGCATATTTTGAAGTAACAAACTGATCATTAAAAATAATGCGGGTTTTCTGGATGTATGCAATACGTCTGAGTGCTCCGGTAGTCTTAAAAAAGTACCTACTCAATATCCTAGACATCTCGAAGACTCAAACCGGTGGACTACGTGGACAGAGTGACAGTCTAGTCTTGTCTAGTTTTCCAATGACGGTAAAGGGGTTGGATTCGTAGTTCGGTGTACTAAGGTGTTTTTATACTAAATTGTTTCTCACTTTACCTCCACGCTAATGTGGGTACATTTACTCTAAAGCTACCCCATTTATGTAAACATGCGGTTAGTCCAGAAGGGTGAGGAGACGATACACGGGGGATAATAAAAACATCCCGAAGCTATGGTTCTTTTTTCTGTCTGAGTTTTAGCAGTCAGAACCCTTCCAGTGGTGTTCTAGAAACCAGCCGGTGGGTGAGTGCTGCGCACATTTACAATGAGTACGACTCAAGTTGAGATCAGGCATAAACAAACAACAACGCCTTGGTTCGAGTTAACCTACGTCATTTTTAAAGTCAACCCTTTGTTCCTTAAAGCTTGTGCCCTATTCCCCACGGCCTAGTCATCGTGATGAAGGGATCAGGGTGCGTTTGAGTCACATCCCTTCTCTACTTACCCGGGCCGGAGGGGAGTCGCAGCAAGGCGCATTGCCAAATATGGCGGCTGCAGGGTCCCAGCATTATTCTTGGCTCGCTACAGTGTGTCTCATAACTCAGATCCACCGGCTCCCTGGCGAACATATGTTTGATTTGTTGAGCGATTTACCGGCGTCAAAGGACACATAACGATAAGGGCGGTTTTAAATAAAATGAACTAGAATCGCTTTATGGAAAACTTTTTATGCTCTAGCCCCGACCAGATGTTATAGAGGTAAATTTTTTGACTATTTAGTTGTTCATGATTCACTCCACGGGAATTTAAATTCCCTTAAAACCCACCCCTCTTTTCGTGTTCTATATTGAATAATCCGATTTAGTGGATATGTGGACTAAATGCCATTCTCATTTAGTCTGATGTGCCATTGGTGAGAAGGCTGGGATTCTAATCCCAGTCAAGAGAGGTTTTCCCTTGATGATTCCTCAATCTCCTTCTCAAATTCGGGTACATTTCCTCTAAATTATATTTTAATTATCTCTAACCCATCATCTTATTTAAAATGTGTACAGCCCGAATGGGTGTTATGAGATGGAGCAAAAAATTACTAGTATATGCCCACAGCAGTGGCCAAGTGGTCTAAGGATTCAGCCTCACATTTTACCATGTAGATGTTGCCAGGAAGGCCAGGGTTTAAATCCAGGCTAGATGGACTATATATACGTCTATTCACTTGTGGTTTACTACTTTTATTTTCCTCACCTTCTTTCTACGCTAATGTGGGTACACTTCCTCTAACCAAACTACCCACAGCTCTTGGTTTAATTAATTAATAATCCTTGTATCATTATGTTATTATTAGGGAGCGCATTTTGCCCTAAATGCCTTTTTTATTCCTATGCTTTGAAAAGTAGGCTTTTGAGGTATAAGTTTTTTTCCATGATTGCGAAGATAATGTGATAACTATTATAGTGCCTATAAATGCCTATTTGCTGTTTAATGCCTATTTTACAAATGGGAGCCTTAAAGTGCCTTTTTCTATCCCTCTCTTCCTTCCACCCTCTTTTTTTCTTTCTAAATACTTGCGGCTGCCCCTCCCCCTTCGCTCCTTAGTTTATTCCACGTGGATACTCGTGATAGGTAGGAAAAACCCATGTGTCCAGTGGTCTGATAGGTTCAGATTGGTCAATCCGGCAACAAAGATTTTCTTCTAGCGCACAACAGTGTCAGTCCATTCAGTGGTTGTGTATATTACGCTGTTGTTAGATGTGCATATCTGTTCATTAATATTTCTTTGTATTGGACTCAGTGTAAATTATTGAACTAGTAGAAAATGCCTAAAGAGAAATCGTGTAAAAGTGTATTATTCAAACAGTGGATTGGTGGTGATAGGAATTTCACAACGGGTGGCAAAATAATTTTTTGTCAGCCATGTTCCAAAGAGGTAAGTTATCTTTTCTAAAGGGGAAATGAAATTATTAATTTTGAAAGTCAAGGTTTTTATTAAATATATTGTCTACTGTTTAAAAGTAAATCACGATTATTTGCTATTGTTCAAAGTAGGTTTCATTTCTTATTGAAGGATTTCAACGACAAAGTGGAAATATTTACAAAAGCGTAACATTACGATCGAAAAAAAAAGCAATCTTAGTTCTCTTGTTAGGTGATATTTTGTTAATTTGTAGAATCCACATATATTACTGGGTGAAAATTTCCATATTTAATATTTAAGTAAAATGCGAGAAGAAGTATCACCTAGAGCAACACAAAAATACTGCAATACATATGAAGAATTCCGGAAAGAAAACAGGATCTCAACAATTTTTTCCTAAAGTTAACGATACCGATAAAACCCAAGAGCAATTTTCTGCTGACTTATGCTCTGCGATGGTAGCTGCAAATATTCCATGGAAGAAGCTGTAAAATCTAGATTTCAATGCTTTTCTCAACAAATATACCAACATGAAGATACCAGACGAATCAACTCTGAGGAAACACTACTTGCATTCAACCTATTTATCCGTAAGTTTTTACAATAGCAGTTATTATCTATCTGACATTAAAAAATATTAACTGAATTGTATTGATTTAAACTATTTACAGTAAACATTCTTTTTATTTCGTTTAAGACAGTTGAGAAAATCCGAAAAGATCTTGGAGAATCATACATCTGGGCTACTGTTGATGAAACCACTGACCGCTGTGGCAGATATGTTGCAAATGTTGTTGGAAAACTAGAATATACGGTCCTGGGAAACCTCACTTGGTTGTTTCAAAAATGCTTGAGGCAACCAACAGCTCGACAATTGTCATAGTAGTTCGTGATGCTTTGCGTAAGTATATAATGTAATTGCACAAGATATACTGTGTTAATTTAATGATTCGCAGTGTTAGTCCTGTAAAAATTATAATTATAAATAAGTTAATTTGGTTATATTAGGTGTCCTGTGTCCATCAGAAAACAATGACGAAAGGTTTTTGGTGTTTCTGACATACAGTGCGGCCTACATGTTGAAAGCGGCTGCGAGCTTAAAAGTATTCTACACCAAGTTAATTCACGTGACTTGTCTGGCGCATGCTGTTCATAGGGTTGCAGAAGATATTAGATCACGTTTTCCAAATGTTAACGCTATTATTTCCACAGTCGCGAAAGTGTTTTTGAAGGCTCCATTACGAATCTTCTCATTTAAGGCCGCGCTGCCCAACACAACTTTGCCACCACAACCAGTGTTAACGCGTTGGGGTACATGGCTTCATGGTGCGTTGTACTATGCAGATTACCTGGGTGACATTCAAAAGGTATTATACAATACACTATCTTTAGGTGCGTTTCCAAATTAAAATTGCAGTGAGCGTTTACCACTAGTTTTATTGATTCCACCTGTCCGTCCACATAATTTTGTAAAAAAAAATTAATTTAATGGTTATACTTGTAGAACACAATATATTGAAAGAATGGTGAGTTTTGCTATGCCAACAGTTTTGCTTGTAGGTAGTCCAAACATTTGACGAGGAACAAGCTGTCGCCATTACAGAAGCAAATGCTGCTATCTCCTGCTCAAGTGTCAGTGCGGATCTGACATACGTAAAAAGCAATTCTGGAAATCTTCCTGGAGCAATCACAGCTTTAGAGGCGAGGGATTTGCCTCTTGTGAAAGCTGTGAAGATAATGCGGGGAATAGAAGAAAACCTGAATCAGGCTTCTGGCTCAGTTGGCACACCCATCGTTGACAAATTTAACAGAGTATTGCAGCGAAACCCTGGGTGGAAAGTGATGACAAGTATTGCGGACATCTTAAAGGACAAACTACATCACTCTCAGAAGTTAAGCTTAGCCCACCTGAAATAGCTTGTCTGAAGTTTTGCCCATTGACTTCATGTGAAGTCGAGAGAAGTTTCTCACAGTATAAAAACATTTTGTCAGACAACAGAACAAAATTTACACCTGAAAATCTCGAGAAGTATTTGATAATTAACTCTAATAGTAATTAATATGTGTTTATGGAAAGTGTATGCTGGATTTTAAGAGCGAATAATAAAAATGTTGAGTGTTTTGGTGCCTTTTTATGCATTGCTATGCCTATTTTTTTTTCTTTTTAGTGCCTATTTATTGCCTTTTTTACTTTTATAATGTCTATTTATGTTCCTATTTTTGTGATTTTTAGTGCTTATTTGCCTGCCTTTAAAAAAAAATTTAGTGCCTATAAATCCGCCCCCTAGTTATTATTATTATTATTATTATTATTATTATTATTATTATTATATTATTATTATTATTATTATTATTATTAGCACCGCGTCTTAATACCCGTTTGGTTTATACTCACGCTCATGTGTAATGGTAGGGTGATTGTGAGATGGAATGGAGGACCTACAGTTTAACTTGGGATCCGAACCACGGTGAAGGCTTGGCATTACACACATTCACAAGTTGTGGAACCCTGTGTTGAACTTGAAAACCTTCAAAAAACAAACACTACTAAAATTAGTATAATCACAACAATAATATTAACTGCTTCGGCGGTCGCATAATAGACTTATAACCCAAGGCTGGGGAACTTGTGGCCTTTTGAGTTCGATGCGGCCTTTTGAGTTTGATGCGGCCTTTTTGTATATTCTGACAATTTATGTGTAACATGGAGTGTTTTATTAACTGTTGAGATTTTTGAAATACATTTTGAAACTTGGTAAGGAAAGATAATAATATTATATGTCATTCAATCAATGTGTAATAAAAATATATTAAATATTAAAAATTCCCAAGTAGCTAGTTATATTACATGTTATACAACTTTGGAAAATGTGAAATATTAGTTTTTATCATAAAGAATGATAGTAGAAGATTCTTGACTTAAGAACCTTTGTGAAGTATGAAAAATTAATAAAGAGATATAAAAATATTTAAAAAAGTTGGAGTTTACTGATTGAAGATTCTGGTGGTAATTCCTTTCTCCTTGAGAGTGTAATTCTGCGTTAGCAGCCATCATTTGGCTAAATATTTTCTATGTAATTCCACATCATCCTCAGGTCTTAAATAAAGAAACACCGATGGTAAATTACAAACCTGTTTAATATCTAATATAACTTCTTGGAATTTTTTAATTTTTAATATATTTTTATTACACACAGATTTATTCACAAATCAAAAACTGTTGAGTTTAGTTTAGTTTGTAAATTTAATTCTTTCAAATATTTCATAATTTATGTAGTTCTATTTTTTTTAAAGCGTTCTTCTCTGAACATATAATAAATATATACAAAATTTTGTCCTTGTTGAATAAAAAAAAAAGCTAGACTAAAAACTATTCGTTCCTTTATGGGTTACTAAAAAAGACATTAACTATTATTTATGTAAAGTAAGTCTTTATAATTTTAGCATATTGACTGTACATGAAGTGTGTGGCCTTATGAGGGATCTGATAAGTGACATGCGGTGGCCTTCCAAATCCAAAAGTTTCCTTACCCCCTGGTCTAAGCTCTTAGGGCGCCACATACGATCAGTCTGAGCTGATCATTTTATAATAATTTGAGGCTTTGCTCTCACACGGTCAATACAATTCCCAGTTCAGATTAGGGATGTGAGAAAAGTATTGATACTTTACTAATATCGATATTTTGCTTTTGATACTAGTATTTTTAATCAATACTTTTACTGATATTAGTACTCACACTCCAGTATCGGATCAGTATTTAAAGAAACATTTGTTATCTTCATTATACTAGAATTAAATGTTTACTATGGTTAAAGAAGGGCCGAAAATAGATTGAAAAAATATTTTACTAATCGTAGTTATCTATTAAATAAATTTCCATCAGCTAAATTTTTCGTAGACATTTTGAAGGCTGGTATGGTAAAACCTTTTATAATATCCATTATACAATACTATTCATCATACCTTCCAAGTTCCAACACATAACATAGACGCGGTAGTTTAGGACTTTCAGTAGTTTTGTGTAGGATAATTTTACCTCTTTTGACAAACATTACAGATATCTAATAAACTTTAAATACAGGGTACGTAAAGTGTTTTTAAAATTTGGTTCAAATAAGCGTGCTAAACCAACTATTCCCAGTGAAGTACTTATGTCCCATTTGCCATTTGGTACCGACTATACTAGACCGCTCCTCTCACCCCTTCCCCTTTCACACTCTAGAGCGATTGCCGAGTTTGACCACGAGATGCACTGATTACGTTAATGGTTCTAGCGATTACTAAAGTAGCGCCTTAGACTATGATTTATCTAATAAACATCTCTCCTAGGTTCCAAGATAATATCATTAAAACCTTACACCTCTTACTAACTGGTTTCGCAGATTAAATGCAGGCACCTAGTCTGGTTTTCCTGAGATTAGGAGGTCGGGGTTTGAATCCTAGCAGGGCTTAATGAGGATAGTATTGCCTAAATGGTTTCCCACTCTACCTTCATACTAATACGGGTATATTTAACATAGATTAATCTTCCTCATCACTAATAAAGTAGTGCAATTAAAGACGAAAAGCCCTTAGCGGTATAATGTGTGAAGCAAAAAAAAAAAAAAAAACCAACTAACTTAACCTAGAGCAGCACACCTATTTTTACATAATACCGTACCACGAATTATACCCTTTGATGGATACTAGGATAAACTCCCATCTGAATGTTAAATTACTTTACCTTTCTTGCTTCAATATTTGTACTTATTTTATTTTGAACCACAAATAAGTGAGTACGTGATAAAATGGCACGATTGTGTTATAAGGGCCTCGTCGAGTGGCTAGCGAGTGTTTAGAGAGGAGGTGTTAGGGGACTGCCTATGAACCTAGGTTATTATTATTATCACGCCCTACTAGCTGTTCGGGTTGTACGCACTTTAACCTAGGTGTGGAGGTGAAGGTTAGGTCGAAGGATCAATCAGTAATTAGCTCCAGTTAAATGGTTGCATGGCACGAGACGATCGTGTCCGAGGAGTATCTTCCTGAAATGTGTATGAGATAGGTAGAGAGGGAACTAGCCTCGTTGCCATATTACTTGATACGGGGCATTAGTTCCTACAATGTGTGTGGGATAAGTTGAGAAGGAACATCTAGCCTCGTTGTCATATTCCTTGATACGGGCATTAGTTCCTGCAATATGTGTGGGATAAGTTGAGATTGAGAGGGAACAACTAGCCTCGTAGCCATATTCCTTGATACGAGGTATTAGTTCCTGCAATATGTGTGGGATAAGTTGAGATTGAGAGGGAACAACTAGCCTCGTTGCCATATTCCTTGATACGGGGAATTAGTTCCTGCAATGTGTGTGGGATAAGTTGAGATTGAGAGGGAACAACTAGCCTCGTTGCCATATTCCTTGACACGGGGCATTAGTTTCTGGATAGTGTGTGGGATAAGTTGAGATTGAGAGAGAACAACTAGCCTCGTTGCCATATTCCTTGACACGGGGCATTAGTTACTGCAATGTGTGTGGGATAAGTTGAGATTGAGAGGGAACAACTAGCCTCGTTGCCATATTCCTTGAAACGGGGCATTAATTCCTGGATTGTGTGTGGGATAAGTTGAGATTGAGAGGGAACAACTAGCTTCGTTGCCATATTCCTTGATACGGGGCATTAGTTCCTGCAATGTGTGTGGGTTAAGTTGAGAGGGAACAACTAGCCTCATAGCCATATTCCTTGACACGGGGCATTAGTTCCTGGATTGTGTGTGGGATAAGTTGAGATTGAGAGGGAACAACTAGCCTCGTTGCCATATTCCTTGATACGGGGCATTAGTTCCTGCAATGTGTGTGGGTTAAGTTGAGAGGGAACAACTAGCCTCATAGACATATTCCTTGACACGGGGCATTAGTTCCTGGATTGTATGTGGGATAAGTTGAGATTGAGAGGGAACAACTAGCCTCGTTACCATATTCCTTGAAACGGGGCATTAGTTCCTGCAATGTGTGTGGGATAAGTTGAGATTGAGAGGGAACAACTAGCCTCGTTGCCATATTCCTTGACACGGGGCATTAGTTTCTGGATAGTGTGTGGGATAAGTTGAGATTGAGAGAGAACAACTAGCCTCGTTGCCATATTCCTTGACACGGGGCATTAGTTACTGCAATGTGTGTGGGATAAGTTGAGATTGAGAGGGAACAACTAGCCTCGTTGCCATATTCCTTGAAACGGGGCATTAATTCCTGGATTGTGTGTGGGATAAGTTGAGATTGAGAGGGAACAACTAGCTTCGTTGCCATATTCCTTGATACGGGGCATTAGTTCCTGCAATGTGTGTGGGTTAAGTTGAGAGGGAACAACTAGCCTCATAGCCATATTCCTTGACACGGGGCATTAGTTCCTGGATTGTGTGTGGGATAAGTTGAGATTGAGAGGGAACAACTAGCCTCGTTGCCATATTCCTTGATACGGGCATTAGTTCCTGCAATGTGTGTGGGTTAAGTTGAGAGGGAACAACTAGCCTCATAGACATATTCCTTGACACGGGGCATTAGTTCCTGGATTGTATGTGGGATAAGTTGAGATTGAGAGGGAACAACTAGCCTCGTTACCATATTCCTTGAAACGGGGCATTAGTTCCTGCAATGTGTGTGGGATAAGTTGAGATTGAGAGGGAACAACTAGCCTCGTTGCCATATTCCTTGAAACGGGGCATTAGTTCCTGCAATGTATGTGGGTTAAGTTGAGAGGGAACAACTAGCCTCATAGCCATATTCCTTGACACAGGGCATTAGTTTCTGGATTGTGTGTGGGATAAGTTGAGATTGAGAGGGAACAACTAGCCTCGTTACCATATTCCTTGAAACGGGGCATTAGTTTCTGGATTGTGTGTGGGATAAGTTGAGATTGAGAGGGAACAACTAGCCTCGTTGCCATATTCCTTGACACGGGGCATTAGTTTCTGGATTGTGTGTGGGATAAGTTGAGATTGAGAGGGAACAACAAGCCTCGTTGCCATATTCCTTGAAACGGGGCATTAGTTCCTTCAATGTATGTGGGTTAAGTTGAGAGGGAACAACTAGCCTCATAGCCATATTCCTTGACACAGGGCATTAGTTTCTGGATTGTGTGTGGGATAAGTTGAGATTGAGAGAGAACAACTAGCCTCGTTGCCATATTCCTTGACACGGGGCATTAGTTCCTGCAATGTGTGTGGGATAAGTTGAGATTGAGAGGGAACAACTAGACTCGTTGCCATATTCCTTGAAACGGGGCATTAGTTCTTGGATTGTGTGTGGGATAAGTTGAGATTGAGAGAGAACAACTAGCCTCGTTGCCATATTCCTTGACACGGGGCATAAGTTCCTGGATTGTGTGTGGGATAAGTTGAGATTGAGAGGGAACAACTAGCCTCGTTGCCATATTCCTTGAAACGGGGCATTAGTTTCTGGATTGTGTGTGGGATAAGTTGAGATTGAGAGAGAACAACTAGCCTCGTTGGCATATTCCTTGACACGGGGCATTAGTTCCTGCAATGTGTGTGGGATAAGTTGAGATTGAGAGGGAACAACTAGCCTCGTTGCCATATTCCTTGATACGGGGCATTAGTTTCTGGATTGTGTGTGGGATAAGTTGAGATTGAGAGAGAACAACTAGCCTCGTTGCCATATTCCTTGACACGGGGCATAAGTTCCTGGATTGTGTGTGGGATAAGTTGAGATTGAGAGATAACAACTAGCCTCGTTGCCATATTCCTTGACACGGGGCATAATTTCCTGGATTGTGTGTGGGATAAGTTGAGATTGAGAGAGAACAACTAGCCTCGTTGCCATATTCCTTGAAACGGGGCATTAATTCCTGGATTGTGTGTGGGATAAGTTGAGATTGAGAGGGAACAACTAGCTTCGTTGCCATATTCCTTGATACGGGGCATTAGTTCCTGCAATGTGTGTGGGTTAAGTTGAGAGGGAACAACTAGCCTCATAGCCATATTCCTTGACACGGGGCATTAGTTCCTGGATTGTGTGTGGGATAAGTTGAGATTGAGAGGGAACAACTAGCCTCGTTGCCATATTCCTTGATACGGGGTAGTTCCTGCAATGTGTGTGGGTTAAGTTGAGAGGGAACAACTAGCCTCATAGCCATATTCCTTGACACGGGGCATTAGTTCCTGGATTGTATGTGGGATAAGTTGAGATTGAGAGGGAACAACTAGCCTCGTTACCATATTCCTTGAAACGGGGCATTAGTTTCTGGATTGTGTGTGGGATAAGTTGAGATTGAGAGGGAACAACTAGCCTCGTTGCCATATTCCTTGAAACGGGGCATTAGTTCCTGCAATGTATGTGGGTTAAGTTGAGAGGGAACAACTAGCCTCATAGCCATATTCCTTGACACAGGGCATTAGTTTCTGGATTGTGTGTGGGATAAGTTGAGATTGAGAGGGAACAACTAGCCTCGTTACCATATTCCTTGAAACGGGGCATTAGTTTCTGGATTGTGTGTGGGATAATTTGAGATTGAGAGGGAACAACTAGCCTCGTTGCCATATTCCTTGACACGGGGCATTAGTTTCTGAATTGTGTGTGGGATAAGTTGAGATTGAGAGGGAACAACTAGCCTCGTTGCCATATTCCTTGAAACGGGGCATTAGTTCCTGCAATGTGTGTGGGTTAAGTTGAGAGAGAACAACTAGCCTCATAGCCATATTCCTTGACACGGGGCATTAGTTTCTGGATTGTGTGTGGGATAAGTTGAGATTGAGAGAGAACAACTAGCCTCGTTACCATATTCCTTGACACGGGGCATTAGTTCCTGCAATGTGTGTGGGATAAGTTGAGATTGAGAGGGAACAACTAGCCTCGTTGCCATATTCCTTGATACGGGGCATTAGTTCTGGATTGTGTGTGGAATAAGTTGAGATTGAGAGAGAACAACTAGCCTCGTTGCCATATTCCTTGACACGGGCATAAGTTCCTGGATTGTGTGTGGGATAAGTTGAGATTGAGAGATAACAACTAGCCTCGTTGCCATATTCCTTGACACGGGGCATAAGTTCCTGGATTGTGTGTGGGATAAGTTGAGATTGAGAGAGAACAACTAGCCTCGTTGCCATATTCCTTGACACGGGGCATTAGTTTCTGGATTGTGTGTGGGATAAGTTGAGATTGAGAGAGAACAACTAGCCTCGTTGCCACATTCCATGACACGGGGCATAAGTTCCTGGATTGTGTGTGGGATAAGTTGAGATTGAGAGGGAACAACTAGCCTCGTTGCCATATTCCTTGAAACGGGGCATTAGTTTCTGGATTGTGTGTGGGATAAGTTGAGATTGAGAGAGAACAACTAGCCTTGTTGCCATATTCCCATACACGGGGCATTAGTTCCTGCAATGTGTGTGGGATAAGTTGAGATTGAGAGGGAACAACTAGCCTCGTTGCCATATTCCTTGAAACGGGGCATTAGTTCCTGGATTGTGTGTGGGATAAGTTGAGATTGAGAGAGAACAACGAGTCTCGTAGCCACATTCCTTAACACCGGGCATTAGTTCCTGCAATATGTGTGGGATAAGTTGAGATTGAAAGGGAACAACTAGCCTCGTTGCCATATTCCTATACACGGGCATTAGTTCCTGCAATATGTGTGGGATAAGTTGAGATTGAGAGGGAACAACGAGTCTCGTAGCCACATTCCTTAACACCGGGCATTAGTTCCTGCAATATGTGTGGGATAAGTTGAGAGGGAATGTGTTTTTTTAATTAGGAACATTTAACGTGCACTTTTTGGATCAACTGATTATATCAGCACTCAGCACGTAAACTAATATATCTCTATAAGAAACACAACACACAATCCTCCAGCCTTCAATTTATCACTGTGGATGAGGAAGACTTTTTCACCAATAATACATGTTTCACCCGTACCAGGAATTAAACCAGTAACTATTAACTCGGTATAAAAACGTACTACTGATGGAACAAAGTTGTCAGACAGGAAAATAATGTTTTATTCAACACCGTAATTTATTAATCCAGTGATTTTATAGTTTTAGTTCTCGTCCGTAGTTAGTAGAGCTTATACGATAGGACCGTAGTGCTATCAGCCAAAGGTAGTATGCTAACTTTTAGGATAAACGGAGTGTACATTGTGGAGGGTAAGAGATGACTTGAATTTGTTGAGGTCCAGATTAGGCTTTGTGAATCACGTCACTTGTTGCACTTCTAATCAACCGGCACAAGTAGCTACAAGCGGAAACCTCGGCTTTAGTCTTTTTGTTGGAGCGTTTGTCATAACGGGCTCCAAGTCTCACTAGCCTTCCGGACTATTCGCATTTAATTACACTGATAGTACGAGGTAGATAAAATCTAGAGGAAGTGTCCTGGCATTAACGTTGAGTGTGAGTGAGGAATACCTCAGCACACCCGGCTGGGATTAGAACTAGACTGCCCGTCACCGGCGATCAAGTCTCTTACGATCCTAACGCCTTAGGAAATTAAAAGTATGAAGATTCACCCAATAGATTCAAATGGAGCCGGCTACACAACGCTTTAATTACTGCTTAGTTAGAAAGTGGAACTCATTTCAAGACCGTGTCGCAGACGGACAAGCCCATTAGGGGTCGTCCATATACCACGTAACGCTTTGAAGGGGGGTGGGGGGGAGTTATAGTGTATACATGCTGTTACATGGGGGAGTGGTGGGGTACATCAAAGTGTTACGTAACACAGATCTTATACTCAAATTCTAATGTTCAAAAATAATATTATTGTGTCACCTTTGATAAACATACTTATAGATAAATTCCGAATATCTGTGGCGTTGAAAATGCAAGTCTAGCACTTTTTGTTTATCAATATTTCGAATGCGTTTAGGTGACATTGTCTGCCCGAGACTCCGAACGTCAAGCACATTCGAAAACACATATTTTCATGCGTATGACAGTGACATGTTTATAATCACGGCACTTTGTCCAATCTATAGAACCCCTCACGTGCTTTTAGTTGAT
The DNA here is from genome assembly GCA_039000515.1 of Timema cristinae. NCBI lineage: Eukaryota > Metazoa > Arthropoda > Insecta > Phasmatodea > Timematidae > Timema > Timema cristinae. Next base: position 31,811,689 of record JBCFYV010000012.1, on the reverse strand, counting down.
AACAGCGGTCAGTCGAAGTGGCCTTAATTTATAGGTATAGTTAAGTTTGAGTATAATTTAGATGCCTACTGTACATTCTTTTACATAGGCCGTGAATAATCGCTTGTTTGTACAAAAACAAAAATAATTTATTCAAAAAGAGGAGACTTGTTCATTGCTTGCATATAAAAAAACAATATCCAGAAGAAAAAAAAAAGCAGTGGGAGAGTCTCATAAAGAGGTTTTAGTGAAATAGAAAGAAATAAAAGTACAGAATTTTTCTTAAGGCAAGTTTGAGGAGTCTATCAATAGTGTTATTTCTTCGTACCAGAAGCATGTTATGAAAAGTAAAGCTTCATTTATCATCAATTATTTTCAAAAGATAGGTGTATTTAAAGCCTATATTATTATTATTATTAGCACCGCGTCTTACTATCCGTTCGGGTTATACGCACTTACGCTGATGTGTAATGGTAGGGTGATTGTGAGATGAAATGAAGGACCTACAGTTTAACGTGGAATCCGAACCACGGTGGCGGCCTGGCATTCCCCACATTCACAAGATGTCTTGTCAGAGGTGAAGGAAGGGTTTGGTAATCAGATAAATCTGTGCCGGGACCGAGGATTGAACCCCGGCCGCCAGCACAGAAGTCTGACACCTTACCCCTAGACCACCAGGTCACCGTTTTAAGTCTATACCTTTTCCCTTCTGATAAATCTAGTGTGTATGTATATAAATGCAACTATTATACATCCGCTACGGTGGCAGCTGTGTCTAATTGTCATTCTCTCAGTAGACTAGACGGCCGATGTTAGGGAAATGGGTTCGATTACCAGTCAGGTCTACTGAGGATTGTTTTTCCTTAATGGTTTCCCGCTCTCCATCCATGAAAATGCTGGTAAACTTACTCTATAATTCTACCTTTTTAGTATACATTGTGTAGGATGGTATAGTCAAATTGTAGTTATTCTAAATATTTTTTATTATATTTATCTAATAGAGTAGGAATGAGAGAGGTAGAATTTTAGGGGTAATCTACCCTCATTAACGGGAAGAGAGTGAATATATAACCATTTAGGAAAAGCTACTCTGAGTACACTTGAAAGGTATTCGAACCCCAATCTCTGCTTCATTGGCTATCTTGTCTTTTTCGAGAGTGAAGCCAGGATCCAGGATAGATGTTGGAACGAAACATGAGTCTAGGTAGTATTTATAAGTTGATTAAAGTAAAATTGTAGATTAATCCAAAACATAATTTAGAAAAGTTGTATGCCTAGAATTGTTAAATAGTTCTCTATATGATGATCATATGACTATAAAAAAAAGTGCAAAATATTAAGAAAGATGTCTTCCTCCAGCGACAAGCATTGGACGTGAACACTTTATCATTATGTAGCGCCACTACAGAAAAGGGCCATCCCACTCAGCACATAGTAGTGCCGTCTGGATACTACTCAGATCGCAAACCTGGCATTCATAACATAAATTTAGCAGAGGGTTTTTCTTCATGAACCTGATGAATTAAAGCACGACATCTTAATGTCTGTTTAAACAATAATACTCTCTGAAATAATTTATAATCAGGGTTTAAAATGGATTTTAATAATTATTAAATCTGAATTTTTCCTTTACTATCACAAAACTTCCCTATGAAATAATGACATTCATTATTGGCGAGAAAAGCTAAGTAACACAGGTCGAGGGGGGGGGGGTGCTAGGTCAAATGTCTACATGGTGCTACATCGGGGTGGCGAGGCTGAAAGGTAAGAACGACCCCTAATTCTGGTGACAGTTTACAGCGAAAGAGTGGCCACACATGCAGTACTGTGTAGCGGCGTCATATTCCTTCCTCGTGTGTTCTCTTTATTTTATTTAAAATTTTGTTCCAAAATGGATAACGATTTAGTAGATAGCGAGCACTTTATTATTGAGGTACAGAAATATCCATGTCTGTATGACGTAAAGTGTGGAGAGCACAAAAACAGCGATTTGAAGTTGTAATGTTGGCCTAGCAGCATAATGGAAGTTCTAGCAGGAGATGCTTGGGATGGATTGAGTTTTGAAGAAAAAACTCATTTGATAGTCAAACTAATTAATTGACATTCGATAATACTAAAAGAATTTCATAGGGTAGTTACAGTTTCAGTTTTTCATGAAGTAAAACAAATTACCCATGTGTTGCCCGGTTACTAATGATGGGATGAATTCAACACTTTCTTTCTCATTTTAGACGGCGCCGACGTCGAACAAGTAACACTCAAAACGTAATTTGGGATTAGGATTAATCACCTTTATTTCCTTTTCACAGCTGCACACAGAAGCTACTTGTTGCTAGTGTAGTGTGAAGAAGCAGCCCTAACACCGTCGTCTGGCCACCCACAATTTGTAGCAGCTTTATTTTACTGCGGCTTTTGACAGTTCGTCTGGGCGTAGCCTTAGAGCCGTAAAGATAAACCATACTCTATTTGCTTGCTGCAACTACTTCTTAGATTCTTCTTCTTAAAAAACAACCCTAAGGTTGGTTTGATGGGGTTTTTATCCATCCGGAGCTGGGCATGCACTCAGCTCTTTGGATGGTTAGTGCTGCCTGCACCATTTGGTAAAAATAACATGTCTTAGGGGAGTCTAGGAAGTGTGGTGGTCCCCCGTTGCCTTCCACACTGAATTTCTATGAGTGAGCTCAAAAGGGCCTACCATTTCTGCCAAGAAAGGTAACTTAACGAATCTTCCAGGATTCTTTTATAATCCACAATCGACATGGGATCGACGGCATTACGTTTTCCTCTGAAGGAGGTTGTGCTACGGATTTTTATCACTCAAGGAAAATCCTTTAACCCTGGTTGGGTTTGAACCCAAGAGCTATGGGTCCTGAGGCAAGATCTTTACCCAAAGCCCACCGAGGTCGACACTTCTTAGCTATGCCATATAAATTGAATGGTTGCTTTTAGGTATGGCAAGGAGATAGGAATGGTTTATCTTTACCGCTTAGACCGTGTGGCGGTATGACAGACACCCGCGGGGTCTAGCTGTGCCCCATATTCCTCACATGTACCAGCTGAGACGAGACGGGGCAGAAATAGACCCAGACTGTTGTTGATCGCGGTGTTGGGTAAAACCGCCGCTTAGACCGAGGGATCCAGGCATGATTGGAAATTCACGAGTGTGACGCACATTCTTTTCTTGGTGAGCTAATTTCAACGTGTTTAAGAGAGTGTGATTGAATAGTTTTTAAAATTATAAAGATTATTGGAGATGATTGTTAAAACACATCCCGTTCATGTCTCTTTATAAACCGCCTTGGTGGGTGCGTTGGCTAATAGTCAAGTTCATCTAGTCTGGTTTGTTATTATTATTATTATTACTATTATTATTAGCACCGCGTCTTACTACCCGTTCGGGTTATACGCACTTAAGCTAATGTGTAATGGTAGGGTGATTGTGAGATGAAATGAAGGACCTACAGTTTAACGTGGAATCCGAACCACGGTGGCGACCTGGCATTCCACACATTCACAAGATGTCTTGTCAGAGGTGTAGGAAGGGTTTGGAAATCAGATAAATCTGTGCCGGGACCGAGGATCGAACCCCGGCCGCCAGCATAGAAGTCCGACACCTTACCCCTAGACCATCTGGTTTGTTGGTCGTGGAGAGGCTAGGGCTTCGAATCTAGGCCAGGTGTACAGAGGGTGGTTTTCCTTAAATTGTTTACCACACAATCTATACACAAATGGGGGTATATTCCCTCTAAATTCTACCTTACTCATCCTGACCCAATTAATATAAACATGCAGATAGCCAAGTCGTGGTGCGAAAGATAAATAATTTAAAATTCAATCTCCCTTTATTAAATTAATGGTCAACTTTGTCAGGGATCCGACACTTTAGCTCAATCGGTAGCGCATATGTCTATTGAGTCAAGGATCCCGAGTTTGATTCCTGGCCCATCAGAAATATTTACTATTGGCGAAGCTTGGGCTTCCCTTTTCACATTAATGAAATTACGTCCGGAGAACTGGTTCAGGTTTGCCACGCACCTGGAAAGCCGAGAAAATACAGGCAATTTGTTGTTTCTAAAAAACTGGGAAACAGGAATTTTGCAAAATCTAGTAAAAATACTGGAATATTTGTTAATTTGGGACATTTAACTGAAAGCTTAAGGTAGTAGGTATTTGGATAGAAGATAAATTGAACTGAAGACTTAAGCACGTTGATTCAAACATGAGTTATTAGTTACCATCCCTTTAAGAAGGGTTGTGAAGCGACAGAAAAACCCTGCTTATCATCGCCTGACCATTAGCTCATTACTGTGAAACGTAAAGCTCTTATTCCACTGACTAAATCTTATTTGTTGGCAACGCCTGAGAACTTTAGTTTACAAAATGGACGTGGTACCGACTGAGCTAACAATGGATTCACAGGTTCGCCGAAAAACTAGCGCATAACAGAAACGTGGTCATGTGACGAGTTCTAAGCCAATCACAAGATTTCTGCTTAATCGGTGCGAGCTGTTCTGCTATAGTTAAACTATTCTCTACTTCGCCCGCTCTTCCCGAGGTGTTCGGCATGGGAGAACAATCAAATCTCAAAACTAACCATTTCAAATCAATGCGCATGCGCATTTGACAACGCATGCCAGAAGCTAGCACACAACTTCGTTGGCCTTTGTGAGAAGATCTGAAATAATCCATTAATGTGAAAGCGTGTTTATCGATGTATTGGTGCCACGACACAAAGTTAGAACTTGAAAACATTCATTGGGAAATGATCTAAAATATATGTTTATATACTAGAACATAAAATATGTTGGTGATCAACTGTTTTAAGTTGGCGTTGCAATGCATGATGGGTCAACATACAGCGCCAACCAAGCAGATTCTGCTCTCTATTTTCAGCGAACGTGTGAATCGAGCTTTAAGGTGTCGGACATGTGGTTAAAGTGATCGACCACAAGGCGAGTGGATCTTGTCTCGATTATTTCTGATACTAATATTTATTATTTTTACACAGGCTCGTCTTTCTAGTGGTCAAAGTTCTTGTCTACAGGTACAGAGGTCCGGGGTTCGACCCCCTGCGCTTCCAGATTTTTTTTTTTTGACGCATCGGGTCTAGAACGGGGCCTACTCAGCCTCGTGCGGACAAATGAGGAGCTACCAAAATGAAAAAGTAGTGGATATGATCTAGAAAACTGAGAGTAACGCCTGGAGAGTTCGTTGTGCTGACTACATGACACCCTATATCCACAGAAGTTGGCACTATCTTCGCCAATAGACGGCGGCCACTTGGTCGGTAGGGCTCGATTGCGGGTTGACGCCACGGAGTTTTATACGGATTTGTCCTTCCACCCATTTGGAAGATATCTAAACGCTAATAAGCGAGGGCATGTTTTATGGTTCAAACCCCATCCTGAAATATTTGTTGAAGTTTTGTATTTATCCTCATTTCGTTAAAAAAAAAATTAAATTTTCTCGAGAGGTTTTAATATTTATATCCCTACACTCCTTAGAACGAAAATGTCGGTGCGCTCTAGGACACGAGGGCAGTGTGTGTATTGTTGCGTACTATCTTAAAATAGTCTCATTTGTAAGTCGTGTGTTGATATAATATGTTTAGAAATAGTATGTTCATCACAGCATTAAACAAAATTACGTATGTGAGCAAGTTACCATATAAATGGTTTGTTGACTCGTGGCTTGTTGTTACGCTTAATTTTTCAATGCCAAGATCGTGGATATGACGTAAATACATCATACAGTAACTTGTAAATCTTTCTTGCCATATTTATAACTTAACTACTATATCCCTCGTGTTTCAACCTAGTGTCTCTAATTTGGCACAGTTTCAAGTACGATCTCTAAGATTGTTATAACCGCTTCATTTTATTGTGCGTGGACTACAACCAAATGTGAGTATTTTCAGTGAGTTATTGTACAGTGACTAAGGCTCCTTCCACACGGGCCACTTTCAAGTCACTCTTGTGTCGATGCAACTAAACTAGTACTGTAGTAAATTGAAACTTTCCCATGGGGCTGGACACTAATTTTGTGTCTCATAGGATTTCCGTGTCTTAGCTTTATGTTGGGTGCCATAGAGTCTGTGTTCGAGCCCAGAGATGAAATTAGGGTTGATGGGGGTGAATGGCAACCAGGGCAAAAAATAAAAAATTGGGACCCTTTGAAATCTGTCCTTTAAAATTTGGTTGAATTCTTACATAATATCAGTTACAAAATAATAAAAACAAAATAGGTTTTTTTTTTTACTGAAACTTATAAATTATTGTTGCTAATATTGCTAATAAGTGTGGCACCTTGGTAACTCCCACCTACCTCTCTCTAGATACGCCACTGTTAAATCGAGACACAGGAAACACCCGCAGTTGAGTGAAAGCTTACACAAGAGAGACAATTGGTGGCGATTAACTTGTATTAGAATATTCTTAAAATTGAAAAATGACACCTGGACACGGAAATCGAACCCGGAACCTTTGGCCTAGTACGCCAATGCTCTAACCACTGAGATATCCAGGAATCGCCCCGTGACCAGGGTCATTCTTCACTCATATTTTAAAGCAGAGTCTATGATGGACGTGCGGAAATCATCGGTTACAAATGTGTGATTTCTAATATAACGAGCTATCAGATAAAGCAGCCACCTTCGACTCGGAGTTGGCTTCATGCTGCCACTTGTACAGTTATTATAATTGTAAGGGATCGCATATTTAAGAATCAAATAGCTGAAGCTATTATTTATGCTTTTTATTGAGGAATTCTCCATCAAAATATCATAGTCTGACGATAGCTTCGGCTATTTTATTCTTAAATATGCGATCCCTTACAATTATAATAATTATACAAGTGGCAGCATGACGCCAACTCCGTGTCGAAGGTGGCTGCGTTATCTGATAGCTCGTGATCTTAACAAATCACACATTTGTAACCGATGATTTCCGCACGTCCATCATAGACTCTGCCTTAAAATATGAGTGAAGAATGATCCTGGGCACGGGACGATTCCTGGATAGCTCAGTGGTTAGAGAATTGACGTACTAAGCCAAAGGTCCCGGGTTTTTTTCCCGTGTCCAGGTGTAAATTTTCAGAATATGATATCTTGATGGAAAATTCCTCAATCAAAAGCATAAATAATAGCTTCGGCTATTTGATTCTTGTATTAAAATGGTTAAATCGTCTATAAATCTATACGTATAACATTACATGTTCAATACAAGACCGCCTAGAACTTTTGGAATCTACTCATACTGAGTATTGACTTACTTAATACAATATTTCACTGACACTTTGAAATACTTATTTATAAATAATTGACAATAGCTGAGGCTGCTTTCAACAAGAAAAAGATGCTAGTGACTAACAAACTGGAGTTGGAGATGAGGAAGAAACTGGTGAACTATTACATGTGCAGCATCGCTTTGTTAGATTTGAGATATGGACCCCAAGGTAAAAAGGAAAATAAATATTTGTAAGTCTTTGAGATGTGGTATTGTAGGAGTATAAAGATGATGAAGTGGGCAGATTGGGTGACTCATTAAGAACTCATAAGAATATTAAGTGAAAAGTGAACCATTATTCAGGTTACGCTAAGAAGAAAGAACTCTAGAAAAGGCGTATTGAATGATGTCACAGAAGGCAAGATGTAAGGGTGAAGGGGACCAGGAAGATCATGCATGCAACCGATTGATCCCCTCAAACAAGGAAAGAGGATGAAGTTTAAGGTCGTAAGAAAGGAAGCTGCTAATAGAACATGGTGAAGGATTCCATTTGGACAAGTCAACGAACCTGTCGAAAGATGTAACACTTAATTATAATAACTGTAATCGTCACTCTATGGCTATAAAGTGACCTGTGTGAAAAGACACATTAGCTATCTAAATAAAGTCACCAAAAAGTTAGGCCTAAATACAAATTTTTCAGACCAAGGCTTCAAGGAATTTGATTTAAATGCGCTTGAAATGTCCAAGGAATTTACTTAGATGTAATTATTGGTATACACCTTGAACCAACAAATATATTGCACCAAAAAAATAATACAAAATTAATGCATTGGTCTACCCTTCACGGCGCGCCGAGTCAAGTTGGGATTTCCAGCGCTGATATATTACACTTTTTACTCGGCATGTTTTTCAGACAGAAGAGTGAGACAAAAGGCTTACATTTAAACACAATCAAACAAAATGTTGGCCAACTATTTATTTATTTATTGAAGTTTTATTATTATTATTATTATTATTATTATTATTATTATTATTATTATTATTATTATTACCACCGCGTCTTACTGCCCGTTCGGGTTAGGGTTCGGCCAGACTGCCAAGCGTGCGAGCGAGCGCGCAAGCGAGCGCGCAAGCGACTGGGTGGCCAAACTGGCGAGCGCGCGAGCGAGCGAGCGCGTAATTAGCGGACCCTAGTTAGATTATTATTAGCACCACGTCTTACTACCCGTTCGGGTTATACGCACTTACGCTAATGTGTAATGGTAGGGTTATTGTGAGATGAAATGAAGGACCTACAGTTTAACATGGAATCCGAACCACGGTGGTGGCCTGGCATTCCCTACATTCACAAGATGTCTTGTCAGAGGTGAAGGAAGGGTTTGGAAATAAGATAAATCTGTGCCGGGATCGAGGATTGAACCCCGGCTGCCAGCACAGAAGTCTGACACCTTACCCCTAGACCACTAGGTCACCGCCCCCCCCCCTCCCCCCTAGTTAGAGAAGATGTCTCTGTCAAACACACTTAGTACATCTCTGCTCCTCGAAAATTCTTACAGAAAATATTGTGTATTTATAAAAAAGAAAAAAGTAGAAGTGCATCCAATTAATAAATTGAGAAATGCGTATGGTACTGTACTGAAGTGTTTTAAAATCAGATTTGCCGCACCAGTGGCAGAATGGTGCGTTGCACTCGATAACTTTTGACTAGGAGGCAAAGGTTCGAATCTTGGCTCAGTGAACTGAAGGTGATTTTTAAAACTTATTTATTGTTGTGGTTTTTTCATACTCTCTCCAAACTAATGGTGATTCTTATTTGTAAAGGCCTACTTTGATTATAATATTGAAGTATTTTAACATATCGGGTTTACATATATACATTATATTATTTATGGTCTTACCAATTAAATTAGGCCATTATTATTATTATTATTATTATTATTATTATTATTAGCACCGCATCTTACTTCCCGTTCGGGTTATATGCACTTACGCTAATGTGTAATGGTAGGGTGATTGTGAGATGAAATGAAGGACCTACAGTTTAACGTGGAATCCGAACCACGGTGGAGGCCTGGCTTTCCCCACATTCACAAGATGTCTTGCCAGAGGTGAAGGAAGGGTTTGGTAATCAGATAAATCTGTGCTGGGACCGAGGATTGAGCCCCAGACCTCCAGCACAGAAGTCTGACTCCTTACCCCTAGACCGCCAGGTCACCGGGCCATTAATAGCAAGTGTGTTAAACCTATCACTGATAGAAAAAAGTCAAATATCATGTCAAAATGAGAAGTTTCCCCAGCACTCAATGAACCAACATACAATAATATTGCCTAGCGCCTGTAAACTAGACTGTACCGGGTCGAGCGCGCGCGCTTGAAAAATAGAACCAGTTCTATCTTTCAAGCGCGCGCGCTCAGTCGCTCGCTCCAGTGTGGCCACCCCCCATTACAACCAATGTGTTCTATTTTATATTTTAGTCGCTCGCGCGCTCGCTCGCTCGCTCGCGCGCTCAGTCTGGCCGTACCCTTATACGCACTTACGCTAATGTGTAATGGTAGGGTGATTGTGAGATGAAATGAAGGACCTACAGTTTAACGTGGAATCCGAACCACGGTGGAGGCCTGGCATTCCCCACATTCACAAGATGTCTTGTCAGAGGTGAAGGAAGGGTTTGGTAATCAGATAAATCTGTGCCGGGACCGAGGATTGAACCCCGGCCGCCAGCACAGAAGTCTGACACCTTACCCCTAGACCGCCAGGTCACTTTTTTTATATTTATTTGTTAATAATCCATGAAAATTACATATAAGTGAATAAGTAAGGTCCTAGGAGTGAACTATGGGTGCAAAAAAATGAGAAACTTTTTAAAATTATAATTAATGCTCTTTAGAGACCAAATGTATTATTAGTATGAAGACGTGATAGGGGAGATTGTCTGGAGAAGATAAGCAAACAGCCTAGCACAGTGGTTCTCAACTTTTTAGTGACATGCACCCTTTTCACTAAATGTCAGAATGTTATTCCCCTCCTCCAAGATTGCCTAACTCATAAGTTGCATTCTGAATAATATACATATTATGTTGCCACCCTGGTTCACAAGCAGCTTGCTGCCGACCAATTTACACCTAGTGCAACAAATTTATTCAATTTTCGAGTCATTTTGTATAGAGATGTTGGTACAGAAGAAAGTACAGTGGTATATAGTGCACCAACTCATTCTCACAGCTGATCCGGACTTATTATTTCTGTATCTGCAAAAGGTTACTCTAAAATTGTTCACTTTGTATTTGACCACTTTTGCCGAGCAATCAAATTTAAAGGTCAATTAGTTATTCCCAAATCTTGACCTTTTTCCGACTGTATTTGTAATTCGGGTCCCTCAAATCCCATAAAATACTTTTTTTCGCTGTATTTTTCTATGAGTAATTTTGTTTTATCTGTGTCCCAACTCATCGAGCCGCATGCGACCACACAACTGAACCTTTCTATGATGGGAAGGCCTGCGGACTAGAGCAACCACCAGATTAGCGTCGTAAAACATATTGGAAGAGAGGCTTCACATTTTTAGAGCGAAAGAAAAATCTGTCGCCCTCGACTGGGTTTGAACCCATGTACATCGGGTCCTGAGGCAAGCACTTTACCACAAAAACAATCAGGTTGACGCCATAGAAAAATAAAAACCTGCTTGGATGGTAGCATTATTTGAAACATAATGGCAAGTTGTTTTTTTAACTACCACTTCCTACTACCCGTTCGGGCCATATACCTATGTACTAATTACGTTACTGTGTTAGGGATGATTAAGGTTGAATTGAGAGGAAGTGTATCCGCATTTTCGTGGAAGAAGAGTGGAAAACCATTTAGGAAACAACCCCCTCAGTACACTCGACTGGGATTTAAACCCCGATCTCCCCGTCATCGGATATTGTAATGATACTGTTTTGGACCCCTCTCATATATTAAAAAAATAATGGATGAAGTGTTTTTTTCTTTGATATACTGTATATAAAATATCCTTTTAATACTTCATTCAGGGAGAGTCACGCGCTTTTCAGAAGTAATTTCAATGTATTGCACCATAAACTTTATTTTTTCTTTAAAATATCAACTCCATAATATTTAGCGAAATCTTGTGACTCGCTCTCTCCCTCTAGCCAATAGGAAGCCAGCTTTCACAACACCTGTCGCCAGGAGTCTTTCTATTAGTTAATTTTAACACTGGTGACAAGGGATCCAAGAGGCAAGAGGTAGGTCATATATAAGCAGTGTGTGCGTATGAATCCATAGAGAACTCGGTAAAATATCAAATACAGTTATTCACCGTGTCGGTAACAAATCTCGACAGTGCCGGTAATACATTTAGCAGCAGTAACACAAATCTACAAATAATATAACACTACACAGAAAAACAATCCGTAAATCATATAATTTAATATCATATATTCAGTAGCGACGAAGTAATCTGTTAAATTAAACGTGTGAAACATCAACACACTTTCTAATTTCATAATTGTAAGTATCAAATATACTCAGATCACATAACCGTGTGCAAGTGCGCAGTAAGGCATACTCGTGTCGTCATCATCATAAAACTCAATATCGTTATAGATACTGCTCAATCACAGAGCAATATCTTGTTATAAATTCGTATAATCTTTACTAGCGCCGTATCGCGGGTCAAATATCAATATACAATTTCAATATCGCTATAATTGGCTCCCAATCGCGTGGCATCATTAGCAATAAATTCAAAATCGCTTCAATCGGCGCCCATCCAACATCAATATCGTTTTAATATATTGCGAGAATGATGCCTTATACCATATAGCCACCAACATGGTTAGTGTCAAGTTGATTCTATTCCAAACTATGATATTTCCTCAGCAAAACTTCTTGTTTTTCAAAAACAGCCCGATGTAGCCAACGATAAAGCCGGGGTAGCGTCAGGTTTGAGAATAAAACCATGACATCACCTTATATCTTGAATTAATGTCTGAGCGGTCATTGGGCAGTTTATAATCGCTGTCTAGCAGAGCCACGCATGGTATGAGGTAATGGCTAAAATAATATAATTACTTGTATGTTGTGATATTCTTTTTAACAAGAAACCCTCTTTGGTGGATGAATGGTTCGAGGTAGAGGTCGGCAAACTAAGGCCCGCCGACTGATTTTATCTGACCCACAAAAGATTTAGCAAACAAACAATATTGTGTTAGTTACTAATGAGAAATATAAAGTTTAAGTATTTGCTCGATATTTTTTTCAAACTGGCCCACCAAATTTGTTTTTAAACCCATATGGTCTACGATATCAAAAAGGTTGCTGACCGCTTGGTTAAGGCGTCACTCTCGCAATAGACTCGACCGCCGATGAAGGGGATATCGGGGTTCAAATCCCCATCTAATGCACTGAGTTGTTTATAAAAAGTTGTTCACTTTCCCTCCACGAACATACGAACACACTACCTCTGAAATCAATCTTCCTCGACCCTAACACATTAGTGTAATTAGTATATAATATGCGTAAACCAGAACGGGTAGTGGGGTGAGGTGCTAAAAATAGTAGGCCTAATACAAGAATTCTTGTGTTGGTGCTTGTATGGTTAGTTGGCCAGGTTAATTCTGACACCTTAGCTCAGCCGTTAGTGCGTTTTATTACCTAAATAAGGGTTCTTGGCTCTATTCCTGACACGATTGAAAAATATATAATTGTAGTAAATGGGGTTTCCCCTGTCACAGTGAACTGTCGTATCCGTTTCTTGTACATGATGAACTCGTGTAAGAAGATATGTTTAGACAATACAAACATATGTTTCTGCCATTATTAATTTTTCGGAGCATGAGATTTGACGTATGAATATATCAAAGTATATTTAATAACTCTTGTAATTGTCATGTTTCGTATGTCAGTTCACTATACACACTCGCCTCTACTCAGACACACACACACACACACACACACACACACATATATAGGATCTGAAATATATCTAGGGGGGGGGGAATTTATTCCATGGAGGGGTAAATTATTTTCAGGGCGCATAGTCCCCCACAGTTCCACCGCTCCTACTGTATACACATATTCTTTATTCAGTATTCGTGGATGAACTGCTCTCAATCGATTATTAGTCTTCTTTGACGTGTGGTAGTTTACCATCTCTATGCGGAACAATGTTCGTTACGTGCTATGCACGACAAATATTAATACATGAAAACTAATATTTTGTCCACATTTGCGTTAGTCATATCAAACAGTGAATAAACATGGATGAATAACGCACGTGTGGACCCAACTTAAGAGGTGTTTGCGCATAAAAAGATTTTTAAAAATTTGTATAGTCTATCTGTGTTGTATTTTATTTCTAAAATTTGAACTTCTTTTTTTGTATTAATTTTCTAACCTTCGCAGGGGAGTCAACTGACCCTTTGACTTCCCCCCCCCCCCCTTGAATCCGCGCTTGAGTTCTACTGAAAATGGGAGTTTTATTTTAATTCTCTCTCTTCCCCCCCCCCCCCCCCCCCCCGGTTGAGTCAATATTTGACTTGTCTCATTTATTAAAATCCCGCACTATTTGTTACCTCTTTGCTCATTTTCTTGTTATACGTACGAAATATCCGCTTATATATACATACTAATAAATTTATGAATGAGCAAGGTAGAATTTAGAGATGTCCCCACATTTATATAGAGGGAGAGTGGAGAATAATTATTAAGGAAAACACCTCAGTCCACTTGCTCACTATTCTAATCCCATCCTCCCAGACTATACGAGCATGATGCCTTATTCTGCGTGCCCACCGATGCGTGACACCGGTAGATAAGACGCGTAAAAAGCGCAGCTCACTTCTAACCGCCGCTGCGCATGATGTCTTGGGCTCTCAGCTTAAAGGAGATGTAGTTTTGGCACCCTGTTTGAAAACCCGGGTTTATTTCTGTCTTTTTAGGGAGGCCGCAGCAGCCAAGCGAGCAGTTTTCAAACCAGCAACATGCGAACGAGGAGGGGAAGACGCCGACGTCACATTCCACTCGGGCGTCGTCTTCATTCGGTGCTGAGCGTCCTTCCAAGCAGGTGTGCACGACAACCACAGACCCCAGGACGTTACGTAAGCGCGGCCGCATCTCTGTGAATTGCAGCATCCGCTACCGTGCTGTGTTGGGCTGTGTGGTTGCCTTAAGTTAGCAAGGAGGTCACATGCGTTATTAAACAAACCAAAGAAGAAGATACAATTGGAGTGCTTGTCTTGGTGTTCAATAAAATATAGATTGTATTGTTTTGGTACTTATTTCTTTAAACTTATATATTGGTACGGTTTATTTTTGTTTGTTAAGAGTTGTTTTTAAATATTCTGATCACAACTATTGTTTCGTTTTAGCTGTGAGATTTTCTTACTACGTAGTAAAGGTTTTAATTGCCGCCAAGTGATATATTTATTTTATGAAAGTTGTCCCAACTGTATGTTTGGTTTTGTGAAGTGTGCGTTGTTCCTGGTAGTTTTGTTCATCGTGAAAACAATAATTGTTGGCCAGAGCGAGTAAGTGAAGTGTAGCGGAGTTACGCGGGGCGGATCTAAATGCGCTTCTTCTCGTAATCGTGTGCGGGACGTGGCGGGTGTGTTAGACGCGATGTCCCTCTTGAGATGAACTTCCCTTGCTCCCCGGAGGAAACGCCGTCGCGGGTCGCCCGGAGCGTGACGCGCTACCAGTCCTGCGTGGTTGACCCTCGCCCGGGGCGAGCAGTCCACTGCCCCGACCTCAACGCCTGCCTCGTCAACGAGGGGCGCCCCGTCCCCGTAGACTGTCGAGCGGTTCACTTCGGCTACGCGATCCCGGTCACTGTCGTTCCCTTACCTGACGAGCCGGACCTCGCTGAGCTCGTGTTAGACCCCTCCCCGGACCTCACTCCTCAGGCCGTATCCTACCTGCTTCACCACCACCCGCATTTCCGACAGGAGCGTCTCAACGGTGATATGGCGGCCACCGCCAAGCACGAGCACATGCGTGGTGGGGAAAGTTCACAGGGGAGCCAGAGGAGGACATAGCAGCCATCGCCAAACAGATATCAGACCACGCGGAGGCCATCTACCAGACGTGGAAGTCCCGTGGGCTCGCCCCTACGGAGATAATGACGTGCCACAGCAACGCGACGGCCGCGGACAAGTTCGGCACGGCCTTAATGCCTCAATCCTCGTCCCCTCAGCCTAAACTGTTCCCCGTTAAAGCGTCGCAGCCGCCGCCAGTGGTGGACTTATCACTCGACGCCAACAACCTTGAGAGATTGGTCAACAACTTCGTGTCGGAAGACAAGGCGAGGCTAGCCGCTGCGAGGCAGCACAAATCCGTGCCCTCTTCCATACAATACGCGCGCCAAAAGTTCGAGAAGCAGCTCCCCGAACCCCAATCTTCGTCGCCACCTTCATCTTCATTTGTTAAACCCCACCACCTGGATCAGCTTCACGCAAAAACGCAGCCGTCGCATCATTCAAAGACTTTACAGTCCCCGTCTAAGATCCCGACGTCCATAACGTCTAACATAGGTCAGTACCCGCACCCTGTGAGGAACACCTCTGCGCAGTCTCACGTCAATGCTGCTCCCCTGTCTCGCCACGTGCAGCTTGAAACCATTGAAACGACCTACCCGATGGATGTCACCGCCGTTCACAAAGTTCAGCAGTTAAAGAAAACTGTAGACGTAACCGAAAACAACCCGTCGTCGGGCCTCACAACCTGGCCTTTGAAAAACAAGAACCTGGGGGTAGGCATCGACAAGCGCGTGAGCAGCAGCAAGACTCCCCCTCTAACAAAGACGAGGCGACAAAGAGAAGAAGCATTGGAGAGGAACCTTCGGGAAAGCAGTTCTCCAGTCTATCAACTAACAACAAAAACACTACCGAGTATTTGGACGAGGTGGCGAGGGAAGAAGAGAGACTTATAAATGCTCTAAAGACTGGCATCATCATAGCGGAGGAGCGTGTTGGTGACCCGGGGGCCGTATCCCCGTCTAAGAAGAGCAATATCTTGCTGAAAAAGTCCAGCAAGGACAAAGTGACTGGTGGAGTGAAGAAAGAAAAGTCTGGGGATAAGTTGCCCTCCTCAGTTCAGCCCGAAACAACACCTACGGTATCCACAAGAGGTGTTCCTGGAAGGACCTCCGCGTCATCTAAGACTCAAACCCCGGCTGTCACTCAGCAGAAGAGCTCCATCAAAGAGGTGGACAAATCATCTTTGTCGACCCTATCAACGGTGGACTACGCCAAGATTCGGTACCACGCGGCGCAGCAGAACCCACGGACGCAGCAGCGCATGGAGACGGCGAAACACCTGGAGCAGCCTAAGACGGCGGCGGCGACGGTCCCCGTGGCCAGGACCAGGTTTGAGGCCGTAGAAGAAGGTGGTTGGAGGCCAGCGGTAGGGGCCGGGCCAGGCACCCCGCCTTGGAGTCCGTACCTCACCCGGAGCTAACGACTCAGCAGAGGCAGCACATCCGGGCCAACAGTGTGTCTGGGGCTGGCGTTAACCCCGTGAGGCCCTTCTTGACCCGAGGTTCCGTGGCGGAGAGGGTGCTCATCTTCGAAAAATGCCCCACCGAGCTGCTGCTGGACAAGAGGCGGGGGGCGCCTGCCATGAGCACATGGCGCACGGGCCACGAGGTGCACACCAGGGCGCAGGTCAGTAGTTCTCACACTCGACTGCCGATTCACACGGCTGTCAGACAGGTGGACTGTGCGGTCACGTGCATTACTATGCTTCATTCAAGTTGTATAAGAATTATTTTTTTACATCACAACCGATGAGTCTCTTTCTCTAATTAAAAGTAAAGCATTCGATTCAACTAGTGACTAACCAATGCAGTAACATTTAAATATTATTTTTCATAACTGAATCCAGGGTACGTATTTTTTGTATTTAACTGCAAACAGGCCTTTTGTAGGGGTGTCATTAATAGAGGCAAAACCACCCTTCAACTATTGAATGAACTAAGGTGTGTCCATATTATAAAATACATATGTTTTTAAATAATATCTGGCAGGTAACTTTAATTTTAATTTTGTTGTAGCTACCCACTCTCTACGATCCCTCAATTCATTTTATTGATACTCAAAGAGCTGATACGTTTGATTTATGCATTGTTTGGACCTAGACACGTCTCTAACAACGTTTCAACTTTGTTAATTTCAATTTTAATCTAGTTCTAGTTGTTCACGTTTTTATTTCTCCTATTTTCTACTTTTATTATTATTTAGCATCGCGTCTTACTACCCGTTCGGGTTATACGATTTAAGTACTAATTACGTTTATGGATTAGGAATTGGGAAGGTTGAATTAGAGGAAGTGAAGGAGAGTGGAAAACCATTTATGAAAAGCCACCCCCCCAGTTCACCCGACCGAGATTCGAACCTCGATCTCCCCGTCCTCATCAGTCGAGCTCAACACGACTAGCTCGTTAGCCAACTACGCCACCGAGGCGGGTACCTATTTTCTACCAAAGAGAAAAAGTTTATTTGATAGTTTATAAGTTTTATGTTGAGCATAGTTTTTGAAAACATATTTAAGACATTCAATTTCTTTTATTAATTTTACTTAGGCCTACTAACTTACTCTATGGAATTAGGAGCTTGAAAGTGCAGTGCCTTACTTACAAAAGTAAGTCACATATCCCAATCTGGATATAGCTCCATCCAGTCCACCTCATTACACCCTATCTCTTTAAGGTATATTCTAATATTACCCTCCCTTCTGTGTCTGGTTCTTCCCAATGGTCTCTTCCCATTGGGTTTGCCGGTCAGTACCCTAAACAAGTTTCTAGAATCTCCCATTCACGCTGCATGTCCTGACCACTGTAATCTACGAGACATGATTATCTTAACAAGGTCTTGTGATGATTACAAAGTATGTAACTCCTCATTATGTAACCTCGACTCTCCAGTAGCTTCTTCCCTGTTTGGACCAAATATATTTCTAAGAACCTTGTTTTCAAACACCTTAAAATGGTTTTAATCAAATAAAAAAGAGACCACGTTTCACGCCCATAAAGAACAACCGGTAAAATGATTGTTTTGTATATTCTTAGTTTTACTTTCCTGAACAGCTTCCTTACTATTTCCCAATAAAGCTAAAACATCTGCGTATCCTAGTAATAATTTTACTAAATTTAATTCACTAAAAAAATTCTTATGCCTATACTCCAGTGACATGTTTTGCTCTGTTTTTCCGTCGAAAGTGTGAATAAGCTTTACTCGTCTTAAAATGATTGCCTCCGGAAGTATAATATTGTGTGTGAAACTGAATCTGAGCGAAACACAGGCCTATAACAGGTAGGTCCTACCTAATTGTTTGTTTTTTCAATTTGAAGAATTTCTTTTTACACCGCATGTAACGTAGGTCTATACATAATAATGCCGCATGACCAACATTGAAGTTTGCTACGAAATTACTTTCTCCCTAAATTTTTTTGATTAATACGTATATCAGTCAATAATTTAATTGGGGTGTTCTACTATGGTTTGTTTTTAAAAATAATTTTTTCTAGTAATTTATATGACATTCACTTACCCACTTTGGTGGCCGCATGGTCTAAGGCCGATGACGGGGAGATAGGGGTTAGAATCCTTGTCGGGTGTACTGAAGGTTATTTTTACTAAATTGTTTTCCACTTTCACTCCACTCAAATGTGGGTACACTTGCTCTAATTCAAATCCATACATCCCTCACTCATTATCTTAATTAGTACCTAAGTGTATAACCCGTACGGGTAGTAAGAAGTCGGTCTAACAATCAACAAAAACATTCTAATTTAACCTAAGCTAGCGCACCTAATACAACACACTCCAGTCCTGCCTGTCCTTCTGTGAGCAGTACACCTCACCACCTCCATGTTCTTGTTACTACAGTCTTACTAGTAGTTCTGTGAGCAGTACACCTCACCACCTCCATGTTCTTGTTACTACAGTCTTACTAGTAGTTCTGTGAACAGTACACCTCACCACCTCCATGCTCTTGTTACTACAATCTTACTAGTAGTTCTGTGAGCAGTACAACTCACCACCTCCATGTTCTTGTTACTACAGTCTTACTAGTAGTTCTGTGAGCAGTACACCTCACCACCTCCCTGCTCTTGTTACTACAATCTTACTAGTAGTTCTGTGAACAGTACACCTCACCACCTCCATGCTCTTGTTACTACAATCTTACTAGTAGTTCTGTGAGCAGTACACCTCACCACCTCCATGCTCTTATTACTACAATCTTACTAGTAGTTCTGTGAGCAGTACACCTCACCACCTCCATGCTCTTGTTACTACAATCTTACTAGTAGTTCTGTGAGCAGTACACCTCACCACCTCCCTGCTCTTGTTACTACAATCTTACTAGTAGTTCTGTGAATGCAGTTTACACCTCTAGCCACCTCCCCCTGCTCTTGTTACTACAATCTTACTAGTAGTTCTGTGACAGTACACCTCACCACCTCCCTGTCTTTGTTACTACAGTCTTACTAGTAGTTCTATGAACAGTACACCTCACCACCTCCATGTTCTTGTTGTTACTACATCTTACTAGTAGTTCTGTGAACAGTACACCTCACCACCTCCATGCTCTTGTTACTACAGTCTTACTAGTAGTTCTGTGAACAGTACACCTCACACATCTCCATGCTCTTGTTACTACAGTCTTACTAGTAGTTCTGTGAACAGTACACCTCACCACCTCCATGTTCTTGTTACTACAGTCTTACTAGTAGTTCTGTGAGCAGTACACCTCACCACCTCCATGTTCTTGTTACTACAATCTTACTAGTAGTTCTGTGAGCAGTACACCTCACCACCTCCATGTTCTTGTTGTTACTACAATCTTACTAGTAGTTCTGTGAGCAGTACACCTCACCACCTCCATGTTCTTGTTGTTACTACAATCTTACTAGTAGTTCTGTGAGCAGTACACCTCACCACCTCCATGCTCTTGTTACTACAATCTTACTAGTAGTTCTGTGAGCAGTACACCTCACCACCTCCATGCTCTTGTTACTACAATCTTACTAGTAGTTCTGTGAGCAGTACACCTCACCACCTCCATGCTCTTGTTACTACAGTCTTACTAGTAGTTCTGTGAGCAGTACACCTCACCACCTCCATGTTCTTGTTACTACAGTCTTACTAGTAGTTCTGTGAGCAGTACACCTCACCACCTCCATGCTCTTGTTACTACAGTCTTACTAGTAGTTCTGTGAGCAGTACACCTCACCACCTCCATGCTCTTGTTACTACAGTCTTACTAGTAGTTCTGTGAGCAGTACACCTCACCACCTCCATGTTCTTGTTACTACAGTCTTACTAGTAGTTCTGTGAACAGTACACCTCACCACCTCCATGTTCTTGTTACTACAGTCTTACTAGTAGTTCTGTGAGCAGTACACCTCACCACCTCCATGCTCTTGTTACTACAGTATTACTAGTAGTTCTGTGAACAGTACACCTCACCACCTCCATGTTCTTGTTACTACAGTCTTACTAGTAGTTCTGTGAACAGTACACCTCACCACCTCCATATTCTTGTTACTACAGTCTTACTAGTAGTTCTGTGAACAGTACACCTCACCACCTCCATGTTCTTGTTACTACAGTCTTACTAGTAGTTCTGTGAGCAGTACACCTCACCACCTCCATGCTCTTGTTACTACAATCTTACTAGTAGTTCTGTGAGCAGTACACCTCACCACCTCCATGCTCTTGTTAATACAATCTTACTAGTAGTTCTGTGAGCAGTACACCTCACCACCTCCATGCTCTTGTTACTACAGTCTTACTAGTAGTTCTGTGAGCAGTACACCTCACCACCTCCATGCTCTTGTTACTACAGTCTTACTAGTAGTTCTGTGAGCAGTACACCTCACCACCTCCATGTTCTTGTTACTACAGTCTTATCTAGTAGTTCTGTGAGCAGTACATCTCACCACCTCCATGTTCTTGTTACTACAGTCTTACTAGTAGTTCTGTGAGCAGTACACCTCACCACCTCCATGTTCTTGTTACTACAGTCTTACTAGTAGTTCTGTGAGCAGTACACCTCACCACCTCCATGCTCTTGTTACTACAGTCTTACTAGTAGTTCTGTGAGCAGTACACCTCACCACCTCCATGCTCTTGTTACTACAATCTTACTAGTAGTTCTGTGAGCAGTAACCTCACCACCTCCATGCTCTTGTTACTACAGTCTTACTAGTAGTTCTGTGAGCAGTACACCTCACCACCTCCATGCTCTTGTAACTACAGTCTTACTAGTAGTTCTGTGAGCAGTACACCTCACCACCTCCATGTTCTTGTTACTACAGTCTTACTAGTAGTTCTGTGAGCAGTACACCTCACCACCTCCATGCTCTTGTTACTACAGTCTTACTAGTAGTTCTGTGAGCAGTACACCTCACCACCTCCATGTTCTTGTTACTACAGTCTTACTAGTAGTTCTGTGAACAGTACACCTCACCACCTCCATGTTCTTGTTACTACAGTCTTACTAGTAGTTCTGTGAGCAGTACACCTCACCACCTCCATGTTCTTGTTACTACAGTATTACTAGTAGTTCTTTGCACAATATACCTCACACCCTCCATGTTCTTATTGTTACTACATACATAGCATTTCTAAATAGATTTTAAGTTTAAATATCACCCGTGATTTGACCTTGGATTTTAAGTTGATATTTTCCCTAGAGGATCAAGTTAGACAGAAAACAAATTAACACTATAAACTCGATAGTATATTATATTCATAGAGAATAGTCCATGTTTACTTGGTTTAAGACGTCATTATAGCAATATATATTAACATAAAAAAAAGTTCTAGCTACTCGAATGATTACTTGGAATTATAAATTCAATTCACTTGTTATGAGCTATTTAACAAAAAACCTTTAAGTGGCCGCCATATTTAAACAACTAACTAGGTTGAAAAAGTCTGTGCTGTACATACATTCTCCAGCCTAGATTAAAAGAACATTCCCGTCAAATTGATCTAAAACTGGTCCACGCATTTGGCAGTTATAAAGCAACAGACAGATTTTTGAGTGACCGTCATCTTGAAACGAATAACCATATCAAAAAACCCATGTACTTACGTTGTTCGACCTATGTTCAAATAATGTCCCTGTCTCGTTAAAAGTGGCCCACGAATTTGACAGTTATTGAGTAACAAATATACAAACAGACGAAATGACAAATGGTCAAGTTAAAACAGAACCTCGCTCCGCTAGGTATACTAATGTAATAACAAGACGAGCTAGTAATACACAAAGTAGGCCTAGTTAATATCAGTGAGAATCATCTGGAATTGACATGAATTCAAATAGCTACTACCCTTTATTTGAATTTATTTATTTGTTCATACTGGATTTTTAAAGCTATAGGGATTTTTCAGTGCATAAGGAAATAACTTGAATTATTATTTATTTCAGTTTACCTGCATCTGAGCTAAATATCCAATTGAGCTTAAATATACCTATTTATTTAGATTTGAATGTATTGTTCAAATCGGCCATTTTAGATTGAAAAATTTAACTGACTTTACTACAGTGGTTTCCAACATTTTGTAGTTTATAACCACAACTTTTCTCTCTGCGGCCATCGCTACCCTTTGATAACTTTAAAGCGTTCAAATCCTGGTTTTTAAGTGGTTTTTTTTCACTGTGTATTAATACCAGCCTGGACTTGATACAGTTAACTACACCAGTGGGATAGGTAAAATTGAGAGGAAATGTACCCTTATATGCTTGGAGGGATATTAGGACAAACTACCCCTAGTCAGAGTTAAAATCCTTGCTTCACCAACAAAGCAAACGAAAAGAGCGTGAAATTAAATCCGCATGTCCACTAGTGCGTGTTTTAATTATTATAAATTGCTTATAATATTGATTATATGAGACTAATATGTAGTAAAATAGAATCAACAAGCCCGGGGTTGGGAGATGAATTTATATTTTGCTAGCAGCATTACAAGGCTGCCACAGTAAACAAGTCAGCAAGAAGCTATCAGAATGGAATAGCCAAAAAAGGAACCTAAACAGTAACTAGGTCGTTTTTAGCACTTTAAAAACTTACATTTCTATTAGAATTACGCACCTTCCTATAATCATTAAACTCCTTGATAAAGTAAATATAAAGCTAAAAGCTCTATATTGTGACCCCACACAAAACTCGCTGCGACCCCCAGGTTGGAAATCGCTGCTTTATTATTACACGCTTGGAAGCCATGTTTAACTAGTAAGTTCCCTGAGTTGTACAACTCGCTCTTCACTTTATCAAAAAATTAGCAATTTGGTCGTGTTTATTTAAAAACATTTTCAACTATAAAATAAAGCAATAAAAAATGGAATTTATCGATATCTTTACAGTATTTTGGTACCTGTATACCATTGTCCTGATTCATAACCTCATGGAAGTGGAAACTATTCAAAACATATTGTAATTTAGCGCGTGAGGGTGAAGGGGATTCCCCTGACATTTTATTAAATAACTTAAGGCAAATTCTAAATCACACTCTAGACAACATGGTTTTACAAAATTTCATGCAAATCAAACACCAAATAACAAATTTAAAAATGTATCCCAAATTTGAAAATGTAAAAGGTGATATCCGCCTCGGTGGCGTAGTTGGCTAACGCGCTAGTCGTGTTGAGCTCGACCGCCGAGGACGGGGAGATCGAGGTTCGAATCTCGGTCGGGTGAACTGGGGGGGGGGGGGGGTTCCTAAATTGTTTTCCACTCTTCCTCCACGCAAATGCGGGTTCACTTCCTCTAATTCAACCTTCCCTATTCCTAATCCATTAGCGTAATTAGTACTTAAAGCGTATAACCCGAACGGGTATAGTAAGACGCGGTGCTAAATAATAATAAAAAAAGGTGAAAAAATAAACTTATTTTTTGTTTAATTTAGTTTACTTAATCAAATGAAAAATTATAAGAATTGTAACAATGTAACACAGCCCTATTATTCCTCTTCCTTCATTGTTGATTTGAGCCTAAATTGCTTTCATGACAGCCTATTTTAATAAACAATTAAATAAGATACATCAGTTCAATTCAAACTAGTAGAAAAATTAATATGTATTTCATAAGTCAAACATTAACACCAACTTCATTGTCATCATTTCATCAGTCAGATCTTTCGATAAGAAAACAATAAAATGTTGCGTAGCATTCACTGCATTTATACCTTCAACATTTAATAAAGCCCTAATTAAGGCATTGACTGTACAAAATAATATGATGATTTGAATCATAAAACTGTGACATTCTAGCAGCCACGAAAGTCACAACTAAAAACACTAAACAATAACAATGCTGCCACTTCAAGCATTGTTGGCTGAGTGAAATGTTGCTAGTGGGCAGCTCATGTTGTTCCCTTACGATTCGTTTCTATACCTCATTCGGCATACATTCATCGACCGTTGTCTCAGACTACTGACAACGGCGCTACTTGATTGACTAAGCTTTCTACAATATACTACAGGAGGGATCTACTTTCAATGTTTGGTGATGTTTGAAGTTGGGATTTTTTGTAGAGTAGGGATCAAGGGCTCAAAAGTTGGGAAATTTTAAATTTGTCTGTACAGGTCTGTGGTTAAGGACTTTCATAATAGAAAGTAATGGGTTACAGAATGAATAGGCCTAGAATTTCCCAACTCCAAATTTCAAATCTCACAAAATTCACAACTTTCAAGCTTTTAACCAACTTGAGAGGGGGGAGGACACCCCCTCCCCCAGCGCGACGCCCCTGCCCTTTAGGTCTGTCGGGCATGCCAGTCTGACACACCGGCCCTTACGAATGCGATGTTTTCAAGTTTGGCCACCATTATACGAACTTGAAATTACACCAAGCTTAGTTTGAAATAACGTTATTGGACAAAAAAAAAAGCCTGATTTTTTTAGCCACGCGTCTTCGGGCTATACGCCTATGTACTAATTACACAAATGTGTCAGGACATAGCAAGGTTGAATATAAATGAGATGTACCCGCATTTACGTGAAGGGAGAGTGGAAAACCAATTAATAAAAATCAACCTCAGTACACCCGACTGGTATCAAACCCTGATCTCACCATCTTCGGTAGTCCACTTTATTGCGAGAGTAGCGCCTTACACCATGCGGCTACTGAAGTGGGTCCAATTATTTTTGTTCGAGACAATATCAAGACTAGAATATTAAACCATCCATCGAGAAACAATGCGATACAGAAAATAAAAATATATTTTACACTTATTATATTAATCTTTGAAAAATAAATAAATGGAAATGTTTAGTTAAAATATAAATTCTGTTTATATCTGTAAACATTTTATCCAACCAAAGTTTATATCAAGTTTCAACATAAAACTATATACTTATAAATGTATTTATTTATTTTACTAATAAACTTCTCCCTTCCTCCCTGTCTCAGTGCGTTTACTACTCGTCTGGGTTATCCGTATCTTACAGCAATGGGGCAGGGATGAGGAAGGTAGAATTTCAAGAAAACATCTAGAGGAAAACACCTCAATGCACCCGGCCGAGTTTCGAACCTTGACCTCCCGATACCAGTATACCAAATCAGACGAGAGTGATGCCTTGGCCTACGTGAACACCGATTGGTATTTAAACCCGCATCGGTGTTCACGCAGGTCAATGCATCACTCTCGTCTGATTTGGTTTACTGGTATCGGGGAGGTCAAGGTTCGAATCTCGGCCGGGTGCATTCGAGGTGTTTTCCCCTAGATGGTTTCTTGAAATCTACTACCTATTAAATAATAAATAATAATAATAATAATAATATAATAGGAAGTTAGAATTATTTATTATATAATTATTATTAATAATATATTATTAATAATATAATATATTAATACTAAAGTGTTGAGCTAGTATGGTTCATCCAAGTAAAGGTTGCGAATGGTGGGTAAGGTACCTAGTTCCTGGTACGCTGACATTCACTGTACCTCACGCGTCGTTTGTCGGCCTAGCGAACGTGTGTGTTGAGTGGCCGTATGTAAATATTGTCCCACATGTCGTTGCTCTAGTGGGTAGCACCCATTACACAGGTGGGCTGACAAGTCTTTAAGAGGGGGCGGTTGCACTACACAATTCACCATTTTCCATCCAATAACAAGGTGTTTTAAAAAACTAATTAAAGGATGAACTTGGCTCGATATCTATTTTCTGCTTAGTGCCAGTGGGCCGATCCGTGACGAATTTCCCGCCCACGTAGCTAAGTGGTTAGAGTTGTTGACCACAGGTTCAGGAGAATCTCGGTTCGAAAGAAGCTAAAAAAACAACCGGGTTTTCCCTGATTTGCCTTTACCTCCCTACTAGCCATTTGATTAAATAAGAGAGGTTTTAGCTGATTTAATCTATGAGTGACAGATTGCATTTGCGAAACTTTATTCTATTTAGCCTATATGAAATTATTTGTACATTAATTATTTATCACCTACGATTTGCTGTAAGAAAATAACACATCATTATTAAACTGCCCCTTGCGAGCTATTTACTATTTGCTTACGGGTTCATTCTGATATTAAAATTAGTAACGACCTAGTAGTTGTGCCTGAGTGTATAGTATTAGACATCGTGTCTTAGTTTAAGTTAGTTTGTAAGTCGTGTGCCTATATAGGATGGTACGTTTGGAAAGTTCGCGTGAAATAAAAATATAGGGGTTCTGAGATGACTATGTAATCAGTTCACGCCACTAATTATACAAATGCATCAACTGCTTTTGAAATCCAATAGGAGGTTGAAATAGCCTTTTTATTTGTAAGTGCAACATTAGTGGACACATGGACACATGCGTCAGTCTCGTCTGGTCATGTTTTACGGGGTCTGCTCTTAACCTAAGTGTGAAGAGAAAGTTTCAGGAATTACAATCTGCTCTTAACCAAGGTATGAGCGGAATGTTTAAGTTTACCTAGTCTCCTCTTAACCTAAATGTAAAGCTAGAAGTTGAACAAACATGCGTATCCAAGGTAAACAGGCACGCGACACTCCTTGTCACCTCTTTACAAGCAAGACATGTGCTGTACCACCTGATCCACTCCTCAGAAGCAGGCGTGCCAACTTCCCTCTCTACAATTAACTTGAATACAAGTAGGTGTTAGTAGTGGTATTACCATATGAAGAACTATAACTCTAAACTAATTGAGCTACTTTTGTGTATTCATACGCCAAGCCATGTGGTTTTATAACAAAACATATTTTCGTCCTACTATTATATTATTATTATTATTATTAGCACCGCGTCTTACTACCATTCGGGTTATACGCACTTACGCTAATGTGTAATGGTAGGGTGATTGTGAGATGAAATGAAGGACCTACAGTTTAACGTGGAATCCGAACCACGGTGGAGACTGGCTTCGTCCTACTAAATTAAAATTGTTTCAGTAGATACGTTGTGGAAGGAATAGTTTTTGATGGTGTCTAAATTCTCGTTCAAGTGGGTTGATGCACCCTTCAACGCACTTTACTAAGGGGCGAAAAGATTTGCCCTTTATCACGCACTTAAGTTAAAATAACGTTTTTTATTAAATAAAAGTATTACATATTGCGTATAAATATAATAAATATACACAAACTGTTAAATAAAACTAATATCTTTTTGTTATTTGTTATGATTTTATTATTATTATTATTATTATTATTATTATTATTATTATTATTATTATTGTGCGTATAACCCGAACGGTAGTAAGACGCGGTGATATAATAATAATTATATTATTATTAGCACCGCGTCTTACTACCAGTTCGGGTTATACGCACTTACGCTAATGTGTAATGGTAGGGTGATTGTGATATGAAATGGAAGACCTACAGTTTAACGTGGAATCCGAACCACGGTGGAGGCCTGGCATTCCCACTTTCACATATATAGATATGTTAATTAGTTAATTGTCTTTTTGTAGCGTGAACCATAATAATAGTTCATTACTATCGTTATAGAGTACACTTATGACTTCATGGACAAAACACTATCAAAATATAATCTCGTTGCCATGTAAACACGCACAAACTTTTTAAATAAAGAGAAAAGTTTGTCACCAGATGCCGCCATGCTCATGACAGATATTCAACAACTGTTGAGATTAGCATGTGCAGAAAACTAAACTCTCTGTTTCTATAGAAGAAATATTTGATTTATTTTGGCCAAAAAATGTTTGTGCTATAAAAACTGCAAAAATACTGCCCTAAACTCACGCTCACTAGCACTCCACCTTAAGGAATAGCCACCAGGAAGCTCTAGGTGTACGTGCAAGTATAGTAATAGTGCACAGATGGACGAGGCGCAGACAATTCAGACACCGCCATAGCTTTTTAAATCATGACAGTTCAAATGTTTAAAATTCTATAGAGTAAGTAGTAAAGTTAAAATGTAAGGTTTATTGTTTACTCTACTAAGAGTAAGGATGGAATAGATAGTTAAGAGGAAATACGTCAGCATCCATCCGAAGAGAGGATGGGAAAACGGCAGTGAAAGATGGTAAATAGAAACAGCCCCAAATACATCCGGGTGAGATTCGATCCCTGACTTCTACGTCATTGGAAACCAGATTAGACGAGCCTTGATGCTTTGGTCCGTGTGACCACTCTCAATTATCAGTGAAGTTTCCCACTTAAACTCGATGGATTAAAATAAAAAGTAGTAGGAAAAATTAAATTTAAACATTCGTCCCCCCCCCTCACTCCCCTCTCCTCATGTCCAGGTGGGTTGCGAAAGTTTGTTTTTCTAAAAATGTAGTCATGGTTCTAAAATGTTTGGGAACCATTGTCTTGGAATAATACTGCTTCTAGACAATTCATTGAGGAATACAAAAACGGGCATATTTTCAATAATACTTTCGAGGAAGGGGGTTTTGGACCCCAAAACATTCCACCACCCCCTCTGTAGGTATTATTAAGGTACGCGCACACAACGGCGTGTTGTATTGCTCCGCACCGACTTGGGAAATATTTTCAATTTGAGTTCTAACCAATTTTTAAACAAAATAATGTAGCCGATACAATGTGATAAGGGCAGGGTTTGCGCCAACTAAGTACCGTTTTAAACGGGTGCTCTGAAAACGTGCGACAAGTCTACCGCGTGTTTTGATTCTAGAGTATTTTTTATTTGAAGTATTTAACGTGCACTTTCTGAACCAACTGATTATATCAGCCCACAAGAATTTCTCTGAGCAAGAGCAAAAGGGCCTATTAATTTTGCCAGAAAGGTATTTTCACATACATTTATGAGTTATTTTACATACCACAATCGGCATAAGGCCGACGGCTTTACTTACCCTCCGAAAGAAGCTGTGTTAAGGATTTTTATCACTAAGAAAAATTTGTCGACCCCAGCCGGGTTTGGACTCACGAACATCGAGCCCTAAGGCGAGCACTTTACCCCACGACCACCAAGGTCGATTTCGTTAGAATATGTTATCACAAGAACAAGTTCTACGACTAAACCCACTACTGGAAAATGTAATGCCTTAGCAGATCGCAGTCAGAAGCTATTTTTTAATCTCACAGCGTCTTAGTACTTTTTCGGGCTATAAGTATGAATAAATATGATACTGAGAAAGGAATGAGGAAGGTAGAATTTTAGAGGACGTGTACCAACATTTTTTCTGGAAGAACGGGAAATAATTTAAAGAAAAAACACCCTCATTACACCTAACTGGGATTCAAACTCCAATCACCTCGTCACTAGCGATCCAGACTAACGCGATCTTAATGCGTTAGACCAAGGATGGAGAATCAATGGCATGCAAACATGATTTGGGAGACACACTTGTTCGTCAGCATGAAAAAAATAAACACTAAATAAAACTTTTCCTAACGTAGTATTTATTATTTTTTGAAGTATTTCGATAGCTTTGTCATTCACATGTCACAATGAACTTTGTGTGAAGTAAACGGTTAAATTATTATTATCACCGCGTCTTACTACCCGTTCGAGTTATACGCACTTATGCTAATGTGTAATGGTAGGGTGATTGTGAGATGAAATGGAGGACCTACAGTTTAACGTGGATCCGAACCACGGTGGAGGCCTGGAATTCCACACATTCAACGGTTAAAAATCGTTGTATGTGCTGTTGAAGACAAAAAGTTATGACCGAACCTAAATATCTTGACTGGTAAAATACAAAACGACACGTTTCAAACTATAATGCTAAAGGTTATGCATTTTTAAAATTTTAATATTTATACATCTTTATTGTATTTTTTCTCCTCAAGGTGTCACTTTCGATGTTTTTACTTTGAGTTAGCGACAATATTGTCCAAGAAACTCCCTTTGACCATTTAATAAATTTTACTTCTTTAAAATGATGTAATTATTAACATTTATACAATTCAATTTTAGTTGTTCATTGAACTACATTTTATAATATGTATTCGAAATTTTGATTTGTATATATTCATTAAAAATGTAAATAAGAGGGGGCACACTAGACCAAGGGTTGGCAAAAGGTCGCTCTCGCAGCAATTTTCAATCATTCGCGTAAAAAAACTACACCGTCACGAAAAGGCAAGCTTACCTTCTATTATTCCATTAGGGTACAGCTTATAGGATAGGGCCATAGTGTAATCCGTCAAGGTAAGACTACTATCTCTCAGGGTAAACGGAGTGTAAATTTTATTTATTTTATGTATTTTCTATAAAGGTAGAGACACAAGTATTGGAGGAAATATTGAATTTAAGTAATGGGAAAAAAGAATAAAAAGTAGAGTGAGGAAACGAAGGGTTTTCGTGGGACCTTTGCCAAATGTAAAAGTCGATCGGAGCCTAAAAAGGTTGCCGACCCACTGAACTGGTCTGAAAAGTATATCCATCCTTGCGTTAGAGTTTAGACCATTCGACCCCGACGCGAGTGTCATTGGTTGTTGTCTCAACACAATGGAGGTGATTAGAATACAAACAATTGCAACGTTTAAAATACGCTAGAAGTATACAACATACATACATTAGACCAAGACTTTTTGGATTCACCCACTGAGAAGAGTATGATTGACTCAAGATGCGTTTCACTCGCTATTTAATAAATTAACGCATCATTCTTATATATATTATTCAACTAATTTTGAACCCGCCCCGGTGGCCGCATGGTCTAATGTGCTACTCTCGAAATAAACTAGACTACTGATGAGGGGGAGATCGTGGTTCGAGCCTGGTCGAGTGTACTGAGGGTGGTTTTTCCTAAATGGTGTTCCACTCTCTCCACCTAAATTCGGTTACACTTCTTCTAAATTCAACCTTCTGCATCCTTTATCCATTAGCGTATAGGCATAACCCGAATGGGTGGTAAGACGCGGGGCTAGATAAAAATTGAATGTCCATCCCGTATTCTTCACAACTTACGTTTCACAAAACATGGCGTGTTGATCACCGGAGCGGGTGGTAAGCCCTGATTGCTCTCCGCCTGATTTCGCGGACGCAGACCCGTCCCGTCACAGCCAAGGTCGGTGCGTGCGAGTACGTGTGGGTGGACGTATGTGTGTGAGCCGACATTCACCTAGTGGGTCGCGGCACGTGGGTGGAGCGTAGCATGAGATGAGAGTTGAAGTAAAGGCGAGGTTGTGAATACGTGGATACGTTCGCATTTCAAACAAATCGACAAGAAGCCGGATATCACAGTCCGATTTTAATAATAAGGGCCTTTTCTAACAGCTATAAAAGTTAATTTCACGTACTCATACGCTAGTTCTGTTCAGGTCATACTATATACAGTTGTTACTCTTAATAGATATTATCAATAGGCCTACCTATAAAATAACACTAACAAAATAATATTTTCATTAGTTTTTGCCGTAAAAAAATATTTTAATGATATCTAAAAGTCCCTTCCTGTGAAAATTGAATTGTAACTAACTATAGTTGGATCGCCATGGAAATATACTTATGGAGCCTATGCACAAAACATTTAGAGCCCTGGCAACTGCACACGCGCCTTGCCGTAGGGATGAATTAAAGTAGATCTAATTAAAGGTTCTTCGAACGTTGGAACAAATATATGTTACGTTTATTTTTTATTTTCCCCTTCACAACATCTCACTCTCCTCCCGTGCTATCCGTATTTCATTACACTAATGGGGTAGAAATATGGAAGTTAGAATTCAGAGAAAGTGTACCTATGTTTGCGTGGAGAGATAACATTAAAAACCAAGACTAGGTTCACGATTTAGCCCGCTTGACGTCCAATGCGGGATGTATGATGCTTGGTTTGTCTAAACTATTTATTAAATAGTGATGTATTTTCGAGAAGATTTTAACTATGTATTTAACGTTCTCTTTCTAAACAAACAAATTATATTAGCATACGTCTTACAAACTAACTTTTTCCAAGTAGTTTGCGTCTTACCCCCCTTACGAACTATGCGTATAGTAACACTAAGGAAGGAAGAATTATGAGAAGAAGTGTATCTACATTTCCGTGGGAAAAGAAAGTGGTAAACTATTTTAGGGAAAACCTACAAACTAGCTTCCGGGGCCACGCACCTAGAAAACCAGGAAAACACAAGTGTCTGGAAAAATGGGAATTACTTCTTGCAAACCTGAAAACACAGGTAATTTGTTATTAAAAAAAATAGTGGCAACCCGGATCTTCTTCAGCACCTCCCGGAATCAACCAAAGTCTCCTAGACTTCTGGTCAACCATTCTAACCATTTAGACGCTAGGACGAATTTACCGCTAATCTATAAGGCAGTTTAAAAATGCGTCCAAATAAAAAGTACGAGCCATTAAATACGACCTTAATCACGGGTGCGCCATCAGAGGTATTGGGTCAGGAAGACCGTTGCTAGGTAGCGTCGCCCAGGATGTGACCGGATATTACGTCACACTCGAACAATGTATTGGCCGTTCCCATTTATATCGATGTACAGCGGACAGGGTCGTCAAAACTACGGCCCGTGAGCCTATTCGAAATTCCTGGTCGAAATGTCGAAGGGTCATTCATTTACTTAGCACAGTATTATTGATTTAATCTAAGGGACCAGGATTTAAGACGGTAGCTTAGAGTAAGTGCACCCGCATCAATGTGAATATAGGATGCTAAAATTACAGTTAGTAAATCACCCTCATTACACCCGGCCAAGATTCGAACCTCAACCTTTCCGTCACAGGCAATCCATTATATTGGTGAGTCTATCCTCTTAGAATGTGTGACTATTAGAGCGGGGGCCTGACAGAGTTGGCAATATGGGAAGAGGGGGCTAGTCCAATATTTCATGTACGGTACTGTACATCCACACATTCGAGTTTTCTACTGTATTTCCCAGTTAATACTGTTACATTTATATTTCTATATAAGGTTTGCGAGAATAGTTAAGAAAGCACAAAAGCTAGTTTTAGTATTTGGACGTATTAATGAGTAGCAAACACTTTTTAAATGTATTTTTTAGCTAATTATGTTACCATCTGCACCATTGGACACGTGGGCAAAGGTGTCATCTTCATCTGGTTTGGCTCTCCGGTGTCGAGAAAGTCGAGGCTCGAATTCGCGGCCACTCTCCTTCCACGCAAATAGAGGGTACATTTATTTTAAATCGCGCCCTCCTCCTTAACCCATTAGCACAATTAAAATACCTTTAGCACTTACAGGAAGTAAGTTGCGGAGTACGGGGAAATACAAGCAGTAATCTGAACTCAACTCATTTAGCATATGCTGTTCTTGGCTCCGGAGTCAATTTGCTATTAGTGGAGCCAGGAATTTTATGTAGGCCTAATATTAGCCTACAAAATATGTATATAAATATATAACAAAATCATTCAAATATATAGTAAATTATGTAACTACATGTGTAAATATGTAACATTGAATAACCTTCTAATAATGCATACATAAATTAATAAAACGAAATTTAATTTTACATCTGCAAATTTCTAAAGGAAGTAATGAAAAAACACTTTTGTATATGTACACACGTACTGTTCATTAGTTTTTTTAATGAATTATATTGAATTATTTGTTGGTTTTACATCACTTAATTATTATTATTATTATTATTATTATTATTAGCACCGCGTCTTACTACCCATTCGGGTTATACGCACTTACGCTAATGTGTAATGGTAGGGTGATTGTGAGATTAAATGAAGGACCTACAGTTCAACGTGGAATCCGAACCACGGTGGAGGCCTGGCATTCCCCACATTCACAAGATGTCTTGTCAGAGGTGAAGGAAGGGTTTGGTAATCAGATAAATCTGTGCCGGTACCGAGGATTGAACCCCGGCCGCCAGCACAGAAGTCTGACACCTTACCCTAGACCACCAGGTCACCGACTACATCACTTAATATGTCCCTATTAATTAAAGACTTCAAATAAATGGTATTATATAACTAATTTTATAAATCATAAAAACAATACAAACGTTCAATAAATTTTCATTGTTGTCAGCTCTATGAAAAACAAGTAAACGTTGGAACACTCACGATTTTTTAAAGTCAGTTTCCTAGAATTATTTGTTTCGGTCTGAGATTAATTGTTTGATCTTTACATACTAGCCTGTATTTTTATTACATTTAAACATATATACATCGTTGATCTGGTTTGCTTTTCAAAAGACCGTTATACGCATTGTATTATTGTTATATACTTTAAATCACATTTCCTTGATTGATTTTTGTTTCTTGTTCTTTGCCGATTTACATCTGTTTTTTTTTATCCAGAGTAAAAAAAAGGAAAATCCAAGAATGATTTTTTTTAAAGACTCGTTTACTTGGGTTTACAAATGGACACGCCGCACTAGAGAAGTGCCTATGAGACCACTATCTGGCAACGCCGAATTCTCTCTCTTTCACAGTACGAGTAATGTCAGACACAAAATTACTTTAGACAACTGTAATCCTCTCTTACGAGCCAGGATATCTGACCTGAACTTTGAACACTGCCAGCCCTACACTGAATACATTCTTTTATGAAAGTAGAGGTTGCCTGATAATGAATAACACATAATTTAAAAGTATTTTCCCCGAGAAAGACATAAAAATAATACCGCATTGAAAAACACGCAAAATACTGTATGTAATTTTATGTAATATCTTCAAAAATATTTAGAATTCAGTAAAAATATAAAAAAATATGTCAAATTAAAATTGAAAATACAGTTCAAAATAACCTAATTCGCCGACATTTCACTTTTCACATTTCTAGCTGGCAGGATTAAGATATGTAATTACTTAAAAGTCCGGGCGCTGGCTATCACAAGTTCGGATTCAGGAAGCGGATGTGATATAGGTTCACCAGGGCCGCCCGTACCCATAATAATTTGGCGTAGGAGAGAATAGTCCAACCTGACCTAGAGATGGGAGACGAAACATTTTCCCTTAATTTGTTACGGAAAATTTTCCGTTTTGTGAAATTTTCAATTTTTTTTTTTTTGCTACCTAGATGGTTATTTCATAATAGTTACCTTCATTATTTCAATACTTTTTCTTCTATTGAATTAAGCTCGTATGCACAGGAGATAAGGGTTACCTGTATATCAGGCGTGTACACTCTTAAGTCGCGCTATTGGAAATGCTCGCTCAGCGATTGCTAGAGTTGTGATATGTAAAATGTTAAGTTTAAAAAACAAAATAGTTCAATATCTATTTTTTTTCG
Organism: Timema cristinae; assembly: GCA_039000515.1. NCBI lineage: Eukaryota > Metazoa > Arthropoda > Insecta > Phasmatodea > Timematidae > Timema > Timema cristinae. The sequence goes on along the minus strand of JBCFYV010000012.1, from coordinate 31,775,883 downwards.
TAAAGACTTTCCACCTATTTTAGCCCCCGTGCGCACATGCAATTTTGAGCCGGCCAACTGTTAAGTTGCATCATTGAGAACTATTGAACCATTGTGAGCGCGCGCACATGCAACTATCCAATTGACCGATTAAATAGTTTATGTTTTGCTACAAACTCAGTGCAACTTTAAAGTTGGCCAATTTTATAATATTCTACAGGTTTTAACACGTCTGCATGACCTTGCAACGAAGAGTCGGCTGACTTCACTCTTCTCTCTCATTTGAGTCTACATTGATTATAATTTTTATTTCAGTGAAAAGTTTATCTTCATTTGAATATATGGAAAGGAGCACTGAATGCTTCCAGTTTTGAATAAAAAAACAGTTCTTAGAACTATTCAATTTGTAATAGAAGATAAGAATTTCTAATTTGACAAGAATTATTAATGTGAAATAATTTGTATCTCATAAATAAATTACATTATATCAAATGCAAGCATATATTTTCTTATTTCAACGTAACTGTTAGTCTCGTTTCTGGGGTGATGCAATTTCTCCATTTGGTATTTTTATAGGTTATTGAATGTCATAAGAAGAATGAATTTCATCAAAACTGCTTATACTCATTCTAAAGTAGTTTAAAAATGTATTTGGATAAGTCCGTAAATCATTATACAACATGTAGAATTTACCTTTAAGTTCTAATTGATTTAATAGTGGCTGTACCCAATACTATTTCTTCCGTTTCAATTTTCTTTGACGGATTACTAGACCAATTCCATGTCAGGACTGGTGGGGTATAGTTTTTTTTTTATTATTATTTACCGTCCTGTGTCTGTCGGCCTGGCTCCTCAAAATTAATCCAGGCCCAGTTATCCTCGCATTATTCTGCTATTTCCTCTTTACATATCCAAGTTTTCCTTATAATTAATAATGAGCTGGTAATTAGCATTTGGTGTTATATGCATCTTGGTGTTATCTTCGCTACTGGTCCGCTCTGGGTATTTTATTTCCCCGGTACCCTTCACCGTCACTTAGCGCCACGACCGCCTGGGACGATGTTTGCAGAGTCGTGACTCTTAGTGACAGTGATGAGCATTCCCCTATCCGCCACCTGGGGAGGCGCCCTATGGGTTGTAGCAACCAACTACTTCTAGCGTCCCACTTAACTACACCCTAGTCTAAAAATTTACTTAAAACTAAACTACAACTAAAATATCTCCTCCAACACTTTCTTGGCACTTAACGTCGTTTATTCCTTATTTCTTTTCGTGCTTGCTGTGAGCCAACCATCTATTACTTAGTACGCCCCCACCCCCATTGACCGGTTACTCCAGTCATGAGCCACACGACTGGTCCAGGCCGCAGGGGGGAAGTCACCTCATTCACAACTGTGCCATCTCCTCTTTCCTTTTCCCTATCTTTCATCGCACCATATCAGTGCCCAACCTTCCCCTCCAGATGCCATCTTTTGCTTCATCATCCACTACTACTGCTGACCTCCCAATCACTCCCTTCACTTCCTTCAACCTCTTCTTCTCCTCCGTCCACTCTTCCAAACCATCCCGGCTCTTCCTCTCCCTGTCTTCCTCCTTCTCTACCCGCTCTTCTCTCTTCTTGTTTTCCCTCAATGTATCTCTTCCTTTCCCACTGGGTAATATTGTTCGCCATCGCATCCAAGTGGACCCACTTCTCCTTGTGCCTCAGCACGTCACCCACCAACTCCCCTTGTATATGGACTTGGTTTTCCCATCTCAACCAATCATGTTTCTCGCATTCCAGGACCACATGATCTGGGGTGTCCACAGCTCCACATTCACATCTGTCCGTATCCACAAGTCCAAGTTGGAACAACGACTCTTTATATGGGCCTTTCCCTGATAGGTACTGAATCAGACCCGGGGATGGCTGCAGGTGTTTCATACTCAATCTCTCTACTATGTTATTCAAATATGAGTATATTCTTCTTCCCTTTCCGCTGTTGTCCCATCTCTCCTGCCACTCCTCTAACAAAGCAATGCTGACCTCTTTCCTTGTAGCCACACCTTGTTTGACCAGAATTTCAACCTTATCCAGCTTCCCCTTCTTTATCCAGTACCTAGCCGCTCTCTCCCTTATGACCAGGTCCAGTGGAATCTCCCCAAGTATCACCGTGAGGGCGTCCGTAGCCACAGTGCGATATGCCCCAGTTAGTCTTATTAGTACGTTTCTTTGGACTGCCAGCATCCTATCCCGTTGTTTCTTGATCTTTACTCTATGGCCCCATACACTCGCACCGTACCCCACTATCGCCCCCATCAGCGCTTGACTATACAACTTGATCGTCCTCAGTGGGAGTTTGAATTTATTGTGCCCAATACTCGCGATTTTATGCATGACACTCTTTGCTCTTGCGCTGACCTGGTCCATATGTACCTCAAAATTCCTCTTCTCATCTAAGGTAACACCCAGGTATCTATAGGTCTTCACCCTGGCGATCCTCCTTCCTCCGACCCTGATGATTGGGTTCCTCTCCCAATCTTACCCTTAAGAACCATATATTTGGTCTTGGCTGCCGAGATACACAGTTTGACCGTCCCGCACCAGTTGTTAAAATGATTCGCCACCACTACAGCGTGGGTCTGGAGCTCTAATCTTGATCTTCCTTTGACTATTAGCAGGATGTCGTCCCCGAACGCCACCACTGCCACGGTTTCCTCTAGCTCCTCTACTTCCTGCAGACTCTGCTCCAGGGCAACGCCCCAGAAAATTGGCCCACTCACCGAGCCCTGGGGGCACCCCTTCGTCAGGATCTTCTCCACCTTCCTACTTTTCCCCTCAATAGTGGCGACTCTATTGCGACAGTAGTCCCTGTAGCTATCGTACAGGTTGATCGGGCACCCAAGATCTCTCAATCTCTCAAACAGAGCAGGCCACCAGAGGTTGTCGAAAGCCCCGCTGATATCGATAAAGATCCCAGCCACATACTTCTCATCAACCCCATATACAGCTTCCATAGCCTTTGCTATCGCGTCCTCTGTCGACCTGCTCTTCCTGAAACCAAACTGATTTGGGTTCATACCCACTCTTTCCCTGTGCCTCAGCAGCCTAGCCCCCAACAGACGTTCCTGTATCTTGCCACAGACATTGAGCAGACATATTGGCCTATAGGATTTGGCCTCCGCTGGGTCCCTGTCTTCTCCTTTGCTGATAATCACGACACTACTCTGTTTCCACAGGTTCGGGATCTTCCCTTGCCTTAAGCACTCGCCGTAGAGGGCCGCCAGAAGGGGTGCGATAACTCCCACCCCTCCTGCAGCACCTCCACAGTGATACCGTCTGGCCCCGGTGCTTTCCTTCTTTTCATTCTCTCTATTTCCCTTTCCACTTCGTCTACTCTTACATCCTCGGCCATGTCATTGCACACATATCTCCTTTCCATCTCTCTCCTCTTCCATCTCTGATTCCAATTGTCCGACAGCTCACTGTCGTCTGGAAACAGGGAGTCCAACAACACAATTGCCGACTCTTCCCATCCCGACGTGAAGCTTCCGTCTTCCTTTTTCAAGGTTGCTATGGACATGGGTGGCCTAATCTTCCCAGCAGCAATCCTGAAGGGAACTCCCCATGGGTTCGTCCTCAACTCCTCCCTTACAAACTTCTCCCAACTGGCTGTCTTAACCACCCTTATACCTTCTTGAAATTCCGCCTTCTTATCCCTATATATGTTAAGCATGTATCCCCTTTCCAGTTCTCCCCTACTTCTCTGATAGTTCCTCCTGGCTTTTTTTTTTGCTTCCCTCCTCAGAATCTCCAGGTGACCATTCCAAGCCTTGTTCCCAATCCTGGGTTTATCCACCAGCAGAGGGATTGCTCGTCTCATCGCTGTCTGAATCATACGTATCAATTCCCGTGTCTTCATGTTTATGTCGTCCCCCGCTTTGGTTGGCTCCAGCTCCACCAGACTCTCTCTGAATTTACCCCAGTCCGCTAACCTCATGTTGTACCTTCTTATTCTTATTATTCTTTCACCGCCCACCTCACTCTCACCTTCCCCTGAGACAACGTTGAAGATAATCGCATTATGGTCGCTTGATGTTTCGTTCTCCAAGACTTTCCAATCCCTTACTCGTTCATTCGCTTCCTAATTAACTATAGGGGTAGAGGTTAGTTGGACAACATTTGTGTTGCATGTGCGTAGACATCATAATCGACCAACTATTCAGTCGGCTGGTGCGCGCGGAGCTATCAATTGGCCGACTCAAAATTGCATGTGCGTGTGGGGCCTAAATAAAATGAATGCAATCGAGATATACTAAGTTTAAAAAGAGTTCACTTCAATTTAATTCCTCCCAAGGACGCTAACCCCTATAATCGTTATCAAAAGGGCTACAATAAATCATTCTAGTTTTTTTTTGTCACACATATCGACTACAGCGCTTGGTGGCTGGACGTGTCACTAACGTCAGGTCTGCTGTAGAGATGATGTTTAGTACTTATATATTATGATCAAAGCCTTTTAAATGCACCCGCATCCGCTGGGATTTAATTAATTATCTGACACTTTAACTATAAGAATGTTCGGAAAATGTTTATCTCTGCCGACTGTTTGTGTACAACATTGCCAGCCGATGAGATGGTGTAGTACCATCTGAAATGTGGGCATCGCGCCAAGCCTCTTCTAATTAACCGGTAACTTGGGTGTGTTTCTTGAGGCTCACATCTTTCTCAGTCAAGCACACCAGTAGTTAGCACGATCAACTGTCACAGCTCAGGGATTGGTTGGATTTGATCCCGTGACAACTCCCCTCGCTATCTGATTGACTGTTGGTTTTCCCCCTCCCTCTCCTCCAGACCCTCTTTCAGTGTTCCAAACTTGTTTATTATTGTGTCATTTGTTTTTTTATGTCTGGTTAGGATTCGGACGGGCCGTTGTTGTTTTGTCTATTGGTGTGGGGATTTTATTGTCGTAGGATTGGGACGGGGCGTTGGAGTTTTTTATTTATTTATTGGCGTGCAGTCCACGGCGCTGGGCGCTCCTCCTTTGGCATCGCTAGGGAGCGCTGGGAGCATCTTCTCTGCCCGGCCGCTTAGCGAAGAGTGTGAGCAATGGTTCCCGGACGTAAGCCCCCTTTCACTTTTCCCTCACTCCCCACCTTCCTTACATCGCCATGGCACAGAAAGAACTAAGTTACACTGACTGCTCCCTCTCGCAAGACTCTGTTGGACTGCCTTTTCACTTCACCCTGCTCCCCTCACTTCGTCATACCCTTCTCTCTGTGAGGTCGTCAGATGTCGCAACAACCGTAACTTGTTATAAATTTTGAAGAGGGTGGCAACAACCCTATCGATGATTCATGAACCCCCAAGGCCGCTTGGTGCATAGGTCGTGGCCTTCTGAAGGTTGCTGATAACGTTGCCAGGTGTCCCGATTTCCAGGGGTCTGTGGACACGTCCCGATTTACCCATGATTGGGACACCAAATGCCCCGATTTTGAGTGATTCAAACTTTGGCCCCAACAAAATATAAACCCCGTGCGTGCATGGTTATGTTGCATCGCATCATTCGACGCATTCAATATAAGGAACCACACATACATAAGCGGAGGCAGAGGTATACCGCGAAAAGTGCGATAGAAATATCACGCTGTCTCCTTCTATCCCGCTGTTGCCGCGCCGACTGTCTTATCTCTTCCACGGTTAAGTTCAGTCAAAGAAAGAGTGAAACAAACACGTAAAGTCTTGTTCTTGTGCGCAAAGTTATCGATAAATAGCCAGAAACTTACGACTTAAAGGTAAGTTTGTATACTATGTTATTTGTTTCAGCGGTTCCATTGTTGTTTTCAATAATTACGTAAACATTATGTTAAATTACAATTTTCTTTTAGCTTGTACCTTGGTATTTGAGGTTGCGTTTTGGTTATATAGATATGCTTCTTTCGAGATTGAATAGATTTTGATGTTTTATCATGCTTTTATTTAACTTCAATGGGCCAAAGTTGTATACTGTGTATCAAAACAATAAAAAAGAACTATATTGTAAGAAATTAGCATCAACTTTTTCTGCTTTTCTTCGTACGTTATAGATTTTTTGTACGCTTTATTCAGACAACTTTGGACCAAAGTTGTTTGTAAACTTTTTAGATTAGGCTGAAATATATATAATATATAATATTTAGCACCGCGTCTTACTACCCGTTCGGGTTATACGCTTTAAGTACTAAATACGTTAATGAGTTTAGGAATTTGGAAGGTTGAATTAGAGTGGAGGGAGAGTGGAAAACCATTTAGGAAAAACCACCCCAGTTCACCCGACCGAGATTCGAACCTCGATCTCCCCGTCCTCAGCAGTCGAGCTCAACACGACAAGCGCGTTAGCCAACTACGCCACCGAGGCGGGTGCTGAAATATAGTTTTTTTCTGTTACTTCAGAATAAATTCTCGTGAAGGTTTTAATATAAAATGTATGAGTAAAAATTTCTATTCGCTTATGGTGGGTATGTAGTTATAAGATATTATTTCTTTCTAGCATTGACTCATCGTATGAAAATGAGGTATTCAGAATCCGATTCTGACACATTAACAAGGCTTCTTCAAGTTCTTTTACTCCAAATAAGAAAAAAAAAGACGATTGTGCTGTTTTATGGAAGTTTGGACAACAAAGTTTTTGTTTATCGAATCGGTTTCAAATAATATAAAGCACATTATAAATTGTGCCAAAAAAATGCCATCATGTCTCATGGTGGCAAAAATGACATCAAAAAGCACCAAAATTGCAAATAGTATCAGAAAAAAGAAAGACGTTCCCGTATGACAACATGTCTAAGAGCATATTTAAATACCGATCAAATGAGCACCCAAGAAGAAAAAGTTATAGCTGCTGAAGTAACTAATACTTAACATTCCGTCAAGCACAGTTTACCATTTAATTATCTCGACTGTGAAGCTAAACTTGGTGGTATTTTGAATAGTGATTCAAAAGTTGCTGAGAAACCAACACTCGGAAGAACAAAGGCCAGTGCAATCGCGCATAATGTTTTAGGTCTAGCATCTATTCAAGAGGCCATTGAAGTCCTACAAAATGGTACGTTTTATAGTATGGCCACGGATGCTTCTAATCACGGTGCAACAAAAATGTTTCCGTAGGTGGTAAGATTCTATAGTCCAACCACAAATTTAAAAGCATGCGTGCTTTATTTTTACGAAGACGCAAACGAAACTGCATTTACCAGCTATAATAATTTAGTTACACGACTGAAGGAGCGCAATATTGATACTAAATTTCTTACCAGTTTTTGTGATGACAATGCAAACGTGAATTTTGGCCTCCACAATTGAGTTTTTCAGTTGCTGCATAAAGATAATAACAATATTATACTAGTTGGATGTCCTGCACATATTTTGCACAATAGTGTAAAATATGCTTGAAGCTTATTTATATTTGAATTGGAGAACTTTATTGTGAATCTGCATAGTCATTTCTCATACTATGCGAAAAGAGAACAAGTTTTAAAAGATTTTTATGAAATTCATGAATCTGAATTTGCTCCAATCTTACGACACGTAAAAACGCGATGGCTATCACTCCTTCCAGCTGTAGAACATGCCTTGAAATCGTACAATATATTAAAGTATTACTTTATCATTGTGGGCGAAGACGAGTGTCCATCTGCACTCTGGAACTTCTTTAATAGTAGCGAAACAGAACTTCACCTTGCTTTTTATCAAAACGCATTAAAAATCTTACATGATGCTCTAATGAGCCTAGAAAATGAATCATTGCTCTGTTTTGAAGGTTATGAAATAATGGTCAAGCTTACTAACAAATTGAAGCAAAGAATAGACGATGAATTTTTGGGCTTCATGTGCGGCAATTTAATTAAAAAGTTGCCCATTGAAACTTCCTCAATGATAAAAGCAGCCTGTTGTGATTGGTACATAAATGTTATGAAATGTATAGACACACGCTACGAACTTAATGAAAACAAATTGAATTTGTTTAAGCCACTATCTCTACAAGAAGATAGTTTAACCTGCACATCAATAGTCAATATAATCGAAAAACTTAATATTGGCCTGTTTTTTAAATGGATGCTCTTTATGAGGACATTTCTAACGTCAAAAAAATAGTGAAGGCAGCTGTGAAGAACAAAGACTTAACACCCTTACAGAAATGGCACAATTTATTTGAAAATCAAGATCTTCCCAATCTGCAAAAAATATTTACTTTCATGGCATCCATACCGGTTTCAAATGCTGCAACAGAAAGGATATTTCTCAAGAAAATATTGTATGGTCCGACAAACGAAACCGATTATCTCTCGCGTATGTAAAACAAAGATACAAATAAAGACCAACTTCAAAATGTCATGTAGTGAATTTTATAACTACGCAATTAAAAATAAAGCACTTCTAAAAGCAGTGAAATCTAACAAAAAATATATTTTTAATAAAAAGTAATTATTTTATAGTAAAACTAAATAATTAGTTTTAAGTTTTTTGTTGATTATTTAGATTTTCTGTGATATGTGATCTCTTGCAAACTAATAATAAAAAAATTATGATTTTAAAAATGTTGATTTTAAAAACCTAGTTTTTTTTAGCTATCCCGAATGAAAACCAATATCCTGATTTTTTTACCCTCCGTCCCGAAATTTAGTATACCGGACCTGGCACACTAGTCGCTGGTTCAGATGTGCTTTCCCTCCAGCCCCAAGGCCGCTTGGTGCATCAGTCGTGTCCTTCTGAAGGCCACAGGTTCAAATGTGCTTTCTAAATGCTCACTCTGGGACCAAAGATTCGATTTACCCCCTCCCCCACGATCAGGAGCCTGACACTTAGACGGTGTGCACACCGGGATCGAACCTCGATATCTTTAACACAGCTAATGTGTGTTAGAACAGCCGTACTTCCTGCACCCCCACTATTTTGCTGGTCGACCAGATTATTCTAGAACAGGAAGAATGGGTTCCCGCATTTGTTTCAAACGTCGATCATTCTGTCACCGGCCGACTAATGACGCTTTAGACCATTCGAACATCGATGAAAGTATACAAAAATTATTATAAAATGCATATGAGGTCTTTGACACTGGAAATCCTCCCCGGCAACGGGTTTTCTCGATGACGTCATTGCACTGTCTCAACCCTGATGACTCATAGCTGGTTCCAGTTTGTTGGCTAGACTAGACAAGACAAGTAGAGACAGCAATAGATCATTACCTTGAATGATGTCGCAACCCTCCCTCCGGCATTGATTTTTTCCGGTGTTGTCATCGCAATGTCGCAACCCCTCCCCCCACTCCCCTGTGTGGTAATGGTTTTTTTACCGGTGACGTCACAACTAGAATGCATTGACCAATCTCTAATTATGCACAATCAGGTTCTCGGAATCCTTACGGCGTTTTATAATCCTCAGGGCCGCTATTCCCCAGCACAAAAGTCTATTAAAATTGGTTGTTTGGTATCGTCCGTCGACATACGGGGGTGTAGGTATCCGTCATGGATCGGAGAAGTAAGGTAGAAATGTTCCAGCTTTTACGTGGTGTGAGGGAGAGTAGAATATCACCCCAGTTCACCCGAGCGAGATTCAAACTCACAACCTCTCACGTCATAACTAGATAAGTTAAACGCACCCCTTTCGTGTCAAACGTCTATGTAATAATTATGATGGTGCGGTAGTGATGATTAAAAAATGTTCCGGAGGGAGAAATACCAACAGTTTACCCGGCAGGAATTTGAATTTCCCCCGCCAGAATTAAATGAGGCTGACATTTAGACGGCGTGCCCAAAAGGTTTCGAACTTCGATATCTTTAGCACCGCTAATGTCTTTAGAACGGTCGTAGTTCATTCCGAGTGCACCCCGCATTTGCGAAGGAGTTTTGTAGTCGACTAGATTTTCCGTCCAGATAGAATGTGTACCAGCATTTGGTTCGGGAAAATCCTCCAAACAGTTAAACTGTTTAGATAGCTTTTATAAACTAACTAAGTTTGGTTTAAGGTAATGTGGCAAGTACACATACAAACACACAGACTCAGACAGACGTTCATTTTTATTTATAAATTGTGATGGTAGATTGCTACCCAAAAACAAAGTGAAAAAAATTTAGTTATTTAAGAAATAATAGTTTTATTCCTTGTGCCACTTATAACAAAAGAAAAAACTTTTATTTTAATATCATGTAATGTTCTCATCTATATTTTGTTGAAATAATATATAACTCTTACATTAATTCATAAGAAATATTAAATTGATTAACTTGAATTTAATGTCCGCAACTATATTTTGACGAAATAATATATAACTACATAAATTCATAAGTAATAACAGGGCTGAGGAAGATATAAAATTTCCTGCACTTGTGTGAAGGCCTAGCGGGTAACCAGACGCGATACGGTTGACCTGGATTAAATCCCCCTACCTCTGTTAATAACCATGAAGTTAAGCTTATCGGTATTTATAACCGCGTCTTACTACCCCTCCAGGGCACAACCCGTGGAGGATGAGGGAAGAAAATGACCTCAGTGCACACGCACGACAGGGATTCGAACCCTGACCCTCCCCCCCTCGTCACCATTTATTTAGCTAACACGTTGTACCGGTGATGCTCTAGATTTGATTGTATATTAATAATTATTTTCCGGACTGCACTCATTAACGAACACATAATATAAGTGTTTAATTTTGAATAGCAAAAATGACAGTACGCTATAATATTTATCATTACTAACACTTTTTCTTAAATTTCAACTGTAACGAACCAAGCTGGAAAATAATATCTAGCAAGCGCTGGTGGGACCGTCATCCCGACAAAATCCTACCAACATTTATTTTGTTTGATAACTACTGTCAATATGTACGTGTGTAGACGATTAAGTACTAATTACGCTAACGAATTGATAGTTGGGAAGTTTGAATTTAGAGGAAGTGAGTCAGCATTTGCGTAGAGGGAGAGCGGAAAACACCCCTAGTTTACCCGACCGAGATTTGAACCTCGAACTCCCCTGTCCTCGACCGTCTGGCTCTACACGAAACAAGTGCGTCAGTCAACTACGCCACCGAGGTAAATTATTTTAGAAACAACCGTTTTATTAATTACAATTTTAAATATTATTTAATGCTTAAACTATATTTTGTTGACATAATAAATAACATTTACACAAATAAATTAGCCGCTTAAATAACAAATAAATTTAATATCCGCAATAATATTTAGATACAATATTATATAACTTTTACAAAAATTCATAAGTAATATTAAATACAATTTTAAATATCATTTAATGCTCGAAACTTTATTTTGTTGATATAATAAATACTATTTACACAAAACAAATAAGCCACTTGAACAACAAAGAAATTTAATGCTCACGATTATATTTTGATGAAATAATATACAACTTTTACAAAAATTCAAAGTGATATTAAATACAATTTTAAATATTATTTGATATTCGAAACTATATTTTGTTGACATAATAAATAACATTCACACAAAACAAATTAGCCAATTAAACTGCAAGCCAAAATTTGAGGAAGTGCACCCACATTTCGCAAGGAGAAAGAATGGAAAAGTTATTAGCAAAACTTCCCTAAATACTATCGACGCTGATGAAAGAATCTATAATATTTATTTTAAAATTGAGTACTATGCCAAGGATTTGTTTACCATACCCTGAATATTTATTAAAACTTATAATGTCAGTTTACAATACACACACACACAACCTCCCATCGTTCTACATGTCTAATATTTAACACAAGAAAAAATTAAGGCTGAATAAATTAGATTTACTAAGGGAATGTAACTCAATTTTACAGAGTTGGAAGTGGAGAACTATTTATGAAAACTTAATCCCAAAAAAACTGAAGAAAAATTGCGATGTTTTAACATGCACCTTGTAATGTAATTGATTTGCCCCTGAAAAGTATGTGAAAGCATTGACAATAATATCGTCCTAATTTTATAAACGTATTTAATTTTATTTAAATTATATAGTATATTAAATGGCGCTTAAAGCACTTCTTTTTCTAAGAAGGCAAAAGCCACTGAACAGTGACGTCACGCACGTGACAGCAGTCAAGTCAGGTTGACAATATATATATTTCAAATAATAACTTCCTCTTCTCGAAGGTTCGAAGAGAGATTTTAAATGTAACTTGAGTCATTTTCCGGCTCTCGAAGCTTCTAGTAAGACCGAGATGTTTTTGGTCTTGTATTTTGTTTTTCTAAACTAAACCTTCTCGAAGCTTCCATGAGCAAGGGATATATACAAAGAATGGTGCAACGTAAAGGCAGTTGGTGTCCAGAACTGACAGAATTCACTTGGGGTCCAGCAACACCTGTCCGCGCTCATACAATAGGCCGCGTATATATTTCAACGACATGATCTATTTTCTCATTAAATAAACAGATTCAGAAATAAAAAACATGTCAAAATAATAAGTGTTTATTAATTATAATTCTTCAATTGGCGTCCATCGTGGCAGTAAATATCAGAACAACATAATTTGCGCACAACGTAGGAACCAGTAATTCCAGAACGTTTCAATTGGCACCTGTGACATTATGAGACGCCGAAAGGACATTTTCATTCTTTAAAACATTTTTCATTGACAGACGCAGAGGCTTCACAGAATAAAATCTCAGGATGGCTTTCCTTATAACACACTGTAACAGCCATAAATAAGGTAAGATCTTCCACATACCATAAACACTCTATCTCACTTTATCTTTCACACTCTCTCTATCGCACCATTACTCTCACACATATTTTCTCTTTCTCACTTTCCCTTTCACACACTCTCACTATTACACGCTAACACTTACTCGATCACACTCATCCTTTAACACTAACAATCTCAATCTCACATTCACTCATACATATAGACAATCACACACTCATACACTCATCACTCACTTTCACAGTTTCTCAATCTATTTCTCTTTATATATAATTTGATAAATCTATTTCCAGTGATTGAAATTACTAGATCACGGTTAACCGATTTTTACAAACGAACAGTCATATTAAAAGTTATGGTTCCTTGATACCGGCAAAAATAGTAGCCTAAAACTAAAACCCAATTATCCTAGCGAATAGGCAGTGAGTGGCTCAGCTGTACAATCAATCTTTGTTTACATCACCATATAAACGATGATTTGTGTATAGTTGTATATCGGTAAATAAAATATTTTATCTTTGGTTAAAAATAGTAATAGCCTAAGTCTTACTTTAGTGGTTTGGTGCTACAAATAAATTAAGAGCTGGAACAGGGGTTGATTTAAAGTTCTCAACGTGGTGTGAAGGGGGAAAAATACGTTATGATTCAAATTAAACACCGAAAGCTAAATATCTATGTAAAGTTGATATATTTTGACGTGTACAACAAAAAGTTTAGAATAAATTTGAATGCAATAATCTGTAGCCATCGCTGCAACGATACACTAGTAATAAATTAAAAATTATTATATTCACACTTTTATCTTATTATAACTGGCCACCAAAATAGGTAGGATTCCCTCGGTGCGACTCGCGTCTGCGACCGCAGACGTGTGATGGCGAGTCGCAGAAGCAGGATACAATGTTTCCCTAGATGCGTCTCGTTGGTCGCCAGTCGTGGACAATTTGAGGTTTATTAAAGACCGTTCTTCAGTTATCAGAGCTTTTGAATTGTGTTTTATTTAACGTTCCGTACTATTCATGAGATCTCTTTCCATGCGTTGTCCTTCACACGTTGGTCCCGGTACACTGGCGAAGATATGGTAAAAATTGAGGGGTGCTTTTCCACCTCTTCAATGGGTAAATCTTGGACCATTTTCAAAACCAGCCCAATCAAACACAAAACTAAATACAACTCTACTAAAACACACGTTTGTTAGTTGATGCGTCTGCATCCACATTGATCCGAGAGCAGTGTGGACGCAGACGCAATGTAGAGGCGTTGTTCGCGCACTATGGTTGCCAGTTGCAGTCGCCTCGAAGGAACTGACCACATAACAAACTATGGAAACCAGTCCAGTCGCAGACGTGAGACGCGTTGAGGGAATCAACTTTGAGAAAAATACATACAAAATATGACTTTCAAAATGAAACATTTTTATTTTGTAAACAGGTGACCTGGTGGTCTAGGGGTAAGGTGTCAGACTTCTATGCTGGCGGCCGGGGTTCAATCCTCGGTCCCGGCAAAGATTTATCTGATTACCAAACCCTTCCTTCACTTCTGACAAGACATCTTGTGAATGTGAGGAATGCCAGGTCTCCACCGTGGTTCGGATTCCACGTTAAACTGTAGGTCCTTCATTTCATCTCACAATTACCCTACCATTACACATTAGCGTAAGTGCGTATAACCCGAACGGGTCGTAAGACGCGGTGCTAATAATAATATTTTGTAAACAGCACAGGAACACAACCGAAGACGGTTTGTATAACGTCATCAACTGCCCTTATTTCAGATGGTTCGCCATTTTAATCTATGAAGAGAACGTAGCCTTTCAGAAGTTCTAGTTTGAAAAGTATGTTTAATTAAACCACATACGCTGATTTCAAAAAAAGATATAAACATCCAAATGGTTACTTTTATAAGTTCGTGTTTCAATAGTTAATTTAAAAACCGCTAAAAACAAAATAATTTAAAAAAGGTTGTTTCTTGTGAAGGTTTTGACTGCCTAAAGTAACAACAACTCAACAATGGTCTTGCAGATGTTGGCGAATAAATGGTAACTTCTTCAAGCTGTCACTTACCACCTCTCCTACCGTAGATAGGGTGTATTTATATTCGACTCCCAAGACTCGTAAACGCAATGCCACCAGACTAACCGTTTGAAAACCTTGAAATACCACGGCATCATTAGTTTCAGGTTTATGTGAGTGCTGTCGAGTGTAACTATGACCATAAAAAATAGTTTCTACATCATTTTATGGCCATATATTTCAAAACACACGCGGAGTATTGCGCGGACGTGCCTGACTTTCCAACGTTAAGGGGAAGAGGGGAGACAAAAACGTGATTAACTTAACCCTCACTAATCAATAATTGTGTAAAATAAAATATAACCTAATCTAACACTACCCACTAAATACTTATCTATATTCTCAAACTACTTAGTTTCAACTGAACACAAAATATATTCAAGATTTTCACTCATTTTGTGATCACTGATCTATGATCAACGCTTATTTTAAGTTAACACTGAATTCATCAAACACTTTCTTTATGTTTTTATCAACTACATATGACCCGCTTCGATGGTTAAATGGTCTAAACTCTAAGGAGTCACTCTCATGTCAGACTGGATTGTCGATGACGGAGAGATCTGCGTTTGAATCGCGGGTGGGTGTACTGAAGGTGGTTTTTCCTAAAAGTCTTTACAATCTACCTCCACGTAAATTCGGGAACACTTCCTATAAATATAACCTTTCCCATCCCTGGGACATTAGCTAATTAGTACATATACGTAGGATATGACAAAGAACCTTACATTATGTATATTTGCTTAGATAATATAAAATATGATCTTGTCCAAAGTAGAGTATGTATGTGACACTGAAACGTGACTAATCGTATCAGAGAAATACTGTTTCTCAATCATTTTTAAGAACTAAAATATATTTATGTTACTAACTATAACTATCCTCTTTCTCAAATATGAATAAATCCAAGAATCTTATCAATCTCAATAGTTTTATGCTATATTTGTAAATTTAACTCTGCATCGACCTGTGTAGTTTCCAAAAGAAGATTCCTAGTTGCTGTGGCGCTCTGAAATTTCATCTTTGTACCTTGTATTTTTTAAATACTAGTGACTAGTTTATCAAAGGTTTTGTTATTGCCGATTTGTAAATCTTTGTTTGGTATGAACCAAACAATAAATAATATAAATGCATCTGTCATTTCACATCAGTAGGACCTTGATACTTTGTACATAGCCCTACTTTGTGCAATAAGAATGTCATTGATTTTTCACTAAATATAATAATTATAGGTATTTTATTCACTGGTAGCACAATAATATAAAATTATACGTATCTAAAATTTATTCCTAACCTAACCTAGATGTTGTTGGTATTTTGAAGATTTTATAGGCTAATTTGTGTGGAATAGCTTGTAGTTATAAAATTATAAATAAAATATAACGATTTAGTTTAGGCTAACACTGTTTTTTAATGTGTTGGACAAATATTAGACACTTTTAACATAAAAAGTGAAAACCAACACACTTTTAACAAAAAAGTTGACAAACCAACACACGCCTGCCTTACAACTGTCTCGTTTACATAAGTTGAATTCCCATCTTAAATTTTGATGACACAGCTATTCCCTAATTTAATCCCTCTCAAGGTATCTTTCAGGTGCGATGGGAATCATAGCTGATCTCGTTCCCATGTTTTCGAACCAGGGAAATATCAAGAACACTAGTCGTCCTCAACCAGAAATGTCTAGGATTTATTTACAAAAAATGTAAAATTGACAAATTTATCGATGTCACAATCACTTCAATTCAAAAGTAAAAGTCAAAAACAAAACTCACTTTTTCTCCTCCTATTTAATGTAGTACAGTGGAACCTGACTAATTCGAACTTCCGTAATTCAAAATCGTCTTTAATTCGAGTTTTTCGCCTGGTCCCTTGAATTTTATATTAAAACCATGTTGGATAGTTCGAATTTTGTTTTGGTTGATTAGATTTTTTTTGTAAGTTGTAATGTACTGTGCAGTATTGTTTTCCTACATCTAGTTGCGGTGCCTTGTTCTATTTTTGGAAACATGGGAGGCGCCATTGTAATGTGGTCAATACCATTCTTTACGCCCCTCCCCCGCTCACACATACGTATTTTTTACACGTACAGTTCTGTACTCCGTTAGTAAAGGTTGAACCTCTCGAGCGATTACGTGCTCTGTTCTTAGTGATTCGGCCGTAGCGATATTCTTGTGACGTGCGAATTTATTTTGTTTTGTTGTTTGGTTTTGTTTAGTACATACTGTAAAGTAGTGTTTGTATCGTGATGTCACTGTCTAAGCCACAGTCCTATAAATCATTAACTTTGGCCGAAAAAGTAGCGACGACAAAGAAGTGGAAAGGGGGATTCCTTTGAAGAAACTTATTTAATTCAAATTTTGTGATAGTTCAAATTTTTTCCTGGTCCCTTCAAGTTCGTATTACCCAGGTTCCACTGTAACATGTCACAGCCTTAGTAAATTGAAGTTGGGAACATTTCATTGTTCTTAGATTCATACAACCGATTTTCAAGAAACTCCTTATTTTTCTAACACTTAAAATGACCGATCGTTATGACTCATGGATAAATATTAATCTGGCCGATAAATAAATATTTTTTATCTGTGTGATAAGTTAAAAGTGCGTCTTATAACTGCCAGATAGCGTTTTTCGGCCAAATAAAATATATTTATCCATCATATTTTTATCAGGAGGTTTAAGTATCGGATAACTTTTATTTTAAAGTTAAAATGGCGTTGCTATACTGACACGTTTTTCATGAGGTTTTTTCTTTCAGAATCTCTTTTTAGGTTAAAATCTTTATTCACGTGTTTAGTAGGCACCGGCCCAGGTTTTAACTATGTATAAAGTTAGAACATTTAACGCACACCTTTATAAAAACTGACTAGCCTTTTGTAGAGTTATAGTGTAAAAACAATTGATTTAAATGTGAGTACAACAAATAAAATTTTGTAAGTGATTTACCAAACTATTGAACACATTTTGGCAGACACCGAAATTAGTACTTGCAAGTCAACCTACCTTCTGTGCCTCAGTGACGCCATCTGTTACCTCGCACTCGTTTGCCACCATTATTTAACAAATGTTGAACGTTGTAGCCTCTAGCCAGGTTGTAGAGATTTTATTTGCATTTATCCTACAGATAGCTATCCGTCAGATAAATTCAGTTCATAATACGTGTAAAATATTAACGCGGCTAATAACCTTTATCTGGTCGCATTCTTTAACCTCCCGTTAGAAATATTTATCCGGTAGTAATAAGACCGGCCCTTACTAGACCGGTAGGGAGATTCATGATTTATACTATAACACTTAGTATATGTGTCGATCTGTAGATTGATTAAGGCTTGAATAAAAAATTTAATAGAAAGGTGAGAACAATAAAATGATCGCTTAAGTGCTAGTGGAAGGCTTCGCATAAGTTAGTGGTTCTTGTCAGTGTGGCAGAAGACTCAGCCCATACGGATGGTGGAAAGGTAGCTTCAGGAGAGATGTACGTGTCCGTTAAATAGTCCATGAACTTTGTTAAGCGTTCGTTAGTAGATGATACAGCAGACCAGAACACCATTTAACCCATTGGTCAACTTTGTTTGTAGCCTTGTAATATGTGGACAAGCTTAACATTTAGCGAGCTAGGCTTAAGGGAAAACGACACCCGAAAACTTTAGTTTTGGGCCATATGATTCGCATAGCATATTGAATCGCTTGTTCAAAATCCACAGTGATCTCACGAGGTTTTAAGGTGTAATCCCTAAGCTCCAAACTAGAGGGATTCAATACATAAATATAAACAAAATCTACAGTTAAAGAAAAATAAAATAGAATATAGAGGAGCGCGCAAAGTGAATATCCTAAAGTTGTGAGTTATAAAATGCTGGACATTTAGCATGTCCCCAGCGCACGCAACTCACTCTTGTGAGTAGCGGGAAACAACGGTCCACCTTCTCGGGTTGCCTAACATATTAATATATAAAAAGGTTGAAGGCTAATCCCTCGCACCTTTTCTAGACATAGGGATAATATGGCGTAATTATGTAATAGAATAAATTCAAGTCTTAGAATCTTTTAGATTTAATTTATGCCAAACTTTATTAAATAATAAGCATATTATTTGAAGAGCATTTAATAATTCAGTTATATATATACTATCCAATAAAAACATTGTTCCATAAATATTTACTCTTTTCCTTCTAATCATTACGTTATTTATTATGTACCCTAAACATATTACGTAAATACAAATATTGATGCATAATATTAATGTAATATGATCATACGTCATACAGTAAATGATCTCTCCTAACTAACACATTTTTGATGTTGTTGCGAAAATGCCACATGTTACTAAAAGTTTTAGTTCCATCAAAAATACCTAATGCCAATACCATTTAACTTTAACGCTAATAACCTACTAGCGTAACGCACAATAGCCTTCGCCTATGTCCTAAACAAGGATTATAGTACTATTATAAATATCAAGGATATTTCCTAACATTACCCCATTAAGTTTGTTTATTTGTTACTATTTTGGCACAAAATAGATATTAACAAAACTATCCTAAAAATAACAATCGAGAAACTAGTAAAAAAATATATATAAAGTTAAGTTGATCTATATAATAATCTAGTGCAATACTCCATTCTACTAATATTGAAAATCTCGGCACCATATTTCAAACACTTTCCCACCTTAATGTTTACCAAACCCAAAATGCTACATTTGCAATAGAGACGAAATAAAGTTAATTTTGAAATTTTTGCCTTTCAATCATTATGGATAATATTGAAAAGTTCTGATCTAACAACACTCTCAAATTTTCATATTTACTACACTCATCTAACCTAAATACTACTGAGAAACAAATAAAGTTAATTGGTTGAGTATAAAGTTCGCGCATAATGCCTAATATCCATAACACAGAAAATGTCTGACTTTACAATACTCTCATTACAAAGTAAATTAAAAGACGAAGATTTATGCAAATACGTTATAATTAAATTTGATAAAAGATCTAAAAAGAATTTTGACTAGTTCCCATAATTTACATTTAAACCGAAATTGGATTTTATTCTTACATTAATATAATATGTCCGTTACGCCGACGCTTAGTCCTACATGGTCGCAGCCAAGTCCAAGAGTGACGTCTTCCTCGACGGATGGTCTTTTATATGGCACACTCATCGAACAGGATAGGCACAAAGGAAGGGGGCGCGCCGGCAGAAGAACATTCTATATTATTCTGGCAAAGCCTGGCAGTCACCATCTTCTTCTCGTTTCTTGAAGTTGGGCGGATTGATCATGGTAGCGGTGGTGCCGGGCTCTAGTGGCGAGAGGCGGAACTTGGCTCAGTCTTGGCAGTTGTTCGCTTGTGGTTCGTGTAGTCGGATGTTCGTTTGCGCAAGGTGCTCGGCAAGATTAGTGGTATTGGGTAAGTGATGTTTATACTTGACTGTCCCCATTCTGTTGACTTGGAGCAATAATTGCTACAAAGGTTCTATGAAATTCTGAACAAATTTCACTAACGGCTTTAAAACATTTTGTGTAAGTTGCTTCTGCTTTATTTTTCAAAGGGCAAAATACCAAGGGAATATACGATCCCTTAAAATATCCATGAAGAGTTAATAATTGTAAGAAATATGTTGGACAGTTAAACAGTTTGTAAGTCCGTTAAAAACTTAAGCTTATAAGACGTTCCAAATATCAACAAGTTATCCACTGAGTTATTCATAAGAACAGAATTCTCACCGCTCTTGGCTAGTGCATACATTTAAGAAACTGCTGTCTGAACTTCATTGATGTTAGTCGGAAGTTTTGGTAACTTTCCTTCTCGAGTCATACATATATTTTCTAATGTTTTTTATATCGTTCAACCGTAGATCCGGGGTTTCATCAACACACGATCAAATGATTCTCAGTGGCTGTTCGCTAACGTTTCCTGTGGCTTTACGTTTGGCAGCAACATATACTTTTTGTCGTTCTAGTGTACGCTCGACACAATGCTCATGATTGTGGGGGCCATTATTCTCTGTTATGAAAGTATGACTCTAACATCAGCCTCTCCTAGAAAATAACAAATGTGAAAATCTTAGACACCTAGTTGCAATAAATGAGCCAAGATCAAGTTTAAAAAAAGCAAAATGACAATTCACCCAGTTTTGTTTAAGTATGCTTCACACTTTCTGTTTACACACCACCACTTACTTTCCAAACTTGCTAAATCGCTATGCTTATTAAATTCAAATTTCCTCGATATAAAAAGATTTGCCACGTTGGCTATCTACTTCATTCATGTCGCACATGATCAATTATACTGAAGTGATATGAAAAGACTGATGACCACGTTAACGAAAAAAGCAAACATTAGCAATTTCGATACGAGCGATATACATGATAAAAGTAAACATTTCAAACTCGGGATGTGTCATGTAATCTAGTTTTACCAATCTCCTTATTTGGGACGAGCCGTATAACAAACACCCTTCCCCCTTAAATTTCATTTAACTTGGTTACATGACTTGCTTTAAATAAGCCTAATCCATTATTAAAGGATTGAAATGAATAATACTCAATATTAACCTTTTGAAAATTATATTTGACAATTATAATATCCATATCTGTTGCGATGATAAACGTTTTCTATCAACTATACCATTTAATAGTTTCAAAATTTTCCACATCGTGCGTTTTCACTAGTGCCATCAATGTCTAAACACGGTGCCTCTCCTCATTATTTCTGTGTAATATTTTCGTTGTTCATTTTGGTCAAATGTCAAACATTAATTAATTTTTCCAAAATATGTTACTATTTCAATTCTATTCGGCGTTCTCCATATAAAATAGTGATTAATAAATAATACCTTCTTAATTTTTTCGGTTTTATTCTCAGCATATCTATGTCCAATTATATTAATCTGATATGGAAAAGTAAGACAGAATGAAGAAAAAGTATCATGAACAATTTGGCTTTGTGTTTAAAATATATACAGTGTATTCAAACCATTAATTGGTGTTGTCATACCTTTTCTAATATATTATGGGCCCAAAAAAGTGTTTATAGTTTAAGTATAAGTTTAAACACAAGTTTTGAATGTTAATTGTGATCATTTGTCTGCAACACTTCATCAGTTCGTGATGGTTAGCTTATGATTCGATTGGACTCAAAATTTTTGCTCGAAATGTCATCAGTTAACGTCAGTGAATATAAAATACATGGGGAATACAGGGAAAAGCAGTCCTCATTCGTAGTGGACCTTGGAATTACGTGAATGTTGAAACACCAATACTTGCAGAAGAAGCAGATAAGAAATGGCAGGACTATGACTCACATGCTAGGTCAGATCTACTATTGATAATATCCCCTAACGAACTAAAACTGGTTAAAAATTGTTACACGTCGAAGTCATTATGGGACAAATTGAAAAGTATATACGTAAGTCGAGGTCTTGCTCGTAAAGCCACATTACTAAAATGACTCGTTCTGCACAAGATGAAGTACAACGATGATATGAGTACCAACCTAGATGAGTTCACAGATGCTGTGGATAAGCTCCAAGATATGTGAATAGAGATAAACGGTATTTGTTGAGCATCAAGATGCTCTACAGCTTATCCCCTGCCTATGAAAATTTTCGGATAGCAGTTGGAAGTAGGGACAATTTACCGAATCCCAGTAAATTACAATTAAGATTATTGAGGAATCAAATGCTAGACACAGGTATGTCCTCAAAGATGAGCATGAGGATGCATTTTTTGTTTAAAAAAAATAAAAAACAACATTGTAAAAATTATAATTTAGGTCAAAATAACAAACAATTTCGATCTGGTCAAGGTCAACAAAATAACAATAGTAGTAGTAACACGAAATACCAAAGTTGCAAAAAGTATAATCATAGGACGGAAGATTGCTGATACAACAAAAAAAGAACCCACCTTCAAAATGTAAGAATGTATTTCAATAGGCCTACACCATCACCTATACATTCTGTTTGGTGCTTGGATAGTGGATCTACCTCACACAAATGCTATGACCAAACAAAATTTTCAAAACTTTCTGAGCCAAATAACCATGGCATTCTCAAGCTCACGTCAGAGGGACACACTGCAAGTATTTCAGTTATTGGTCTAGTCAAGATTAAGCTCAATGATGATTCAATAGTAAATTTACCTGAAACTTTATATGTACAGAACTTGACCACAAATATTCTCTCTGTTGCAAAAATTACAGATAAAGGTTTTAGGGTTATTTTTAAGAAGGATTGCGCTCAAGTTGTAGATGATCATGGTAATCTTATTCTAAAAGAAACAAGATACAATGGTTTATACTATTTTGATGCAAACAAGTCAGAATATGCAAATTTATCTTCAAAAATTCCTGAAAAGTCAAAAATTGAAATGTGGCACAAAAAATTGGGACACATATACGAGTCTGAGTTAAAATTGGTTCTAAAAGATAATCGTCTCAAAGATTTTCATTTAAACACAAATTAAAGTCTTGGTGAGTGTGAAATATTTATTAGAGTAAAATTTACCAGACTACCTTATCACAATAGGGTACAACCGAAAAGTGTATACAATCTGTAAATAATACATTCTGATGTTGTAGGCCCCATGCGCACCACTTCACCCGGAGGCTCCAGATATTTTGTTACCTTTATTGATGAGGGAATTCCCTATACCAGAGCATATTTCCTGAAAAATCAAAATGAAGTTTTAAATACAGTTAAAGAATTTAAAAACGAATTAGATAATCTGACAGAAAAAAAGTATATTCAAAGAGACAATGAAAGGGCAGAATATAAAATTTGGCGTTTGACCATTTTTATCAGAATTAAGAATTAGAAGACGTCTTTCCTCTGTAAGATCACTCCAGCAAAGTGGATTGGCTAGATTCCTAATACTGGAATCAAATTTTCCCCACTCATTTTGGGCTGAGGCCATTTATTCTGCCATTTATTTATTGAATCGCAGCCCATCCAGGATTCTGAAAGGTGAAACTCCATATCAAAAGTGGACTGGTCATGAACTTTCAGTTCACCATCTTCAAGTTTTTGAATACAACGCGTTCGTCACAACAAGGAAAGTAGAAGAAAATTTGACTCAAGAGCCAAAGAAAGTATTTTTACCGGATATTCTGAAGTATCAAAGGAATATCATATTTGGGTGCCATCCCAAAGAAAAATCTAAATTACGAGATATTTTAAAATAATTAACAAGCTCTACTATGACTCCAACCAAGAACCCTCAAGCGGTGATCCATTCGGTGAAGAATACTGTGAACAACAATTAAATACACAGAAAAAGTAAGAAAATACTAACAGTCAAGAGATTTTATTAATAAGGAATGGGTGACCTGGTGGTCTAGGGGTAAGGTGTCAGACTTCTGTGCTGGCGGCCGGGGTTCAATCCTCGGTACTGGCACAGATTTATCTGATTACCAAACTCTTCCTTCACCTCTGACAATACATCTTGTGAATGTGGGGAATGCCAGGCCTCCACCGTGGTTCGAATTCCACGTTAAACTGTAGGTCCTTCATTTCATCTCACAATCACCCTACCATTACACATTAGCGTAAGTGCGTATAACCCGAATGGGTAGTAAGACGCGGTGTTAACAATAATAATAATAAGGAATGACGAGAATTTAGAAGAAATGAACGTAGTCGCAAATGAAAGAGAAGAAAATAACGAAGAATCTGAAGATAGCTTTGAGGAAAAAGAAGTTGAGGAAGAAGGACTTAGATGTTTAAGACCAAGAAATACAATTAGACCACCCCCTCGGACGAGTGAATATGATATGTCAGCATTATGTGAAGTTATGGAAGCTCTAGAAGGGCCAGATGTGGAAGAAAGGCATGAAGTAATAAAAAATTAAATCAAGGTCCATATAAAAAATTATACTTGGGAATTAGTGACAAAACCAAATGGAGCAAAATGGAACTAAAAATAAGTGCAAATAAAATGGCAATCTTGAGTGGAGAAAAGAACGTCTTGTAATTCGAGGATTCTCACAAATACCAGGACTCGACTATGGAGAGTCGTATGCCCAAGTCACTATATTTAATTCTATCAGAACTTTTCTCCTGGTAGCAGTCGAAGAAAATCTAAAAATAAATCATCAATAAGACATCAAGTCTCAACAGATTTCCTTAGTGGGGATATAGACAAGAAAATATTTATGCAAAAGCCCGAATTTCTAGAAAAAATACTATGCAACATCATGGTTGAACAAAAAGCTAGTGAAGATTCCACAATGTTCAAAAAGTTCAAGCAAATACTTGAAGAACTACGCAAACAAAATTGTAAACAGGTATCGTCTTAAGAAGGCGTTATACAGGCTAAAGCAAGCGGGACGCCAATGGTTCTGTAAATTAGATTCCAAACTTTGTAAATTAGGATTCATCCCCTTTCCCAGGCTGATCCTTGCATCTACATTATGATTAGAGGGGGAGAAAAAATTATTGTTGCAATTTATGTAGACAATGTAATCATGGCATCAAATTGTCAAGAAAAATTGAATCATATAAAGAAAGAGCTGCTGAACGAATTTGAAATGAGAGATTTGGGAAATCTCCAATATTGTCTTGGTATAGAATTCGACTGTAAAACTGAAACTATTTCAGCCTCACAGAAATACATTGATGATATCTTTCATAAATTTAATATGCAGACCTGTAATCCTGTGAAGACTCCCATGGTTCCGGGACTAAAGTTTACCAAGGCGTCAAGAGAAAACCTACAAAATTTTCCATATCAAAATCTGATCGGGCCCTTATGTATCTCGCAACAGGTACAAGACCAGATATTTCACATTCGGTAAGCTACTTAAGCCAATTTAATAAGTGTTTATAAGGAACATAGTCTAGCAGCAAAAAAGGTCCTCCGTTACCTTCTAGCTACCAAGGAATTGTCTCTGATCTTCCAAAAGATTGGAGAACCATTGACCGGATATGCTGATGCAAATTGTGGATCATGCTCCAGTGTTGGAAGATCGTACATGAGGTACTGTATGCGGGTTCAATGATCAGTTGGGAATCCCGAAAACAAAGAAACATTGCTATATCTACTCAAAAATCTGAATACTTGGCAATGGCAAAGGAGGCAAGTGTTGAACGATATGGGATCTTCTCAACAAACCATCCAAATCATCAATGACATCATGTCTGTTGACAAAGAATGCAATAATAATTTCACGATCAAAGCATATAAGTATAAAAGAACACTTTATTAGCACCTCGTTGACGACGACGACATTTCTTCTTCAGACCGGATCCAATCATGACTTTAACGTTCATCATGTTGGATACAGCCCACGCCGCAGCTATCTCACTCAATTTCGAGTCAGGTGCGAGTAATCCTTTCCACGCTTTCTCGCTAAGTTCGTGATCAGCGGTATAGCGTTCCGCAAGATATTTCACCTTAGAATAGGTGATATCGTGTTCCTTACAGTAAAAATATAACTCGTTTATTCCGGGATCACCTCGTTTCAATCATTTACCAACTTGGTTCCTGGTCCGCAGTCCTGGTATCCAAGTTTGTGCACTTTGAACGGCAGATTATTGATTATCTTATCCAACAATCCGCGTCCTCTTCTTCGCTTCATGACGCGTACTGATTCGTATTTATATAGGTGCGTAAATTATGTAGTTTAACTTGTTGACATGTGGCTAGAGAAACATATAGACTCTTTAACTGTACGCAACAACGATCACGATGGGGGTAGATACCTTACCTCAGAGACACGGTAAGCTGTTACCTGATACTATCCGTTGCATCATCTGTGGACCTTCGAATTATGGTAAAACCAACGCTATGATCAGTCTGTTGGAGGAACCTAACTGTCTACTTTTCAAGAACGTGTAGGTTTACTCTAAATCGTTATACCATCACAAGTATCAACGTTTATCAAAGTGTCTCTCGCTCGTCGAAGGCATGGACTATTTCCCTTATTCTGACAACGTGGAAATTATCCCACCGTCCGAGGCCAAACCTGACTCTGTATTCATTTTTGACAACGTCGCTTGTGTTAAACAGTTTAACATACAGGCTTATTTCAGTATGGGGAGACATAAGCCTATAGACTGTTTCTATCTTTGTCAGACGTACTCGCGCATCCTGAAACAGATGTTGAGAGATAACGTCAACCTTCTCATCCTTTTCATAATGGATTATATGTACATGAGACACGTCTGTGACGATCACGTGAACACGGATATGACGTTCCAAAAGTTTAAGGAGGTATGCTCGCTGTTTTGGAAAAAACACAAGTATGATTTTCTAGTGTTGAGCAAAGATCATGAGATTGATAAAGCACGATATCGCTAGGGGTTCGATACCTTTATCTTGCACGATTGTCATGAACGCGTACTCAGTACGCGATAAGACATCGTGTCGTTCATATCTAACTTTGGTCATAGTTTCTACAAGTATAGATCTATCGTTGAGACGGAAGGAAATCTGACTCTAACCTATTAAGGCTATTACGATGCTAGATCTAAGAGGATCGCCAACGTCGAGATGCCTATCGCATATAAGGATGTTTGTAACTAGTCTTACGTCGATAGGATGGACACGAGACATAGTAACGAGCAGATACTCGCTCTCAACGCAGCCAAGGATTCCATCAAAGGACAGATGGACTCGTTCGAGAGTTCGTAGAAGGATTTAATAAAATACACCAACTTTGAGAAGAGTAGTCGTCAAGGGATAGAGGAGGTGTGGAAGTTGTCTCGTCGTCATGAAGCTCGTCTCAACGAGAATAAAACGGTGCTTGGCGCTTTAGGTCCAAAGTTGCTAAGGCTAGAGAAGTCTTTCGTGATACAACAAACCATTTACACCGAATTAAACTATATGATGCGGGTGGCTTAGTTTTGCAAAACATAGGTATGCCTTCATTACCTTTAGACGCGGCGCCTAAAGCTTATATAGACTCTAAGGCTGGTCGCGGTTTCATCTACATCTATTTGGATTAAAAAAATACGAGGAAGGACGCGAGACATTTTGAATTGGCTCTAACGAGTGAACGCGGTTATATGTTCTAGAGGGTAGGGATCGTTTCAAAGATGTCCATGAACTTTAAAGGTATTATTTTCTTGTTAAATCTTAAACCTATCAACGGCAATCCTTTTGAGGTGTCCAAAGATGACTATATCTTTCATGCCGGAAAAAACGCTCGATGACACCTCAGATTTTAAATGTCGAATTAGGTTTTACTTACGTAAGATATTATCAGAGCCCTGCGTTTGTGGAGATCGCGATAGTTCGTGAATGTTAGATATGGCATTTTTTCTTTCAGATGTTCACATTTCAGGTTACCCTGATTGCAAATATATGCTCAGAATTGTCGCGATAATTCGCGAAATCGGTGTTTTAGCGCGATAGTCACGATTTTAAACGATGTCCGCGATAATCGCGATTCTCGGCATTCGGACTAATATTTTGTCTTTGTGACTTGTACATACTTTTCCCGGACCAGCTGCCGCTAAATCTTACTTTTTTAATAAGTTGACAGCACTTTTTTTGCGGACTAGTGACTTTTGCCGTTTTGTCCAAACAAAATGTAATTTTTGGTTTTCACTTCAATATGTTTAGTTTATCTGTTTAAAACATTGTCCTGGAAGTCTAGTTTTAACCCAACAAAGTCACCTTAATCACGAAAGTTTGGTAAAAACCACTTTTTTAACGCTTTTGTCTTAATTCGATAATTTCGTCGCAAAAATAGGATTTTTGTAATTCACCGCTTATTCACCGCTTTTGGGAAACTTAAAAACGAAATTGGGCTTTTTTATTCACCATAAAAGCAGGGCTCTGGATATAATGAACCATTTGTTCGTCGTAAGAGATATTCGCATTTTGCACCATGTCAATGAAGGCCATGGAGGATATCATAAAAGCGAGTAAGATTATTAAACGAAAGTATAAGTAACAACGCAATGCTCGACATGAGTCAGAGTACGTCGCGAAGGAAACCTTTAAACATATCACGGATTATCTAAGTTAGAGGGAGAAGGCGCTTGCCGAACCCGAACCGAAGGAGGAGGTGAAAGTCTCTCATGAGAGATTGCAAAACATACATCTATTGGAGACTTATCTTTATTCATCTCAAGCACATTCTAATAAGACCTACGGAGTCCGTCATGAAGTTAACTCGACCAAGCTCGGAGATACCCGTACCGTATTAGACGAAAGTGATGGAACAGTACTTCTTAACAATATGATGTTACCGTATACCCGAGGCCTATTAGAATTACTTTTCAGAAGAGCACCCACGCATTATACATTATACTAAGCATGATCTGAATGTATACAAGTCCATAATCGAAGAAACGAACGCACATCAGTTGAGAAACGGCCCATATGCACGTAACAAGAATGTGCGCAGAATATAAGTATTCGTTAATCATCAAACCTATCTTCGAGGAGGAGCTTAAGGGCGATGGTTATAAAAGATGGACACAGGTTGAGGGATCGACTATACCTATTGGGATGATCCCAACGAATTGGTCGATCGATTATGACTCTCGCACGCATCTACCAGGGCTGGTCATTACGCTCACGAGAACGAGATCGTTTCTATAATTGAGGAATCACGTGAGGCTGGAATCATCGTATAAAGACATCCATCTCATCCGTATTTTATCATAATCATGTCTACCATCAAGTGAGAGATTGAGCGTGAACTTCATCGTCCTGCAAGACGATGGTTTCCCCGAAGACATGTTAGCGTACGAGGGTTGAATGAACTCCTTCAGGCCGATCTGGTGGAGATACCCTACTCCAGATCAAATAAAGGATTCAAGTACCTTCTCACCGTCATCGACATCTATTCCAAGAGAGCTTGGGCTACACTTGTCAAGACTAAGACGGGGAAGAATGTCACCACCGTAATGGCTCTCCTCCTCGACAAGGTGATTGACAAAGGTTTACCTTCCGTACGTCATCTTAAAACGGATAATGGAACAGAGTTTTACAACGCAGAGTTCAAACACTTATGGCAAGAAAGAGGATCAATCATTATTCCACATTCAGCAACGTCAAGGCTAGCGTCGTAGAATGGTTTAATCGAACCCTCAAGAACATGATGTGGAGGAGGTTCACGGCTAAAGGATCGTATCGATGGATCGATATGATCGATTAGTTACTGGATGAATACTACCGAACGATATACTCGACCATAAAGATGAAGCCTATAGACATCAAGGATGGCACACTTTTACATACAGTCTATACACGTCTCAAGATCTCGGATTCTACACCTTACATATTTAAAGTAGGTGATAAAGTTCGTATCAGTAAGTATAAGGACATTTTCGAAAAGGGTTATAATGTGAACTGGTCTACCGAATTGTATAAAATACGTAACGCCGTCGAGAATAATTCCAGGACCTTTCTACTCGACGATATGAAAGGTAAGCCTATCACGGGAGGATTTTACGATAGGAGCTCAGAAAGACTGTTTTCGGATGTTTACCTTTTAGAGAAAATAATCAGACGTTCCGGAGATAGAGTATACGTCAAATGGTTAGGGTTTGTCTCGACGCACAATTCATGGATCGATGCGAAGGATATAGTGTAGAAGGGGGTGGGAACCATTCCTCTGACAGGGGTTTCCCCCCTACATCCTGAGCGTATAAAGGCGAGCGTGAGCAGAGAGACGCATCACATTCGATATGTTTAGACAGTTGGGTTATCGTCAGAAGGACATGAGCGATATTAAGATCTCAAATGGCAGCTTCGAATACTACATTGCTGAGTTTGACAAGGACTACAGTGAGCGCTGCGATTTCTCTAAACATTAGCTCGGTCGTCATAATCCTGGTATATGGCGAGCGAATCAGTCTATAGAGAGCTGCTCTACATCATATCCCGTCTACAATCTCAAGGAAGGGGACGAACCAGAAATTCTCCAGGAGGAAGACGCTTTGTGCACGATGTTGGATCAGATCGAGAGCTAGGAATATGATCGAGTCAAGTGCATCTCTGAGCTCGAAAGGTACTGAGCCTACATGGTTCTACTAGAAGGAGATTAAGAGTTTAGTGAATTGGAGGACGAGCCGAACATCATCGCACTTGACTATGTAGAAAGAGTCCATCTTCCACGTAAAAACTTTGGTGTGAGGTATAGGTGTCGTTTTAACGCTCCATAGCGAGGTCTGATATATCTAGGCGATGGCACGAACGAGTTATTCAAGTGGTGAAGTGTACGTGCAGACTTCGCGCTAATCTGAGTCCGCCTTTGGCGCGAGTTATATCTCGACGATGACGGCGAAGTGTGTGTTTACCGAAGAGAGAAAGAGATTTTCTATAATCATTGTGCGCAAGATATGTATGTATTGTTAGACGATGACGGTGAAGCGTATGTGTTGACTGAAGACTAATCACTGTACGAAATATATGTATGTATTGTTAGAGGATGGCGGTGAAGCTTATGTGTTGACTGAAAGACTATATATTTTGAGAGAGAGAACGAGATTTTTTATAATTATTGTACAGAATATTTGTATGTGTCGTTTTAATCTTAAGAATACACGCGTTAAAAACAAGCTATACTATTTATTTAACTTTTATTCCAAAGTTCATTATTCCATTAAGAAGATGAGAGAGAGATATATAAAGGCAATACTTAGAGTTAGGAGGACTATATCCTGAAAGATAGAGATTTTGTAATAGTTACTGTACGGAAGATATGTACCTATATATTGTTATAATCTTAAGAATATACGCATAAAAAGAAGCTATACTATTTAACCTTATTTCTTAAGTTGAGGATCCTAGTAAGAAATATGAAAGAGATTTAATAATAATCACTGTACTGAAGATACATATGTATTGTTATAATTTAAAAACTATACGCATTAAAAGAAATTATACTATTTAACTTTAGTTCCTAAGTTCATGATCCCAGTAAGAAATATGAATGAGAGAGAAAGGCAATACTTGGAAGGAACTTATTAATTGTTTGCATCCTTTTAAGATCACAGAGGTATGGGTGGGGAGAGGGCTATCCTTGAAAATCCCCCCCATCCCGCCTGAGAAAATTCGCGTGTGAGTCGCCGGCCCCTCCCAATTCATCCCCCCGAACCATCCCTCGATCGATAACCCTCTACACCACTCCCCCCCTTCCGGAGATACCCCTGTCCTGAAAACCGCATACATGCTAAAGGAGGTATAAGAAAAAATAAACCCTTTCCCCGCTCACCCGAAAATACCTCGGTCCTTTGAGTATCATTTATACCTTACTCTGATGCCATATTATGTTGGGAAAGAAAAGCGATATGCCATTCTGAGCTAGCAAAAAAAAAAGCGCTGTCATCTTGAGTTGGGAACCAAAGTGCTATGCCACATTTGAATACGGGGAAGGGGGGGGACGTGTTATACCAGCTTGAGTTTAGAAAGAAAATAATTATATCATGTTGGACTAGTAAAAAAATTCCAGAAAGTAAAGAAAAGCATTGTGCCTTATTAAGTTAGTTAAGAAAAGTGTTATGCTAAGCTGAGTTTGGAAAAATAATTGTTAAACTATCTTGAATTTGAAAAAATGCTATGAGAAATATATTTCTATTTCATTTCAAGATAGTTAGCTAAAGAGAAACTATCAACAAATCGCACACGAAATAAGTTTTTTATTTGTCCTACAATGGAACCTAAAATAAAAAACAACATGTTACACAATATCTGTCTTCTCTGCTTCATTGTTTCTTTGTTATTCTCCAGGCTGTATCTTTCAAAAACTGGACCGCAGTCTGGGCTGTCTGGGTTTACGATCCGGTCTATTTTAGTCGTTTCAACATCACGGCAGGGAAGTCTGTCTATTTATACACGAGTAACAACCTTAACACAGCCTTTTGAGAAACAACTTTCAGGTGGTTGTTCATTACAGGCAGACACTTCGTTAAACGAGAACTTGATTAAAGTTTGCTGACTTTGCTTGAGGACGGCCGTGAGTGGAGCATAATTTTGTTTAGCACTGCGTTCGGGTTACACGCTAATGTACTAATTATTCTAATGGGTTAAGAATGAGAAAATTTGGATTTAGATTAAGTGTACTCCCATTTGCATAGGGACAGAAAGTGGGAAGCAATTTAGGAAAAAACACCCTCAATAAACTCGACCGGGATTGAACCACGATCTTCTTGACATTGGCAGTCAAGTCTTTTGCGAGAGTAGTGCCTTAGACCATATGGCCACCAAAGTGGTTTTGAACATAATTAACGAATGTGTGATAAGAAGGGGGTGGGGGTAGTTGCGACATTAAAGTTAGGTTTACCCGCTTCGGTGGTCGAATGGTCTAAAGGTGCGTATACACTAGAGACAAATTTGCAGCGACACAGGTCGAGGCCGAACGAAACCATACATGTGCGCATGGTTCTACGAATATACAAAATAGGTGTGAGCGAGTGACTGACGAACATACAAGATAAAGGCAAGCGAGTGACTGAATATACAAGGTAGGTGTGAGCGAGTGACTGACGAACATACAAGATAAAGGCAAGCGAGTAACTGAATATACAAAATTGGTGTGAGCGAGTGACTGACGAATATACAAGATAAAGGCAAGCGAGTGACTGAATATACAAGATAGGTGCGAGCGAGTGACTGACGAACATACAAGATAAAGGCAAGCGAGTAACTGAATATACAAAATAGGTGGGAGCGAGCGACTGACGAATATACAAGATAAAGGCAAGCGAGTGACTGAATATACAAGATAGGTGCGAGCGAGCGACTGACGAATATACAAGATAAAGACAAGCGAGTGACTGAATATACAAGGTAGTTGCGAGCGAGAGACTGACGAATATACAAGATAAAGGCAAGCGAGTGACTGAATATACAAGATAGGTGCGAGCGAGTAACTGACGAACATACAAGATAAAGGCAAGCGAGTAACTGAATATACAAAATAGGTGTGAGCGAGTGACTGACGAACATACAAGATAAAGGCAAGCGAGTGACTGAATATACAAGGTAGTTGCGAGCGAGAGACTGACGAATATACAAGATAAAGGCAAGCGAGTAACTGAATATACAAAATAGGTGTGAGCGAGCGACTGACGAATATACAAGATAAAGGCAAGCGAGTGACTGAATATACAAGATAGGTGCGAGCGAGTGACTGACGAACATACAAGATAAAGGCAAGCGAGTAACTGAATATACAAAATAGGTGGGAGCGAGCGACTGACGAATATACAAGATAAAGGCAAGCGAGTGACTGAATATACAAGATAGGTGCGAGCGAGCGACTGACGAATATACAAGATAAAGACAAGCGAGTGACTGAATATACAACGTAGTTGCGAGCGAGAGACTGACGAATATACAAGATAAAGGCAAGCGAATGACTGAATATACAAGGTAGTTGCGAGCGAGAGACTGACGAATATACAAGATAAAGGCAAGCGAGTGACTGAATATACGAGGTAGTTGCGAGCGAGAGACTGACGAATATACAAGATAAAGGCAAGCGAGTGACTGAATATACAAGGTAGTTGCGAGCGAGAGACTGACGAATATACAAGATAAAGGCAAGCGAGTGACTGAATATACAAGGTAGTTGCGAGCGAGAGACTGACGAATATACAAGATAAAGGCAAGCGAGTGACTGAATATACAAGATAGGTGCGAGCGAGCGACTGACGAATATACAAGATAAAGGCAAGCGAGTGACTGAATATACAAGGTAGTTGCGAGCGAGAGACTGACGAATATACAAGATAAAGGCAAGCGAGTAACTGAATATACAAGGTAGGTGCGAGCGAGAGACTGACGAATATACAAGATAAAGGCAAGCGAGTGACTGAATATACAAGATAGGTGCGAGCGAGCGACTGACGAATATACAAGATAAAGACAAACGAGTGACTGAATATACAAGGTAGTTGCGAGCGAGAGACTGACGAATATACAAGATAAAGGCAAGCGAGTAACTGAATATACAAGGTAGGTGCGAGCGAGCGACTGACGATTATACAAGATAAAGGCAAGCGAGTGACTGAATATACAAGATAGGTGCAAGCGAGCGACTGACGAATATACAAGATAAAGACAAGCGAGTGACTGAATATACGAGGTAGTTGCGAGCGAGAGACTGACGAACATACAAGATAAAGTCAAGCGAGTGACTGAATATATAAGGTAGGTGCGAGCGAGCGACTGACGAACATACAAGATAAAGGCAAGCGAATGACTGAATATACAAGGTAGTTGCGAGCGAGAGACTGACGAATATACAAGATAAAGGCAAGCGAGTGACTGAATATACGAGGTAGTTGCGAGCGAGAGACTGACGAATATACAAGATAAAGGCAAGCGAGTGACTGAATATACAAGGTAGTTGCGAGCGAGAGACTGACGAATATACAAGATAAAGGCAAGCGAGTGACTGAATATACAAGGTAGTTGCGAGCGAGAGACTGACGAATATACAAGATAAAGGCAAGCGAGTGACTGAATATACAAGATAGGTGCGAGTGAGCGACTGACGAATAAACAAGATAAAGACAAACGAGTGACTGAATATACAAGGTAGTTGCGAGCGAGAGACTGACGAATATACAAGATAAAGGCAAGCGAGTAACTGAATATACAAGGTAGGTGCGAGCGAGCGACTGACGATTATACAAGATAAAGGCAAGCGAGTGACTGAATATACAAGATAGGTGCGAGCGAGCGACTGACGAATATACAAGATAAAGACAAACGAGTGACTGAATATACAAGGTAGTTGCGAGCGAGAGACTGACGAATATACAAGATAAAGGCAAGCGAGTAACTGAATATACAAGGTAGGTGCGAGCGAGCGACTGACGATTATACAAGATAAAGGCAAGCGAGTGACTGAATATACAAGATAGGTGCAAGCGAGCGACTGACGAATATACAAGATAAAGACAAGCGAGTGACTGAATATACGAGGTAGTTGCGAGCGAGAGACTGACGAACATACAAGATAAAGTCAAGCGAGTGACTGAATATATAAGGTAGGTGCGAGCGAGCGACTGACGAACATACAAGATAAAGGCAAGCGAATGACTGAATATACAAGGTAGTTGCGAGCGAGAGACTGACGAATATACAAGATAAAGGCAAGCGAGTGACTGAATATACGAGGTAGTTGCGAGCGAGAGACTGACGAATATACAAGATAAAGGCAAGCGAGTGACTGAATATACAAGGTAGTTGCGAGCGAGAGACTGACGAATATACAAGATAAAGGCAAGCGAGTGACTGAATATACAAGGTAGTTGCGAGCGAGAGACTGACGAATATACAAGATAAAGGCAAGCGAGTGACTGAATATACAAGATAGGTGCGAGCGAGCGACTGACGAATATACAAGATAAAGACAAACGAGTGACTGAATATACGAGGTAGTTGCGAGCGAGAGACTGACGAACATACAAGATAAAGTCAAGCGAGTGACTGAATATATAAGGTAGGTGCGAGCGAGCGACTGACGATTATACAAGATAAAGGCAAGCGAGTGACTGAATATACAAGATAGGTGCAAGCGAGCGACTGACGAATATACAAGATAAAGACAAGCGAGTGACTGAATATACGAGGTAGTTGCGAGCGAGAGACTGACGAACATACAAGATAAAGTCAAGCGAGTGACTGAATATATAAGGTAGGTGCGAGCGAGCGACTGACGAACATACAAGATAAAGGCAAGCGAGTAACTGAATATACAAAATAGGTGTGAGCGTGTGACTGACGTATATACAAGATAAAGGCAAGCGAGTGACTGAATATACAAGGTAGGTGCGAGCGAGAGACTGATGAATATACAAGATAAAGGCAAGCGAGTGACTGAATATACAAGGTAGGTGCAAACGAGCAAATGATTCAGACGGCTCCTGCGCATGATGTCAGGGTGGTCAGAACCGAGCTAATAGTGTTATAGATGAAGGCTATATTTTTAGGAAGTGTGCCCACATTTGCGAGAAAGGATGGTGGAAAACAATTTTTGAAAACCCCTCAGTACACCTGACCGAGATTCAAACTTCGATATCCCCGTCACCGGCAGTAACTTTGATAGTAACGCATTGGATCATATGGCCACGCAGGCGAGCATGTGTGTTTATTGAGTTTAATATGCACATATTATTATTATTATTATTATTATTATTATTATTATTATATTACATAATAAGGGCCTAGCCTAGCCATTTTATAATTTAAATATTTTATACATAATTTCTTTTTAAGAACAGTCCCAGAACCCACATCGATGTCCGGCGGTTTTCCCTAAATTGTTTCACACTTTTCCTCAATCAAATGCGTGTACATTTCCTCTAAAAGTCTACCTTCTTCACCCCAATTCCACTAGAAAAATAAATGTATGCGTATAACCCGAATGGGTACCAATTATACTCGATGAATGTATATAGTTAAATAGCAGAAAGTAAGTGTATGCGTGTCCAGAAAAAGATAAGATACTTCATATAACCAGAAAAATCTAAAAATGAGAAATTTCAAAATTGGTCTCTATGAAATGGGACTAATATAATTAGGAAAAAAACCATTAAAGATTAGGTATATAAATAGAGAGACAACTCCAGATAACCAAATAAATCTTTAATATCTAAGAGGGAGTGGGAGAAAAGAGTGTGAAATGGGGGATCAAAATTAATGAAAATAACTATTTATCAATGTGTTAGAAAATTGAAACTAAGCATATATCTAAAGGGACCATTCAAAATAGTTACTACGTTTTTAAGTGGAGACCCAGGAAATAGGAGGTAGGGGGTGTATAAACAGAAACAAAACTTTTAGGAGAGTAGAAAATTTAAAGTCAGGTAGAAGGACAACTCTAGATAACCAAAAATAGGTCTTCAATAGAAATTTCTAAATTGTAATTGGAAAAATGGGTGTGAGGGTGAGAGGTTTAAAATGTCCAAAACTAATAGAATAAACTACTCTCTTGTATGTTAGAAATCTGAAATTTAGAAGGAAAGTAAAGTGACCACACCATATATCCATAAATAAGGATCTATTCATTTTAAATTTTAAATAAACTTCGGTAAATAAAGATATGGAGGGTATAGAAAGATAACTTTCAGGTGTTATATAAAATTTAAATTTGGCAAGCCGATATAAGTATCCCTGAAGTTATACAATTAAATCTTGAAATTTTTAAGGGGGAGCTGAAAAACTGGTGGGATGACGAGACTCAAAATTTTCAAAACTAGTACATTAACCCATTTCTCTGAAATTCCTTAAGCAGATTTAGGGACTACTCCAAATAAACAAAGAATACACCCTCATTTCAACAGGCCAGGATTCGAATCTCGATCCTCTAGTCACTGTGAAACCATATTAGACGAGGTTGCCAACTTCACCGGCCTGCTCCCCATTGCGTTTTTTGTTGTTGTTAAATCCTATGTGCTGTTAAAAGTAATTCCACTCTCAACTTACACCCTCACTTAAAATTGAATTTTACCAGCACCGGCGGGCACGCGGGTTAAGTGTCATGTTCATCTAATCTGGATTTGCCTGCGATGAGGAGGTTGAGATTTGAATTCCCGCAAAGAGTAACTTACTGGGCTTTTTTTTTATATTGTCCTCCCATCTCTTATGGCCCGTCTACAACCAACATACCCTCTTGTCGGACTCGCAACTACGCAATCGCAAATGCACTCGTAATTACGTCTTTATTAAATTACAAAATAGACTGTCTTCAATGAAAAGTCGTAAAACGTAATTTCAACCAATAGGAACAAACATCAATGATGACTATAAAAGTCAAATTCATATTAATGTTTTCAATACAGAAATAAATATTTAAAAATATTTAAATGGTTAAATACACATGATTTTAATTGAAAATCCTGTATCTATTACTATACATTTCCAAGCGTTGTTGTCATAGACCAAATAACTTCATATTATTTTATTTTAGTAGTCCATCCATATTGTTTTTTTTATTGGCTGAACGCAAGCCAACGCAACTACATAAACGTAAGAGATGGACTCATAGACTTGATATCTTACGACGTAGACGTAGAAAGTGACTAAACCTCTCCTAACCCCTGATTACAGGGCCCGCATCATATAGACCCATTATTATTATTATTTATTATTATTATTATTATTATTATATTATTATTATTTATTACTTGGCCCTCTCGGCCGTTGTATAATCAGTGTAGCTCTAGGTTTCTAGAATTTGATTTTTACCATAAAAGTAGTATCAAAATTAGAGTTATTTAAGAAACACCCGCATCATTAAAATTATATGTTTGTTTTGAACTGTACCCTAAAAATTATCATCATTACTGGATCATCTTTTTTCTTGGCTTATAACTTCTCTGTTTTAGCTATTAAATTTGTTCATTGTAATCACCTGTATAAATATGATGCATTTATTATTTTGTAATTTGCAAACCATAATATGTTCTTCTCTGACCCAGAGCACAGGCTGGAAACAACCATGGATGTAAAAAAAAGTTATTTTGTATCTTCAGTGCTAGCCTGTTAGAGGTCTCGACTGTTGTCTAGCACTTTAATAAAGAAAAATGTAATGAAAAATTATTATTATAATAATTCATATTGTTCAGTCTTGGCATCTGTAATAGAACGGAAAGAAAGTACGCTTAATCTTAGAATAATTACAGGGTAACGGTAGTTATACAAACCTGACATCTTTAATTCCCAACCACGAGCCTTTAAAAAAGTTAATTTGAAAGAAATATCCTAACGTTAATGGTTAAGATTCCGGAAATGTATTTAGACATGTTTTTTTTTCTCCGTTTAGATTTATCGAGCAAAGTGATGGTCCATTAGTGGTTTCTTTGTGTGAAATCTTATTGTTGTCCTTGGTCGGGTGGTTATTTATCTCCTATTCACGAGTGAATGGAAAGACTCCAACTACGAACCACGTCATAAGACTCGCCAAGAATAGTATTATACGTCCCCTTCCTACACTGCGGACATCAGTCATTGCGTGTCATTTACTCGAATAAAGCTTACTCTACACTTCAGTTTCTTTACTAATAGCCCTTAGGAGCACCTACACAAATAATTTTCGTTGCAAACGTTAATTGAAAGTCACTAATGTCAACCTTTGTATAAATAATTGGTCTTTGCCTCGTAAAACTTCATAGTTAATCAGAAGAATTATCAAAAGCTTCTAATAATATTTTCTTTGGGTGGGAATGTAGGGAACACAAGAAAAGGCTAGTGTTTTTTCACTTTTAATAGCAAAACTTTGTTTTGCCAAAATAAATAAAATGTTGCTTCAGTACAAACATAGAGTTTAATTTTTTTCCCAAAGTGATATCAACAGTTTTTGAATATTTGTCTAAGCATGGCGGCATTAAATGACAAACTTTTTTAATGAAGATAAAATTTTGTCATTAAATTCCAGGACGTCCTTGACAGATATTCAAGAATTGATTTATTTTGACTAATAAGGAATGTTTTGCTATAAAAATTGCAAAAACTGTTGGGACCTGAGTAATTTTCATCCACTCAATAGAGCATTTAGTGGGTGAGCTTTGACCTGCAAGAAGATGGCCAATGCCTTTTAAAGGTTCTTTAATGTTTTGTTTTACTTTGTTGATTTCTTCCTAACAAATAATACATATATGATCTGTGCTATTAATTACAGGAATAAACAAATAATCATGAACAATTTTTCTTTGTGTTTTAAATATGTACAAAATATGGAAACCTTTAATTGATGTCATAATACCATTTCCAACAAAACCACCTTTTCTCACGTTCCCTACATCCTCACCTTAAAAATTACTATGCAGTGGGCTTTTTCATAACTCATTGAAATAACAAAACATATTAATAAAATCACTATGTCTTTTGTTTCGGGGCTGTGACAGCAAAATATGTTATAGTTAGGGTGATTATACGAACTGTTTGTTACAAAACAGTAGTCTACTCTTTATTGGGCTGATATCCTGTTGTCATACAAAATAGGCGCTAGTGAACCCATAGGTACTGTTTCTTTTACCTAAGTACTTTCAAAATAACTTTTTTTTAAATTAGAGAAAATAATACTTTGACTTGAACAGGTTTATCAGCGTAAGGGATTTCCCCCTTTAGCTTTATTTTTTCGAGAAGCTGTGTTTACAATATATATTTGACAAAAGCAGGATTTTGGTAAGGAAAAAAAGCCTTTCAGAACGGACTTCTTACCAAAATCAATGTGATAACTTTTTGTTACATACGTCTCTCAAAGATGTTTCTCGATATTACCAATTATTGGTTGTTAGAGTTTGTATTGCTTTTAATTAATACATAATAATAATATAATAATAATAATAATAATAATAATAATATAATAATAATAATAATTATTATTATTATTATTATTCTTGATGTAACTCAATGTTACCTTGAATTAGCAGTGATAAGGGAGTTTTTATAAATAGGTTTGTGTTTCAATTTTCTCTCTCTCTATTATCATTCCTTTATCTACTCTATTTCTCCTTTTTTCGGGGTAACATATACATGGCATGTATAGTGTCTTTTGTCCTTTTTCTTAAGTAAAATATGATCACAATAATAGTACATGAAATAACAAACAAAAATTTTTATTTTCTCATAACTAGATAAAATAAATTAACACAAATAAATGTTTTTTATAACTTAGTAAAAAACCATACAAAGTAAAATAAAACTCAATTTTTTGTACTGAAAGTTTCGACTGCCAAAAGTACAGCTGCTCAATAAAATGGGCTTGCAGATCAAATGGCTTTGCGTATGGATACATGAAAACAGATTTTGTAACTTTTCCTGGCTGTCAGATAAGGCCAGGATTTAGAGTAGGGGCACCGGGGCACGTGTTCCCCCTGCCGATTTTCGGAAAATATACTGTAATCATTTGAATTCCCTTTAGCTAAAAAAATCATTGCTAACTGATGAATAGGGGGCGGATTTTGCCCTATATGCCTTTTTTAATCCTATGCTCTGAAACGTAGGTTTTTGAGGTATAAGTTTATTTTAGATAATTGCGAAGATAGTGTGATAACTTTTATAGTGTCTATAAATGCCTATTTCGGTGTTTAGTGCCTTTTTTACAAATGTGAGTCTTAAAGTGCCTTTTTCTCTCTCTCTTCCTCACACCCTCTTTTTTTTCCCTAAATACTTGCGGTACACCCCCCTCACCCTTCCTTCATTCCTTACATTCAGTGGTTGTGTATATTACGCTGTTGTTAGATGTGCATATCTGTTCAATAATATTTCTTTGTATTGGACTCAGTGTAAATTATTTACTATCGTTCAAACTAGGTTTCATTTCTTATTGAAGGATTTCAACGACAAAGTGGAAATATTTACCAAAGCTTAGCATAACTATCTGACAAAAAAAATCTTAGTTCTCTAGTTAGGTGATGCTTTGTTAATTTTTAGAATTCACATATATTATTTGATGAAAATTTCCATAAAAATATTTAGATAAATGGAGGTGAATATCACCTAAAACAACATAAAAATATACAATACATATGAAGAATTCCAGAAAGAAAACATGATCACAACAATTTTTTTCTAAAATTAACGATGCTGATAAACCAAGAGCAATTTTCTGTTGACTTATGCTCTGCTGATGGTAGCTGCAAGTATTTCTTAGAAGAAGTGGAGAATCGGATTTCAATTTTTTTTTCAACAAATATATCAACTTGAAGACTACTTTGATATAACTTGAGGAAACATACTTGCATTCAACATTATTTATCGTAAGTTTTTACAATAGCAGTTATTTTTCTGACATTAATTTTATTAACTAAATTTTTATTGATTTGAACTATTTACAGTAAATATTCTTTTTATTTCGTTTAAGACAGTTGAGAAAATCCGAAGAAAGTATTGGAGAATCATACTTTTGAGCTTCCGTTGATGAAATCATGGCATATGTAAAATACATTTTGGAAATCTCTTGGAGCAATCACAGTTTTAGAGGCGGGGGACTTGCCCTTATGAAGCTGTGTAAGATAATGTGGGAAATAGAAGAAAGCCTGAAATCAGCTTCTGCTCAATTGCCACAGTCATCGTCGACATATTTAAAGTATTGCAGCGAAACCTTGAGTGGAAAGTGATGGCAAGTATTGCGGACATCTTTGAAGGACAAACTACATCACTCCCAGAAGTCAAGCTTAGCCCAGCTGAATAGCTTGTCTGAAGTTTTGCCCGATGACTTCATGTGAAGTCGAGATAAATTCCTCACACTCTAAAAACATTTTGTCATACAACAGAACAAAATTTACACCTGAAGATCTTGAGACGTATTTGGTATTAACTCTATAGTAATTAATTTGTGTTTATGGAAAGTGAATCTGGATATTTTAAATGAATAATAAAAATGTTGAGTCTTTTGGTGCCCTTTTTTGCATTATTATGCCTGTTTTTTTAATGCCTATTTACTGCCTTTTTTACTTTATAATGCCTAATTTATGCGCCTATTTTTGAAATTTTTAGTGCCTATTTGCATGCCTTTTTAAAAAAAAATTAGTGCCTATAAATCCGCCCCCTACTGATGAAAATATACTAGATGCAGAAAAAACACATGCATCTGGTTTATATATCCTCTATAGAGGTACTTCATGGGTAAATGAAATTATGGGGGGAATTCTTGATACAGAAATCCGATGTGTATCAACTTAGTTACCCGACTTTTAGCCACCCGATTTTTTAAAACGCCCATCGTTTGTTCTACGTTAGTGTTGGTTAGTGCTCGATTTTTAGGACATCGTTAGCGCAGAAAATTAAAGGCACATATTAACGATTTATTATGGATGGCTACGTTTATAAAAATTTAGCCCCCCAGTATAAGAAATATTATAGCCATCAGTTTTTTTTAAAGCACCCATATTTTGTGTTACGTTAGTATATACCTGCATTTGCATGGAGGAAGGGTTTAAAACCATTTAGGAAAATCTCCCTCTTTGCAGCTGACCAGGTCTTAGGCTAAGTCAGTTTGTAAATAACTGTCAATGTTTTGATATTATATTTA
This sequence comes from Timema cristinae, assembly GCA_039000515.1. Taxonomy (NCBI): domain Eukaryota; kingdom Metazoa; phylum Arthropoda; class Insecta; order Phasmatodea; family Timematidae; genus Timema; species Timema cristinae. Next base: position 31,732,212 of record JBCFYV010000012.1, on the reverse strand, counting down.
GAAAGTGTGTATAAATATATGTTTGAATAATGTGCCTGTACAAGTATTCGAATAACTGTTCTAACAACAAATATAGGTTAATTTATCCAAGTCCATAACATATTCCTCAAGTCTCCGAATATCCCATTTGGTAAGGGAGCAGCACTTTAATTCAAAATTACATTATTCGAATCCACGTTAGGGCACATTTTACAAATATAACATTATAGGTTTATATAGGTTAACTTGTAATTAAACTGCCTACTTAAAATAACACTCCGGTTACATTAGTAGACCATTACGTGATTATATAGCCTTAAGTATGGAAAGTGCACGTAACGTTTCTTAAAGCTCTCTGACCATGGCTCTATCCAGCAGATTTCATTTTAGGGATGGGAAGGGCTCTATCCTGCGGTTGCTCGTGGGGACAGACAGAATTGTAAAATCAACTTTTTTGGGTTCAGGGGTACATAAAACGTAACGATTCGTGATAATCCCTGGGTCGACAATCTTCACGATCACACTACTTTCTATTCTTATGATAAAGTAAAACTCACCTCGATAAACTTTGCCGGGATTTGAACTCTGCTTGACTTACCCATCAAACGCAAACCAGACAAGACTGAAATTTTATTCCGTTTGACCACCTATGTGAGTGCTTAGGCTAGAGCTTGAAATTAATTTATATCATTCGATTCTCTAAGATACATTCTTCGATCCCATAGGCCTACCAGAAACGTTTCGTTCACTGAGTATTTAGGTCTTAATAATACATTTAAATATGTGGAGTTTTGTACTTTATAAGATATAAAATTTCAATATCTAGACTATATTTACTAATCTATATACGGTAGGGGCCTATGTGTAGGGTCATACAAAATTGTTTTGGGCTCATTTCAAAAAACACCACACTCGTACACTATTAAAAGTTTTTGTCGATATCTAACCTGAACGCAACATCTGATTGGCAATATTTAAGCTACCTAAGTGGTTTCGTTAATTCAAACGTAACCCACATCGTTGGGAAAGTGGATTCTCGCTACAGTGTCGACATATTTTTGACAGTTACAAAAATCACAAAAACAATATTTATATGGCAATTCGTGTGATCTGCAGCTGCCACAGTTAATTAATAATATCAACCCTGTACAATTATACTAATTTTATAATAAAATGTCGATATTGACGGTGAAAATAGTTTGTATTTGTTTTTTTGTTGTACCCACCAGAATCCTACTGTTATATCGGAGACATTATGACACGCGACTTGCCAGCTAACGGGAGAGCGGCGCACAAATACTCAAGTGTGTGTGACCCTGGATATATCGCAAGGCGGGTTTGCATACCAATGACACATTTCAGGGGGCGGGGTTGTTACATTTGTACACTCAACTATTGCTAGCGCGTGAATTGAGAACATCGGCATGACACGTACCCGCACTGGTGGTCATGCGGTCTAAGGCATCGAGCTTGACGTTCAAAATGTGCACTTAGAGGGCAGGTTTTCCCCATCCCATCTACCCCTAGTGTGGATGCACGTCTTTTAAAATTTACCCTTAAAATTCCTATTCCTTAAATGAATTTGTCAATAACATTAGTGTTATCCGCTTTGGTGGTCGAATGGTCTATGACGTGACTCCCGCAACAGTTTATACTGAAGATAAAAGGAATATTGTGGCTAGAATCCCGGTTGGTGTAATGAGGGTATACTTACTTCATTTGTTTTCTACTTTACCTCCACACAAATTCGGGTACACTCCTCAAAATTCAACCTTCCTAATCACTAACTCACTAGCGTAATTAGTACATATGCATTTAGGCTGAACAGGTAGTAAGACGTGGTGCTAATAAAAAAAGTCTAGGAAATTACTCGGACCAGCTTGTAACACGGCGCCCGACGCGGACACAGATAAGTGACTTGTAATACTCCCAAGTATGACGTGTCGGCATGTAATGGAAACTGCTAAGGGACAAACGAAAGCTAGAGTCCATTCACCACCCGAGTTTACTTGGATGAGCGCTCAAAAAGTTATTAGTAATAGCCCTTAATATTCCCTACTCCAACAGTTGAGATCTATCACTTTAGACAGCTGTAGTTAAAACGTATGGTGCTGTATGAATGTGATAGTTAACCCCAGTAATTTAGGCCAATATTATGCCTCCAAGGAATTTTAAAATTCCCATTTTTGAGTCACTAAGCTTAAAGAAAAACACTTGAAACAGAATATTATTTTCTGAAAGAAAATTATTGGTTCAATCATAAAGAAAAAACAACTTTAAACTAGTTAGTATAAGATGAAATAAAGCATTATTACAAAGTTTTAATACACATTTGGCTTCTAAATATGTTATAATATTTTAGTTCCTATACAAATTACTTTTTTTAATGGTTTTGGAATAGTATTATGTTGCTTATAAAACATGTGTGGATGCTATCCAGTTATCTTTGTTGATCTGTAACTTCTCTTTTTTTTCCTGGGAACTCATCATCAGAATATTAAAACACACAAAAAATTATGCACAAATAAAAAATACTTTTACCAAATTTTGTGAGATAACCTATAAATTAACACAAAAATTAGTTAGATAATTATGAAATGCACCGATTTAAAGTCATCCAAATTAATATATAGTTTAACTAAATATAAAATATTGTATTCACACGGCCTAAATTGAGAGTTGCGCTTGTTTAATATTGTTGTGCTCTGGATTGTGAATGATGAAACGAGTATTGCAAGGTGTTGTGATTAGCTTGTAAGCAAATAGAACCCATGCGATGACAACGTAAACAGAGTGTCAGCATTCCTTACGGTAAACCAGGCCAGAAGCTAGGTTAAATAGTTTGTATCTCAGTTACTGGGCTGACTAATAACCATTGAGTATAGGGGGTCACTCTGCCTGTTTTGGGGCTGCGCGGGCTAGGACGCCAGATCATCAGTACTTGTATTGGAGGGCTACCGCTCGAGCCCAGGGTACCGGGGTTCATACACCGTGTAGGTTCACTTAGAGGTCAGTCAGGTCATTGGTTATTCCTTGGAATACTTCATTCTGCCCAAGCTTCCAAATAGTATTTTTAATTCTTTCATATCTTCTAATAATTCACATAAATATCACATTTCTAATAGACATAGTAGTACAAATAAAAACAACAAAAACCCAAGCCGAACGTCAATTACGAACCTACATAATCTATTATATATATATATCATTCCTCCCCCCCCTCCCCCCCGATATTGTAAAAGCACTGTTTCGCCCATCTCTACAGTGCTTAGTGGTTAGTATGTAAACAAAGTTCGGAATCCCGAACATTTATTTCCGGTGGTAGGTGGCTACACGAGTCCGCACCGCACCGCAAAAGTGCGGAGCAATGCTCTCTCGACGATTCGTCCACGCCGGTGCGGTGCGGACTCGTGTAGCCACTTTCATTTAAAAACATGGATAGCATTCCATCGGGAAAATGCGGTGCGGCTCCGTGTAGCCGGGCCTTTAGTTGGTATGGCTCGCTAAAGGTTAACCCATTGACAACACAATTAAATCAAATCCCCAGAAACGTTATAATAAATCGCTTCTTGGGGTGGGGTGAGATTATCATGAAACATTTCCGTCTGACTGAGTGGTCAGTAAATTTGAATCTCAACACATTGTAGGATGAGTCATTTTCACAGTGTCCCTTACTAGCCATTCGTGTACCCGATGCATATGCCGCTAATAATACCTTAAAGTACCGCCCGACTCAAGGGCCAACGTTATTGAAAATACCTTAACTTTCAAGGTAATTGACACTCCCTGGGTTTTCCGTAGTGACATCATCCTCTTATCTCCGCTCTCCCCGAGTTCATTGACCCTAAATGTTGTCCTCAGAATTTTGCAATCTTGACCATTTGATATTTTGTCCCATTTGATTTTGGTTTGAAGCCCTGAGAGAATATTGGGCATTGTTTCTGTAGGAATTGTTTTAATTTTTATCGGTTGGAATGCCCATTTGATTTTGGGTAACTTGAACACTGATAACGCTACAGGAACAGGGATGAGGAAGATATACTTTTAGAGAAAATGTATCCGTATTCGCGAGGAGGGAGCCAGTGAACCAAATTAGGAAAAGTCACCGGTAATCCAGCCCAACACGAGACCATGCAACTACCAATACAGACGATAATTGATAGACTCTTTGTCAGAATTAAATGAGTCAAGACCACTCTGATATAGATGCATTCTTGTTTTTTTTAACTAGAAATATTCAATTTGCCATTTATGAACCAACTAATTATATTAACGCAACTTAGAAACTAGTTTTAATGTGGACGCTCAAATGTCAGTAATCGCTCCCTCACCTCATCATGGATAACTCGTAACTTTGGTAAGAAATGCAGTTCGAACCAGGCGCAACATCGTGGTAAGCTCGAGACTTCATTATAAAACAGTGAAATTGGGACCAGTGAAATCATTTTACTATATTATAAAATAATTTAACAAAATTTTAAAATAGTTATTTTATAGTGAAACAAACTAATAAAGTGACTCCAATTTTGCTGTTGTAAAATGCAGTTCGATCTTTATTTTTATCTATTAGGCCTATCACAGTTAATCGGCTGTAAGATTGGCTCTTAAATAAACTAAACTTGCGGAGCAGCTAATGGAATGTGAGTTTAAAGAAAGTACTGAAACATATTTAGAGGGAAATCGACAGGAAAATTCCGAATTATTTTTGTAAGATTTGAACCTTGGCCTTCCTAGTCAGTTTTATCTAATGATTACGTTTAGTACTAAAGTTATTAACGACCATTTCTAAGGAGCAGGGATGAGGTAGTTTAGAGGAAGTGCACCCGTATTAGCATGGAGAGAGGAAGGAAAAACCACAGGGGAAATTCGAATGCGGTAAATCACCTCCAATACACCCGGTTGAGGTTCTAACCTTAACCTCAACCTCTCTCGTCATTGACATTAAGCTCTCCCAACCTCGACCGTTGTAATGATTAAGACAGGCTGTCGTCCGTTCACAGTAGCTTTGGCCTTTATCTAACGTTTGAAAAGTTTCTAAAACAACGGGTCTATGTTTCATCATTTGTTAAAGTGTGAACATGTATTTTTGTGTACCGCGTTTTACATACAACCCGTCCAGAGTCGGGATAAATAAATGTACCCGAATTTGCGTGGAGGTAGAGTAGAACAAACAATATTAAGGTGTGGCGGAGGGGAGCACGAGTAATTTTATAGTTTTTATAGCATTACATTTTGTTGGCCAAAATAAATCGAATATTTCTCCAATAGCAACAAAAGGTTTAGTTTTCTGCACATACTGATATCAACAGATCTTGAATATCTGTCAAGAGTGTCCTGCAATTTTGTAAAAACTTTTTCTATTTAAAATTTTGGACAACATTCCAGGACACCCCTGACAGATATTCAAGATCTGTTGATATCAGCATGAGCAGAAAACTAAACTCTTTGTTGCTACTGGGGAAATATTTGATTTATTTTTGCTAAAAATTTATTCTATAAAAACTAAAAATACTTGCGTTCCCTTCTGCCGCACCTTAAGTAAAATCTTCCTCAATGCCCTCGGCTGGGACTGGAGCCCAGACCTTCCCGTCACCGTAAAATCAGACTAGATGAGCTTGACATTCAATCCGCGTGTCCACCGACTTGGGTGTGAGCACGTATCAGCAAGGCAGGTGAACATTGAACTATTTTCAGTAATTTTTTAACTGTAAAAATAAAATAAAAGCTAGTGTTACCCTGAACAAATTATAGTTATAATAGCGAAGTATTTGTAAAGCATGAAGAAGTCTATTTTAATTAGGAAGTGCGTATATTTGTGTCTCGTAAGAAGTCCTTATTGAGTGGTGAGGAAATGTTCGGACTGATGGAAGTATTGGCGTGGGGCGTGAGTTCGTTCCCCTTGGAAAAAAAGGAATAGGGGGGGGGGGGGCGTGCATGACCCACATAGTGCCCAGTGGGAAGCACTAATAATACTCTGCCACCAGTCATGTTAAGGAGTGATCGCTCTCACAAAAAGGACACAAGTATTGACGCTTCAGTCCGACACCTTATCTTAGTAGCGTGGCGTGTATCTACAGAGTCGAAACACTCGGTTCAATTCCCAGCAACCTGTTTCGGAGGCCGCGTGGTCTAACGCGCTACTCTCGCACTATACTAGACTGCCGATGACGGGGAGATCGAGGTTCGAATCCCGGTTAGGAGTACTGAAGGTAGTTTTTACCTAATTATTTTACACGCAAATGTGGGTACACTTCCTATAAATATAACCTTCCTCATCCCTAAAATCATAGGCGTAATTAGTACATAAACGTATAACCCGAACTGGTAGTAAGACGTGGTAGTTAAAAAAAATAATCCCAGCGCTGTATAAAGAGAGTGTAATTTGTGAAACTAGGCCTTCCCGTTTCATGGTGATGAATCATTGGCTGAGAGGCTGGGTGCTACCCATCCTTTACCTGTGAAGCGTAAGTGTTGTCGACTTATCACCATTTTCTCGCTCACCAGTTAATTGCAACGGGAGAGTCCGCAGCTGTCGACCGCGCTCGTTACTTTTTTTCCCTTTCTTTCACCGACGGGGAAATTACACAGTAGTCGTTCTCCCTCCCGGTCAAGTTGTGTTGCGGGCTTTGTTTCGCATGGCAATGGCTTATTAACATACCCGACGATTAACGCTGATATATATAATCTCGCTGGTCTGGGTGTTGCGGTAGGAAAGATCGTTCTTCCCCGCTGCGGGGTGCGAGTCGTCCCTGGTCTTCGCGAAATCGCTTTATAGCGCGCAGAGGGCGGAGCGGGACAAAGTTTCTAACGCAGTTTCTCTGGAACTGATGGTTAGATGGAAGAGGAGAGTCGTAGTCACGTTACCGCCCAGAGGCCCCTCCGTTCTGCGTGGCCCAATTCAGGGTGCGAGGTGCCTAGGTAGCTGAGATATTGTACAGTTACGCTTAGGCTAAATATTGACTTTTAACATTACTCGAGTTTGGTGTTTACTGGAATAAATACAAAACTATTTTATATGACCCTATACATAATTATATATAAATGGATTTGTAGATATAGTTTAAAAGTTGACATTTTCCACTTTGAAAATTCAAAAAATCCATCTAACTTGGTTTATACTACAGATACTACAGTCACCGGCTTTCTACTGCCGCTTAGTACAATGACAATTGTACAAGGAATGGCGATCAACACGGAAGGACATCTTACAGCATATTGTATAGTGCTTCCCACTAAGGGGACCGCCTACCCGAGCGCTGAGACATGCCAAATTCCTCGAAAATTCCCCCTTTATTTAGAAAAGCATTTTGTTATTTTAAAATATGGCTCACGCCAAGATAAGGTAAAAATAATCATCAACATTTCTCTATAAAATTAAAAACCTTACAGTTTTAAGTTTTATAGTTCCAATAAAATTATGTAAACGTAAATCTGGCTTATTTTCAACGACGTTTCACGCGAAATGTCACAGTTCTTAAATAAAAATGAACGGTAATACACATTGATCCAGCCTTCTTCAAACAAATAGTCGTTTTTAACAATGACCACATGGTCACGACAGGAAATTCTAAGATAGAATTGTTTCTTTAGGGGAAACTTCTTTTCACTTTTTGAGCAGCGTGCGTTTTGTTGTAACGTGGAAGAAGCTACAGGAAAGAAGATAGGAACACAGCAGTGGTTTCCAACCTCGGGGTCACGGCGTGTTTCGGATGAGATCGAAATGATTGCTAAGGTTATTGCTTTATATTTCCTTTTTAAATTGATTATAATAGTTCTAGGAGGGTACAAAACTTTTTAAAGAATGTGTAGGTGGTTAAAATTATATTTTAAAAAAACCTGTAAAGTTACTGCTTATATGCTCCTTTTGATTAGTCAATTATGACACTTGCTTGCAGACTTAGTTTACTATAGCAGTCTCGTGTTTGGGCGAATGGTACTGCCAACATACCTTCTGAAATACCCACTGGGATCGTTGATTCTTTTCTGAGATACCTGCCTCGGTGGCATAGTTAGCTAACTCGCTAGTTTCGTTTTGAGCTAGACTGTCGAGGACGAGGAGATCGAGGTTTGAATCTCGCTCGGGTAAACTAGGGGTGGTTTTCCCTAAATAGTTTTTGACTCTCCCTCTACGAAAATGCGGGCTCACTTAATTTATATTGAATTTTCCCAATTCCTAACCCATTAGCCTGATTAGTACTTAAGCGTATAACCCAAACGGATAGTAAGACGCGGTTCTAAGTATTATTATTATTATCTTTTGCAGTATTAATGCCAGTTTAATACCCTGACTTAAAAAAATTGTCGACACCTACCTAAACTCGAATAGAAAGGGCCAGTTTTGCATATGAATCCATTCTGATCTAAGTGGGTGTCGTCCTGTGTTTAGTATAGCACCGCTAGCCCTTTGTAGCATTCGTATGGTCATTAGATGAGCAATTTTTAACAGTTAAATCAAGCACGAGGTCTTAACGTCAATTTAGTTGGGTTTGTCTGTGATGAGGTTGGGATTCAAATTCCGGTCGGGTGTTGGGGTGATTTGTCCTAAACGGTTTACCCCTTCTCCTACCACGCAATAATAATATGACCTCTAATTTCTACCCACTCCCCAACCACAATTGGGATTAAATGAGAATATCCTGGGCGGGTGGTAAGGTTATGTGAAAATAATAATTTAAAACTAGGATTTAAATGCCTGTAAGTTACCAAGGGGTCGCGATGGTCTCAAAAGACTAAATTTGGAGACAAATCCTGAAAAAAGTTGGAAACCACTGCCTTAAGGGAACACATAAAAATTATGGCTCTTACAGTGAAAAAAAGAACACAGTTCAGTGTTTACACTGCTGCCACTGATCAAAGGCTGGATTTAATATTAAGGCTTTTTATAGTGGTTTTGCCACACTCGTAAAATACCGCAGTGTGAGGATATCTCCCCTCAAGTAGGTATTGCCCTTGAAGTTAATATACAAGCAGTGTAAGCCAGTAGGATGAACACTCTTTATTTCGCATGCGTGTGTTATATTTGGGAGGTATGTACGTGAGCTGCTGCTCTTCATTCTGCCCCTGTTAACATCATACTTCTTTCTAACTACGGTTTTTTTTACCGCAGGCTGGACTGCGTTCCCTTGAAGCCGGGCCAAACTAGAAACGTGCCAATCTATTGGCCACATGTGCAAGCTTGACTGGCAATGAGCCCTATCGTCAAAGGTTCAGAGGCGCACGAACGCTTTTAGTTTGGGTGAAATTGTTTCTGAAATGATATGAGTGGCTAGGTAAAGATTTGTAAGAAAGAGGGATCGTAGTTCTCTTCCTCTGAAATTGTCTGACAGCGGGTGTCTACAAGTTATTCACAATATTTTGTACACAAAATATACATAATAGACGTATAACTTATCCTGTATAAACAAATGGCAGTTATGTTTTGTTTGTTTGTAAATTCTGGGTAGGTACAAATTACATTTTATACCACTCAATAAAAATTTGGATAGATGCATTGTTCTCATTCACACTTCAGAGGCTTTGCGGATAATATAAATATACGCTTACATCAACCCTTGGAACGTGCACTAATAAAAAACATCTTTTTTAGTAAAATTTATAAATAAATTACTAAACCATCTAAATAACTTTAATACGAGATTTTTTTTTAACTTTCAACAAGCATCGGCAAGTACGTGGAGAAAAGTCAAGCTCGTCTAGACTGATTTTTCCGATGACGGAGAGATGGTATTCAAATTTCGGCATGATTATTTTCTTTAAATTATTTTACACTCTTTATGCACGCAAATACAACACTTCTTCATAAACTTACCTTCTCCATACCTGCCACGTTAGTGTGATTAAGTATGAGTATTTCGGACTGGAATTAAGTCGTGGTCGAACAATTATGATACATTAATTTTATCATTATCTCCCTTCAGCTTAGTTAAAATTGTTTAATTCAAGTGTAGATTATCTTATTTAAACATTTAACTATTAGTACTTGTGCCAGCTTATAACCGAACAGTTAGTAAGACGCGGTGCTAAAAAAAAAATCTTGTGCCCACTACACCCACTGGCCCTTCCCCTCTTCTAGCGTACACTGCCTATTTGTCGGTCGTCTGATCTAAATTACTTTGCAGCTGCACACGAGACGGCTTTAACAAGAAAAGATTGCCTAAACTCGACTTTTTTTACTGTTATAATAAATACAGGTTCATTTGAGAAGGGATGTAGACAAACTATTATTCTTTTAGCTTTTAGTTATCTGCCGAAGCAATTTATTTTATTGGCTGTTCGTGTCCTATTTATTTATAGGTCTTTCCAACATGCTTCAAATACCTAATAACAAAAAAATTAAAAAACTCTATCTATACACAATAACAATACAATTTTGCTGGATTATAGACAAAAAAAATGGAGGTACATTTGGCAGGAATAGCCAAAACTATAACACACAAGATAAAATATAATAGGCGTATTATAGACATGTATAATAGTGAAATCATACAACATTATTACATGAGAAGCTATACGATGTACAGATAAAATACAATATGGTGGCTTGATACACAGTCAATATATAATAATTTAGTGACACAAGAGGTAAACAAAAGACTATAAGGGAAAAAAAGAAAGAAATTTAGAGAATTTTTTTCCAACGTATATTACTAACTTCTTTTTTAAATCGGTTAGAGGTTCTTGATAGACCTCACATGCGAAGGCAAGCTATTATATTTCTGTAGAGCTACATATTTGAAGCTATAATAGCCATATTTCTTCGAATGGATGTGTACCAAATTCAACTTTTCAGAATTCCTGGTGACATGACTGTGAATGGTTGATCTAAAATTTAAATTAATGTTACTTAATGTACTATTTAAACGAATTTTTTGTATTGCCCTGACAGAATTTAAGTCAGCACAAAGTTCTAAAGGTGGTATATTTGTTTGGATGGCGTAAAAAGTGGTAGCTTGAATAACATTTTAATTGCTCTCTTTTGTAGTATTTATAATTCATCAAACTTGCTTTTATTAGTATCATACCATGTAATAATTATATAATTTAAATGACAGTGGATTAAAGAGTAGTTTAGTTGCTTTATGCTAGCTTGACTAACATAATACTTCAGCCTGTGTAGGACCCCTATTGTATGGTTAATTTTTTCTATTATATAATTTATGTGAGGATACCAAGTTAAACTACTATCTATAATCAAACCCAAATATGTAACTTGTTCCACCCTATATATTTCTTAGTTATTTATTAAAATGTTGCTGTTTGGATTGATAATAGTATTGACCTTAGAAAATATAATGTTAGTTTTCTCTTCGTTTTATCAACATTCTTTTTTTACCTAGCCCTTTTAACTATGATATTTAGATCATGTTGCATATCATTAAGTAGTGGTGGTATATTTGTTTGATCCTATTTAGAGAATTTATCATCTGCGAACATGTTTATTGTGATTAGAACATTAATTAAAAAATATAACCGAATGAAAGAAATACTTCAAATTACTCGTTTGGTAAGATGAACAATTATTAAAAAAGTTTAAATTCCTTCTCCAAACTTCGTCCTCGTTGGTAAGAAGATAAACACCGTTTGTGCTCACGCTTAACCTATCCGAGATGGACTATTAACAATAAAATTACATAACGTCTGAGTGAGGAAGGAGAAGCCAATTCCTTTAATGTGAATAGAACATTATAAATTCAAACCAGGCGTGGAGAGCGCGTAAGTGCGCACTAAAATCCTGCGCAGCTCTGGCCTCGAACTCGTACCTACGCAAAGTTGGAACGCGTGAGCGCGCTTTAAATACAAAAACTCGTAGTTTGTTCAAATTGGAGTTTTTAAATACAAGGATTATTTTAAGTTAATATTGCGAAATGTCATCTTTACTCGCTTACAAAGAAGTTCTTGTTTACTTGTTATTAACATTTTGTGAATTGCCATAAAGAGATTGGGAGTGATTTAGGTGGATAATGTGAGGTGTGCGCGGATAAGTCTGTGCTTGTATTGTTGTGACATTGTTCACGTGATGTTGGCGTCTAGGCCCAGTTGTGGCCTGCGTGTGTGGCAAAGTGTGATCAGTTAGCGGCATCGTGAGGTTTAAGTGAACTGATAACGGAACAATCGGCACCTTCAATAATGGTCTGGGAGGGGGAAAGCGGTGGTTATCATGAGGAATGTGAGGTTATGGTGCTATGCGTGCCGGGTAATGGCTCAACGGAGAGATGAACAACTCGCTTTAGGTTTGAAGTTAGAACCTCGGTTTCCTTACAGGCCGCCCAAACATCGCCTACCGCGATCCTTCAACAAGGTACCACAATTTATTGCTCAATAATGAGATATATTATTGTCAAGGTGTTTTTTTTTTGTCATCGCGTCTTACTACTCATTCGGGTATACACTATTGTACTAATAATTACACTAATTTGTTAGGGATGAGGAAGGTAGAGTTTATAGGAAGTGTGCCCAAATTTTCATAGAGGGAAAGTGGGAAACCGTTTAAGTAAAAATAGTACACTTAACTAGGACTCAACCAGGTCGCCACCGTGGTTCGGATTCCACGTTAAACTGTAGGTCCTTCATTTCATCTCACAATCACCCTACCATTACACATTAGTGTAAGTGATTATAACCCGAACGGGTAGTAAGACGCGGTGCTAATAATAATAATAATAATAATAATAATAATAATAACTAGGACTCAAACCCTGATATCCCCTTTATCGGCTGTCTATAGTCTATTGCAAGCATGATGTCTTAGATCATGCTGCCACTGAAGCGGGTGATGTGTATTTTTGCTGACAAATAATGGGAAAGGGGGGGGGGGGGGGTAAGGTGTTGAAATTGCCCAAAAAACAACTGATTTGATGTCTGAACACAGTGTTTGAATAATTTGATTAAATTATATTCAAGGCAAGACCAAAACAAAATATTGTTAAACTTTTAAGCCTTGTATAATATGATAAAACACTGTGCAGACTCCTTCTAAGGATACTGATCTAACTTAAAGTAGCTTAGAAAATATAAGCTACTGTGCATTTGAATACTTTATACGTGACAACACAAGTTAAGCCAATTTCATCACAAGAAATAGGCTATGTAATCTAAAATGAACCTAATAAGGGCCTAATTTACATGAAAAATGTTTCACAGATTATAGCTTATGATAAATTTTCTTTCTAAAACATTAAATATAATTTTTTGTTTGCTTTAAAATGTTCTCAATGATTCTAAGAAAATTGTAAATCTAAAATTCAGTGTGAGTTTTTGACCTTTTAATTTATTTTTGGATTTTAACGCTATGCAAATATCTATTGTCAGGGTGGTCTCCTAGTGCACAAAGATTCTAACGGTGCATTATGGTACCACAACAAAAATTATGTGTGTTTAAAAAACTATTATTTAAACTTATATTAATAAATAAACTAATGATTTAAAAAATAGGCATCTGCCTATTGTACTAGACTATATTATAATTTATGTGATTTAGTGTAAATTATTTGACATTTATAAAACTTAGCAGAATTATTTTCATATAACACAGGTTCTTAAAACTGGGGCTCATGAAAGAATTTCTGGGTGTAGCAGCAAACATTGACAAATATAAGTTAATTAGTTATATTATAGGCCTGCAACTATTGAAACTATAATGCAGATTACACATACGCCATTTTAATAATCATTCATTTAGTTAACTAAGATACACCAATGTTTTCTATTGGTTATCTGCATGAAGTTAGTACATTGTAAAAATTTAATAAATTATATTAGATATAACTGCATATTATGCAGTTTTTTTAATAATACATATGTTCATTATTTCTATTTCTCATTAATTGATCTGATGATGCTAAAAAAACGGACAATAAGAAAATACAATAGGAAATCAATTTAATCTTTAAATAATTTGTGCTTCCCAGGGTTGCTAACAATTTTGTCTTATGAAAAGAGGTCACAGATAGAACACATTGAAGAACCTGTGCTCTACAAGATAATATGGCTTTTGATTGTTGTAGCCAAAATTTTAGTTGTTATTATTAGTTTCCAATATATATATATACCATATCTATTATATAGTATAATTTTATTTGGAAAAAAGCAATTTCTTACAAAAATAGGTGTATAACTATGTGTGTTGTATTGCAGACCTACTCCCGAGACAAGGAGAACCAGAGACCAGCGGGACACTTGCCCCCAAATACCACACTACAGCGCCATGTCAGATCCAACCGTAATGTTCACATACCCAGGTGAAAATACAATACAATGCCTATTCTAATAATGATTGAGTCTTTATTTGGTAGCTTAAAAATAGTCCATTCACTTGCATGTACACACACATGCACACACACATGTCTATTTTTATATATATATATATATATATAATATATAATTTATATATATATTTTCTAATGTAGCTGTGAGGATCCAAGACATTACATTAAAAAAAATGAAATCATAATATAGAATAACAATTATCTTGAGTTACCATCTTATGTGAATATATTTGCTCATTATAATAGTAACTATAATAATAACAAAACATAGCTCAACACATAAAATTATTAACAAAATAAATTACAATAAGAAAGAAAAAACTATAAATATAATGTTGATCATAATCATCTATGAAGATAAATAAGTACTTAGTAATCAAGATTGCATAAGATAAAATAAATATTAAAACACACAGAATAATAGAAACACAATTTGGATAAAGCATCTTAATTATGGACTTGGTTAGCCTACTGTTACAAATTTATAACACATTAGTTTCAACACATTTACTAAATTATTTTATGTATTTTATTCACGGGTTTACCAATAATTATAATTCAACATGTGCATTTTTTCTAAATAGGCCTACATTTTTAAAATGAACTTTTTTGGTTGCACTTTATTAGATATCAAAAGCATTGTTTCAGTTATTTTTATATTAATATTTTGGCATAATTTTATAATAAAATGATAACGGATATTGGTGCCTATTGATATCAAGCTGTTATGTTTGAGGGCTAACCTCCATTATGTTTGTTTCAGGTTCTACTACCCGCAAGGGAAACCCACCTCAGAGCACCACATGGAGGTGGCTCTCAAGAAGATATCAGCAGTGTTCCATCAGTTCCCCAACCAACAGGTTGTCAAAGACAAGTTTCATCTTGTCACAAAGGTACCGTACTGTATAGGTTCAACTCCATAAAATAAGTTGTTTTTTCATTCCATTATTATTTTTTCTTATAATCCTAAGCTTTACTACGATAATCTTAAATAATGATTTCAAAATTCTATTTTCTAAAAGTATTGTTACCTAATCAAATTCATAAACCTTTTCCTAAATGTCTTAAAATTTTATCTTTTTCAAGCCATACAAATTCAAGATTTTTATTTATGAGCTATTTTTGTATTTTATATTAAATTTGTGCTATAAATAGTCTAAAGCTTAATATTTTCTCGGTTTTTGTATGTTTTTGAAAAAGTTCAATGTAATTTAAATTAATACATGTTATTTATTTCATTACAATTAATATGACTTTTTACATAAACACTTAAATTTATGTTAATTATTGGATTTTATAAGATACAGCCCATGTTGAAGAAAGTATTTTAATAAACTGGTTGTCATACCCTCCCCCCACCCCCAAATTTTTTAAAATCTTAAATTAACTTTACTGATTCCGGTGTCATGATCAACTTAACATTAACTTAAAAGTTAACTTAACGCAAAGGATTTCCTCGTATGTTTAAATGAAAGCGATCATGATGCAGTTAACTTAACGTTGACTTGCAGTTAACTTAACGTAAGAGATGTCCTGGGAGGTCTTTTACTTTAAGTGAACGTTACTTGAAGGGTATCACATGATCTAGCCAGCCAATCATTATACGAGTAACGTCAACAGGGCTATTTAGTAATTTATTTGTTGGTATTATGACCAATATTTACTCTTTAGCGTAAGTTTTAGTGATCAGACATTGAAACAAAATAATTAAACTAAAATAGGAAATCATATTTTGAAAATTGAGAAATTACACCTGGATATGGGAATCAAACTCGGGATCTTTGGCTTAGTACTAAGCCAAAGGTCCCGGGTTCGATTCCCATGTCCAGGTGTCATTTTTCAATTTTCAGAATATGATATCTAGATGGAGAATTCCTCACTAAAAAGCATGAATAATAGCTTCAGCTATTTGATTCTTAAAATAGGAAAGCTAAGTTTATCAAAAAAGTTTAGTAATAGATATATATTATATCAATTGAAAACTGTAAACATTCACAGATAATTACTACAAATAGTCCAAATCACAGATCATACTCGAGAATGAAGATGTTTGGCTCGATTTGTTAGGTTAAGTTATGTGAATCGTGATCACACATCCGTTTTCTTAAGTAAAATGAACGTTATGTTAAGTCAAAGTTAAGTTGATCATGATCCCGGCATGACTGTCCAAATCACAAGATTTGATAGTAAAACTCCGGAACTGTTTGGAGTAGGTATATTCATAGATTGAAAAATTTCCCCTGGACACGAGAATAAGAGCCGAGACCTTTAGCTTAGTGTACCAATGCTCTACCACTGAGCTATCCAGGATTCCTCCTATGTTCAGGGTCATTATTCACTCATAGTTTAAGTCAGAGTTTAGAGGTTTTGTGATTTTTGTGCAAATTTACAGCTCATTGCTTTTTTTTTATGTGATAAACCCCCTCCCTCCCTTCTTTTTAGGACATTGGGAACATGTTATATTAGCTTCCATACGTTCAGTGATTGACGTAAATTATATTTAAATGTAGGCCCTATTATTTAATTAATTTGTAGTCTATAATAGTTTATATAAATAAAGTGAAGAGATTATCATTAATTAAGCCATATTGTCTCAACGATTCATTATAGAATAGGAAAAGGACACAAACATTTCTAAAGTTCAAAAAGAAGGGAAATAGACAGCTGAAACTTTTCACATGGTCCCCGGTTGATTTGTTAATGAGTGTTAATCGTAAGCACTTAGTGGACTGACAAACACTCATACAGCTGGAAGTCTCTGTGCGACCATTGACTGCCCCTTAACACAGTCGATTGTCACAACCTTGCTGTGAGAAACAACTTCCATTTTCCATTACTATTAACTTGTTTTGAGAAGACTTCTAGTTCAGTTGTTTGTACGTAGATGATTAAATATTAATTCAATGTAAGTTATACCAAAAGGCTGTTATCGGTATTTAGTTTGGTCCAATATCCAGAAAATATAACCTAGGCCAATATATCATTTCTTCCAATAGAATTGAACTTCAATCAACCTATATTTTGAGATAAAATTCTCACGACAGGAATGTTTCACCATTGTTTACTGTTAATAAACACTCAGACACATTTTTGTATAACACACCTAAAATGCAGCTTTGCTATATTTACACTACACTCTGGGACCCAAAGTATTGGCCAAGTGGTCCAAGGTGTTGGTTGTTGTTTCTAGTAAGATTGGGGTACAAATCCTAGTAAGTTGCAATGGGAATTGGGGTGGAGGGGGGAGTTCCAGCATTGGCTCTTTGGGAGGTGGGAAGGGGGGAAGCAGTTGCCAGGGGCGGCAGATTCAGAAGACAGCAAAAATGTGATAAATATTAACAAAACAAATTTACTAGGTACTCATGAAGTAAAGATGTACCATAGGTCATGTCACTAAAAGGTATTCTTCAAAAAGATGTATTTAGAATAGCAATCATATTTCTTAATTTTCAGATTTTCCAAATGTTCTAAAGAATTTTTCTCCAAGCTAGAGTCCTCTTTTACAATATGGAAAATGAAAGATATGGATGCTCTTAGACTTAAAATCTGAGTTGACAATGGTCATAAAGTTGATCCCACCTTCATATCATTGCTACGTATATTTTAAATTTTATATATAGAAATGGACTGCAGGAGAGTTTTTCAAAACTACTTAGTATTGCACTTAGAATTATTTTAACTCACTGTAACAATTAGCTGGCGCTGAGAGAATTTTTTTCAAAGTTCAAATTTATAAAAGCCTACATTCTAAGCACCATGCTTCAAGCAAGATTAAGCAGACTTGCACATTCATTCTTTCGAATATAAAGTAGCCCAAACATTTGAGCTTAAAGAATTATTAAAAAAGTTTGCTACGGCTAAATTATGAAACATTTATTTTTAAGCTGTTGTTTCTGTACATGTATATTTTTCTTCTTATGTTTATATTATTGAGTAATTTTTTTTTTAATAGCAAAAATAATTTTCTTTTATTTATATTTAGATTTAGATTTCATTAAATTTATATTATTTTATAATCATCTTATATTTACTCTAGAACCCATAAATTTTCTCTAAATAGAAATAAATACAAAAGAGATGGATCCAACCCACTTTTTCTTGAATCTGAATCTTCACTTTACCTACAAATCTCAAATACAAATTTATCTTTGTGAAATGGGGGTTTACCCTTTCACAGTGATGAATTAAGGCTGGCGACTGGATGTTGTGCTTGTTTTAGTTTTAAGTTAGATTATAAGCCATATGAAGCTACTACAGGCCCAGCAAACCAGTAGTGGAAAAAATGGCTTGAGTAGAAAACTGACCCAGGCCACACAGTCTGGAAACAGTAATGGATTTAAAAGAAACCGTTATAGATGTAAAAAAAAGTAAACCACAGGGTCATATGGCTGGTGAAGTGTTTATTGAAAAATATTAATTGATGTTGTTATTAACTGAGGACCTAATTGTTAGTAAAACATGGCAAACTATGTTGTATTTGTGTGCTTGAATTGATTTTGCATGTATTTTATTTATCTCACATCTTAATGTTTACCTTCAAAAATTCCCTCGAATAAAATATTAAAGTTAGGCAAATCTAGTAATTTTTTGTCAACATATTAAATAAAACTGTTCATATTATGCTGGAATGAATGTATGGACTGAGGTAAACTAAATACTGTAATTGATATTTAACTAAACGAATATGATATACTTTTAGGAAACTGAAGCACAAATAAAAGTAAAAACACAAACAGTATTTATGAACACTTCAATATTTCGATGCTTTCAAGGCATCTTCCTCAGGAAGTACATAGTAATAATAAAACTACAGTACTACTTCTGAAAGCATTGATATTGAAGAGATTGTAACCACTGACACAGAGGTAATGGCACCCTCTTGGATAAAATTGATTGTTACCCCCCATCCCTCCCTCCCCTCCCAACCTAAGTTTCATTCTATCGAAACTCATCAGGTGGAGTGTGAAACGTGCAATGCAACTTCCTAAAAGACGAAACCAAAAGCACAAAAGGAAGAAAAAGGAATTGGTAAAGAATGATAGGACAAGTTCTCACTCCCCTTTTGATATTCTTCAGAGGCAGCCATTAACACTTTGTCCAGTGGCGAGCAATGTAAAGTTTATATTGTGTTCTTCTTTTCACTGTAAAATCCATATTGTATTTGTTCCCTTTTATGTTTTTTTTTATCCACCTTCTATTCTTCCAAATACATATAATAAAATACCTCTAAAGCAAAACAAGGTTTTTCCTAAAGAAATATGAGAAATTGTAATAAGTCAATCCTCATCGGCACAGATTATTGATCTCAACTTCTTCACTTGAAGAATCTTGTATGTGAGGAATTCAGGTCTCCACTGGTTCGATTCAGTTACTGTGGCCTTCATTCATTTCAATCACCTACCATTAACATTACGTAAGTGCGTTACCCGAAGGGTAGTAGACGCGGCTATAATATGTAATAATGTTAGAGATTTATTTATTTGGGCTTCATTTCACAAGCTTATCACATTTATTTTATTTACATATTAATTCACTTTATTTCATATACAACTACTATTTTGTTAGCATCGCTCTTACCACCCATTCAGGTAGTACGCTTATTCACTAATTACGCTAATGGTCTTAGGGAATAGGAAGGTTATAGTAATAGGAAGTGTACCCGCATTTACCTGAAGGGAGAGTGGAAAATCATTTTGGAAAAACCATCCTTAGTACATCCAACCGAGATTCAAATCTCAATCTCCCCGTCATCGCAGTCTAGCCTACTCTGAGAGCAGCGTGTTAGACCAGGCAGCCACTGAAGCATTTACGACTACTATTTGTGTGTGTGTGGTTTTATTATTATATAATTTATTTGGTATATTGTTTTTGTTAAGTGTAAGACGAAGCAAACTACACTTACTTTGCCAAATATCAAAAATAAAGACAATATATATAATATGTTAGTATTCATTATACAAATATTTGTATACTTGTTTATTGTCAACTTGCAGGCCTGCGACTGCCCTCTGTACTGGAAGATGCCTCTGTTTGTTGCAACAGGAGGAGAGAAACTTGGACATGTGGAGTCTAACACTTTCCTTGACTTCTGGAAAAAGTTAGTAACATGTAGTTCATCTATGGTACGAGTGTAGGTGACAACTAGCAGAAGGTTCTTTATTGCAAACATTGGCTGTAAGTATTATTTGAATTGTCTGATATACACGTTTAGTATTAGGCCTACTAAGCAAATAAAAACTATTTCAATATAGGTTGACATTGAGTTTCAGCCAATTTTTGCAATAAAGAACCTTCTGCTAGCTGTTACTTACCCACTCCCCCACTGTGGATGAGTTATACTAATGAGCAGTGGAACTAGGCCTATTCATAAACAAATGTAATTTTATATAAGGCACTTTTTAACACTTTTAGAGTTATTAATTATATTGGTGTCTTTTACACTCAATTTTAATTTACTAGAGGGATTACCTTAAGAATTTATGGTTTCAAACATTTAACAATGAACTACACTGCAATATAAGCCATAGCCAGAATTTCTTTCAAATAACCGTCTGGAAAGCTTATTTTTTCCTCTACCAGAATCATACTATTAAAGTAGGGCTATTGTAGGGGAAAAGTCTTTCAGGCTATTCATAAGAAAATCTGGCTGTAAGGAAGTAAATTGTGTAGTTACATATATATCAATAATGGGTGGTAATTTGATAAACATGTTGTAATAACAAGATTTACCTGCATTGTAAAGATTGATTTTTAAATATATTACCGTAGCAATAAAACATTATATAAATATTATTTCTATTATATTTGGAAGAAGGTATAGGAAAGGTGGATAGAAACATATAAAAGGGACAAACACAATATGTCTTTTACAATGAAAAGAAGGACATTATTTACACTTTACATTGTTGCCATTGGTCAAAGAAGTAATGGTTGCCTCTTAAAAATAATCGATTGTTACCGCCCACTCCCCCGGCCTAGGTTTCATTCTATCGGAACTCATCAGGGAGGAGTGTGAAATGTGCGAGGCAACTTCCTAAAAAGAGGGGGGGGAAAAACAACACAAAAGGTAGACAATGGAAAATTGTAAAGAATGATAGAACACATAACACATAGATAAGAACATACAGAAGCAGAGTTACATTTTAGGACCACTAGGCACGGGCCTAGGGTTGGCACATTTTGGATAGCATTATTTTAATTATAATATTTTGATTTTAATAATTATGTTTAAAAATTGTCTAACATTATCAAAACAGTTCAAGTTAAAGTCAAAATGACAATATTTATTTTTAAATAACTGTACTTTGCAATCGCTATGTAACTGACATCAGTCTCCCCTTTTTTATAATGCTAACTCAAGATACTGTAGGGCATGTACATGCCTGATTATCTTTAGTAGAAATATTTTTTCGAAACCTAACTTCCGCTCCCCCCTTTCCCCCCAAACATCTCTTTTCTCCAAAACTTATTAAAGCTCTTAACAAAAATATGTGTGGGTCTGGGGGGTGGGGGCTCATATTATAAATTGTGCCAAGGGGCACAAACATTTTAAATCCGCCACTGGCTATATAGACTGTTTAATATATTTGATTTGATTGTGCTTCAAGTGTAAAAAGTGGACTTTGCAAACATTTATACCTCCAAAGCTGAATCAACATTCTTGTTGTAATACAGGATATCTATCAGTCTGAAAAACATTGAAGTTGGGAATTAGTTGAACCTAAAAAGTCTTGAGTAATGTTATTATATTTTCTAGAATCTTACAAAAGTCATTAAAATGTATCAAAATACAACATTTAGCTTTATTAATATATAATACCAGATGCCTGGTATTTTTGTAGGATGTGTTTAAGGATAAATATGGTAGTTGAAAAGCTATTAAATCCTCATTCCATCTCTTTAAACATTAACCCATATATATGTCAGCTTTTGTGTGACAAATTGCTGATCATGGGATGGAGGATATATTTTTTCCATAAATGTAGTTTTAGAGATCAAGACATCTATTGAAATATTTCGACATTTCAACATAAATGTATGAAAATATTTTGTATAGGAAAGTTAATGTTGAAAGCATGTTTGTTGTTATAGATGAGGTATTTTTTTTAACTAGTTACAACAAAATGTACAAATCTCTTTGGACAATTGTAACATTATTTTTAATGAAGAACATAACAAATAAATGTGTACAGGTCTTCAAATTATTATTTTATGTTCACCACATCTTACTGTGGGCCTGGGCTACACTATTAGGCTACTTTTGAGGATAGATGGATGTCTGAGGAGTAGAGGACTCAGGGGAAACAATTTAGATAAAATTCCATTAATTTACCACTTAATGTAAATACAATTGAAATTGAAAAAAAAAAAAAAAAATCATAACAATGTGATAAAGTTAACTTTTATGTCCCATATTTTTTAAAAATCTAGAATTCATGTGTAAAAACTAGAATGAAGATTCAAATTCAAGAAAAAGTGTATTTTTAGTCGGTCTATTGGAGCTGGGAGTCTGATTTTTATTAAATTATGTAGTTGGTCATCTGTAGTTGTGCTCTTGTCAGTTGTTTAGTTATGACCCACAGGTTGCTGTTGTCCTGCCATGATCAGGCATCCTGGTTCATCCATATCCTCACTCGGGGTCTCCGGGATCACCTTACCCCCGATGACCTGGGTGCTATGGTCCAAGATGTGGTGGACTCGCACCCGGGACTCACCTTCCTCAAGGAAGCAACCGAGTTCCACTCCAGATACGTGCATACGGTAAATACAGAATCTTTTGAAGGAATCAAAGTTGAATTCTTTGTTCTCCTTAAGGACATTTTTGTATATGTTTGGGTAGTTTTTTAAAATTAGGATTAAGTTCAACAGTAAGTATGTTAGATTTTATTGAACTAGTTTAAGTTGTTTTACTAAACAACCTTTTATTCTAATACACACAAAATAAACTCAATAATTTAAATCAAAACCTAATGAGTCAAAATAAATCATTTTATAGCTGGGAGTATTTTAGGGGTCTGCAAGATCAAATTTTTATTAGAGTTTATCTTGAGTGATTTTCTCATTAAGCTCCTAACTATCCAACTGAGTTGAGCTTCTGTTGAATAAATATATACAGTAGAAGCTCTTTAGTTCGGAATTCTACAATTCGGCACATTCTGTAATCTGGCGCCGAGCCCGCGTTTAGTTTTGTCGGGTGGATTTGTACATTCGTTTGCCTTGACCGGCATGGCTGTACCCGCCAGGTGGGTTTTTATTTCATCTGTGTTTCATGCAGTTATATGGTGTTGTCTAGGACCCTTGTTCCCGCATTTTTAGTTCGCTCAGTGTTTATCATAACTAACTGTTGAGTTCAATGTTCATTTCAATACAGTGTTTCTTGTTTTTTAACGGGTTACAAATCATGTTTGCACAATGTTCTCAAAACCCAGAACGACTTTTTCAAGTGGTAATAAAACTAATAAGTGTAAGCATGTGACTCTCACTATACAGCAAAAACTAGAAATAATTAATCATCTCGAAAAAGGTGAAAACAGAAACTTCATAATTCATGATTTCAATATTGGTTCTTCGACTATTTATTATATAAAAAAACAAAAAGAGGAACTTGAGAAGTTTACTGCTGTACACTTGGTTTAGTGCGAAACGACCAGAGGGAAAACCAGTGACTGGGTCTATGATAATCGAAAAAGCAAAACAGTTTCATCACGATCTGAATATTGAAAGTGCTTATGTGTTTTCCGATGGTTGGCTTCAGAAATTTAAAATTCGACATGGAATCCGGAAGCTGGATGTGGCTTGAGAGAGTAGATTAGCCGATGAAAATGCCGCTCAAGAATTTAAGGACACTTTTAGCAGCCTTGTTTTACGGTGGGAATTAACCTGTGGTCAAGTTTACAATGCCGATGAAATCAGCCTTTTATGGCGTTGTTTGTCAACGTCTACTCTGGCAGGTGGGGATGAAAATTCTGCTAAGAGTTTAAAAGAAAATAAAGACAGATTTACTGTTTTGTTGTGTGCAAATGCTTCTGGCGACCATCAGCGGACACCTGTCGTGATTGGTAAATATAAAAAAACCTAGAGCTTTAAAAGGAATCGTAAACTTGCCTGTGCATTATGATCCGCGTATCAATGCATGGACGACATCAGATTTGTTTAAGGACTGATTTTTCCATTATTTTGTACCTGATGTAAAGGAAAACTTTAAGAAACGTGGAATGTCAGAAGACAGCAGAGCACTTTTGTTGTTAGACAACTGTACCGCTCATCCTTCTGCTTCTGATTTAGTTTCTGGCAATATTTTTGCAGTTTACATACCACCAAATGTCACTCCCTTGATTCAGCCAATGGATCAAAGTGTGATTCAAAATGCCAAGTGTTTTTATAGAACATCTTTTGTGCAAGGCCTTTTGGACGCTGACTCTGATGTAACAGACTTCCAAAAATAATTTATTGTTAACAATGCAATTTTCGCAATTGCCTTAGCTTGGAATCAGGTGAAAGAAGTGACTACAGCAGTGCTGGCACAAACTTTGGCCTTATGATGAAGATGCGGATCAAAATGTTATCGGTGATGGTCAAAATATGGTGCTAGATTTGGTAGAAGCTGTGCCAAACAACCCTTTAAAAGATGTACCCTGTGAGGAAGTTATAGACTGGATTGAAATCGAGTAAAATGTGCCAGTGGTTGAAGAACTGAGTGACGAACAGATTTTACAAAGTGTTGTTAATCCACAAGAAGATCAGGTTCAGGAGTTGGAATCGGATGAAGAAGATGGAGCCATGGCAGATGAAGCTAAAGTCTCATGGAAACAGTCTTCTGATGCATTGCATACAATTATAAAATTTGTCGAATCCAACAAAAGTTACAACTCTGCAGAACTCATAAATTTGTTTATAATCCGTAACAACTTTTTGAAGAAGAGATCAGCATAACGGAAGCAACGTGATATCAGAGACTATTTTTTAAACAATAACACTCATATGTATTAATTTCTCTTTTGTGCATTGTAGTGTTTTTTATTTACATGAATATTCAATTAAATAAATATTCAATGTTTGAATTTAATTTTTATACTCTATATGTTTTTCTTTAAATACATGTTTTAATCATTTGCATTTTTATCCAGAGTGATTTATCTTTGATATTCCTGTTAAAATTATTGACATTCGATAATCCGGCAAAATCGCTAATTCGGCACGGTCACGATCCCAGACATACCGGGTTAAAGAGCTTCTACTGTACTTAGCTATATAATAATGTGTTTTTTTAATGAAATAAGACTTAAATATAATTATTTAAAAAAAAGCTATAAAACCTAAAACTGTTTATTTTTAAATGGTTAAAAAAAATAAAGTTTAAAAAAATTATAAGATGAAATTTTATATACACTGATTCAAAAATGAGGTGGCCCAATGGCTAGATAATTTTAAAATTTTATATACACTGTAATAGTAACTGAAAAACTAATTATGATTCAATATAATGGTCTCAAGGAAAGTTAAAAAAAAAAAAAAGGCAATAATGAAAATATGTTTAGATGTGAGGATTTAACAATATTTCAAAAAATTATCCCATTTATTCCTGGTTCATCTGAAGTGCAACTGTTCAATTGGTGCTGACCTCTTACTATAGAGAGAAATTAAAGGAATAATGCTTTTTTTTTTTAAGATGTACATAATACATTTTTGCATTGAGGGGTACTTGATATTATCTCTCACAGCTATTTGTGTTCCAAAATACCTACAAAAAGATACCTTTAATAATATTATTTTATCAAAGCCTTATTCTTTCTTCCTTTCATCAGCAAAACCAGTTTACTCAGTTACTGACCTTGACATTTCATTGGTCATTCTGCTGCACAATACCCTCCTTTTTAGGTTATTCTCCCCTCCCCTTCTCTCCACACTCAAACCTCATCTGCACAAAAAATATCCCAACAAGTAGATAAAAAAGTAAATAATAATTAGTCACTAATCACCATACATCTTTAGAGCCCTAGTATCTATTTAAAGCTCAGCTAATAGTGTTAAATCTGTGTATTTGCAGAGCCCTAGACTATTTACATGCTATTTGCCAATGATTGTTTAGATAAACATACATATTACAAACAACACATACAACACTATAAACACTCAACCCTTGGGTCAGAAATTTTAATATCTGGATAGCAGGAAGAAATTTTGCATATATATGAAATTCCTTTGAGCCCCATAAGTAGAGCCCCATAAAAATGGTGAGACGCAATAAAGCAAAAAGTGCCATACAAAGATGAAATCAATTACTTTTTCCTTTGATAGTTTTTAGATATGATTTAATATGATTTGGTAAAGCTAAATAAAACTAAATTGTCTTGTTACACGAAATCCTTGGTAAAACAAAATAACACCGCTTTTACAAAAAATAAACACGAAATTAAGAAGAAATTTTGACCATGATGTAATTTGATTAGTATTTTGTGGTAGTGTAAGCTAACTTTAGGTTACAAAATTGTGAAATATGCAGACAAACTTGACAAAGAATTTTATAGCAAATATTTAAGGTTTCAATAATAAATTTTAATTTTGTATAGATTGTCTCAATATGTAAATAATACTTAAACACCTCCGATAACATGTAATTTTGAATAAACACAAAATAACACCGAAAAGTGAGATTTAAAAAA
This sequence comes from Timema cristinae, assembly GCA_039000515.1. Lineage (NCBI taxonomy): Eukaryota > Metazoa > Arthropoda > Insecta > Phasmatodea > Timematidae > Timema > Timema cristinae. Next base: position 31,705,307 of record JBCFYV010000012.1, on the reverse strand, counting down.
CTAAATTTAACTAAAAATAAAACCATTTTTATGGGGCTCTTCCATTAGTGAACAAACCTGTATTGGCCTCACCAACCACAAAATAATTTGTGTGTGTGCAGGTGATAGCACGCATTTTTTACTGTGTCAATCGATCTTGGAGCGGGCGGATTTCCCTCCCTGAGTTGCGTCGCTCCAACCTGCTGCGGGTGATCCAACTTCTCGAAGAGGAGGAGGACATAAACCAGGTCACCTCTTACTTCAGTTATGAGCACTTTTATGTCATCTACTGCAGGTTCTGGGAGCTGGATCGGGACCATGACCTCTTCATTGACAGACAAGACCTTCATCGGCACAGCGAACATGGTCAGTTCACAGACTCTCATGCCTTGAATATGTTTTCTAAAAATACTAGAGATAGTAAAATCCGTTTTTGCTCAAATTTGACAATTTAATCCAAATTTTAATTCTAGACTCTTTAAAAATGTACAATTTTAGTAAAAAGATGAATTAAAAATTGTTTTAAATTAGACTGAGAAAATGAAACTTAGTTTTGTTTAGGAAATAAGCACTGTGCACAAAACAAATTTTTGATGAAGGTTTGGTGATATTGAATGTTTTCTCTATATTTTCTTTATGTTATAAAGAATTAAGTAGACTCTTTTTGAGTTGATTAATTAATTTTATAAACTTTTGTTCTTTTATCTGAATGAAAAAAAAGTTTTTTCCAATAGAAGACCTCAGTGCAATAACGAGACTTCTCCATTTTTGTATATATTTTTTCAGGAGATACAAAAAATTGTTTCTAAAAATAACTAATTTGGATGGACTTGTGAAAATAATTTATTTGTATACAACATACAAATAAATTTTTTATAAGTCCATTCACACTAGCTATTTCTAAAAACAGGTTTTTTATCTCCCGAAAAAAGTATAAAAATGGAGCTGTCTCAATATTGGACTGGGGTCTTCAATCACACAATTATATATAATTGATTCTACCAATTACATACATTGTAATTAAGAGTCAAGGCCTTCTGATCTGGGTCAGAGAGAACAAAAATCTGTTTCTTTCAAAAGATTTTATATTGTTATGAATATATTTTTGCTCATTCATGTTTATTAACCTTTTTTAACATTTATTTAAATTAGATCATGTTAAACACTAGAAAAAAGTTAATATTATTGTATAGCAAATGAAAATGTTAGGGGGGTGGGGCCGGCTATGTCAAGAGCTGGGAAATGTTAATTAACATAATTATTTCATTCTCTATCTTTAAAAACTATAGTCTTGAGAAGAAATCTCCTTAATCTACACATTGTGGTTTGACAAGAGGTTAAGCAAATTCTCCATATCAGTAATGTCAAAAGTTCTTCAAATTTTAAATATATTTTAACTTTGTTTATGTAAGGAAAAGTAATTTTCCTATAACATTGGCCCTTGCATGTATTGTGTTTGAAGCCCTATCCACGCGGATCATCGAGCGGATATTCTCAGGAGCGGTGACACGAGGGCAAGGCAGCAATCAGACAAGATGAGCTACACTGAGTTTGTTTGGTTCCTTCTTTCGGAAGAAGACAAGACTCATCCAACAGCCATCGAGTACTGGTTCAGGTAACAACATTGATACTTAGGTACAAGTCAATCATTGCTACAATAACAAATAAACATTAATTAAACAAGTATTTAGTCCAGGTGGTTAGTTTATAAAAGTGAGAAACTTCTCAAATTTATTTTAGCTAAATACCCTGGAGTTGGATATTTCTAAACTGATCAGTTGAGTGATCCTTACATATCACTACTTGTCAATGTATAAGTTGAAGTATTTCTACAAGTGTTTAACAATGAAGTGAACCAATGCTTGAATAATAATAAACAATGGAAATGTCCAGTATTACAAGTGTTATATAATACTACCACGTCTGTGTGTGTGTGCAGATGCATGGATTTGGATGGAGATGGCTACTTATCTATGTATGAGCTGGAGTATTTCTATGAGGAACAGCTGCAAAGAATGGAAGCCATTGGTATTGAGACTTTACCTTTTGAAGACTGCCTCTGTCAGGTACACAAACACATTTACACTTAATTAGTTAAAGCTGATTAGGCTTTAATTATGTGCAGTAAATGTTTATTGGAGCTACAAAATAACTGTAAGAAAAGGCTCTGCTTTGGTATTCATGAAATGGAAGCAAACAAACTATGTTGAAAGAACGATTGAATCCTCAATTCCTAGAATTCTATGGTATTTGAGTGATTTGAGATTCATTAAAATTTCAAAAAGGTATCAAGTCAAGACCTTCACAAGGTATTCAAGATACTTTTTTGAAATTTTAATGAATCTCAAATCACTCAAATACCATAGAATATTTTTTTATTATATATATATATGAGGTACATTATGGTAAATTTGGAAGAAAAAACTTGGTTATTCATCACTATCCAAACTTATTTTAATATATTACTCTTATGTCATTAAAAAAAAAATTAAAATAATGTTTGTATGTATTTGTTATTTATTTACATAATTAAGTTTTAAAATTATATATTTACTCAACCCAAGCTCAACTTGGCTCTTACTCAGGTGCTTCATGAGAATTTTGCTTGAAATCCACTTGAGTCCAAAAACTTGAGCTCACAAACCCCTACTAAATAGCCTTATTGGTGTTGCTCACAACAAGGTTGGCTGGTAGGAGCATGTGGTACTTTTACTTAGCATAACTTAACAGTTATCCCCTTGAAAACTCTTACATTAAGTAAAGATCACGCTGGAAACAGTTGATAATGACGAACTTAAAATAACTATTGTAAAATTTAGTGGTAAAACTATCAATCATGTACAAGTAGTAAAATATATATATATTATTTTTTTAATTGTATTTCACTAAATAAAGGCCCCAATAGTAATATTCATCCTCTCATTAAAATATCCTCCAGGAAGGAAAGGTAGTTTGAAAGGCAAAACATGAGATAGCCAAATTACAAAGGAGTTCATCCACATGTTTTATGTTCTACAACATTCTGCAGAATGCCCACATTAAACTGTAGTGTGTGAATGTTTTGTAGATGCTGGACATGATTCACCCAGCAACGCCCGGAAAGATCTCATTAAGTGACCTAAAACAATGTAAGATGACTTCTATTTTCTTTGACACATTCTTCAACCTGGAGAAGTATCTAGATCATGAACAGAGAGACCCCTTCGCATCCCAGCGAGAACATGACACTGATGGACAGGAGGTAAAAGATTATTACAAAAGTCGATTAGTGACTTCGTGTTATCTGGCCAATGCACTCCTTTGGAGAATACTTTATTATTATATAAACACCAAGAGATAATGTATAAACATTATGGAGTAATAACATTTAAAGAGTTTTGTGGTAACAGATAAGACATTTTCAATTTTCAAATATTTTAAAAATATTTTCTAAGGTTTACATATTGGTACTGTATTGGCCTAAACATGGTATGGCCTCAAACAAAATAAAACCTTAAAATCCTGAAGGTGTTCTACATGAAAAATAAAAGGTAAATGGGCTGTGCATATAATAGGAGAAAAGTTTTCAGAAGGACATAATTAGGAGAAAAACATCGCACAATATTCAGGCCAATAAGGTACTTTGACAGTAACTCCATGTTGGGTAGTTGTTGAATTAAAATAACAATATTAAAAATGTAATCTATTCCATTTTAAATCACAAGGTTTATTGTGCAGACATACTAAATATTTTTCAAATTGTTTTTCATAGCTATTTTGTAGTTATTATTAAATACTTAACTAAAATATGTGATTTTTTTCCCCTCTCTAGGTAAGGTTATCAAATGTCGGCGAGAATTGAATTGTAATTGAGGAGTTCTATGTAAAAGGGGTCTATCTCGAGATAGGGCCCTTTTTATGGGGAAGTCTATACAACAGCTTGTTCGATAAACAAATTCCAGTTAAATCATTTAACAGTGTGATGAAATGTTCCAAAGATTGTTTTAAGAAAATTACTAAAGATGAACAACAAGATATGTTTTTTTTTTTTTTATGAAACAGGCTCAAAACAAGAGCAAGATGTTTACTTAGGTGGTTTTTTTAGCCTAGTAAAGTCTGTAAATCAGAAAAAGTGTAAGTGTGATTCTAATAATACAACACGAGGAAAATCTGTTGTCATATTCTGTAAAATACAATGGCTCAATTATTGCAGTGTGTCGAAATTGTCTTGTATTCCTTCATCAAATATTGGTTAAGCGGATTCGTGTGATTCAAGATAAAGCTAAGGGAGGAAGGTCATTTACCTAACTTCAGGGTAAACGCAATAATCGACATCATAACATAAAAGAAAATGTGTGGCCACTGTTTAATGAACATTTAGAAGGAATACCCCATCAATATTCTCACTATTCTATTAATAAATCAAAGAAAAATTACTTTGAAAATCCTGACCTTAATGAAATAACATTATTTAAGTTATTCAAAGAGCATTACAAGGATAAAACAGGCCAGCCATTAAAAATCAGCTACAAATCATATCAAAAGTATTTTAAAAAGCAAAATATGTATGCTTTTAAATTACCACGCACTGTGTGTGCGATTTCTGTATAGAGTCAACAGTGAAACTCAAGATTAACCCAACAGATCCATGTAAGATTATGTTTGAATTACATATAAAAAAAAGGCTGAATATTTGTAATATACTCTATAGCAGGGATGTGCATAGGTTAAGTTGGTCAATCTGGACTGAACTGACTAGAGTAGTTATAGCAGGAAGTGATGGACAACATGTTCTGTTCTAAGACTTTATCTTTGTGCTATTGGTGTTAATACGTGCGCTAGTTATGTGGTTCATATACAATACTAAATATGTGTATGTGTAAGGACACAACATTTGGCGATGAGGTGATTGACAACAACGTAACCCAGGATATAGGTCAAGCCACCAAGTGCTCATAATGGCAGCGTTTTTATAAAGTTTCGGGGAATTCGATACTACCCAACCACACATGTGGATGAACTACGCAAAGAGTTTGGTACACATTTTCATTGCTAATGATATAATGACGATAAGAAGAAACGGTCTATATTGTTTTGTGTGATTGGAGATAAAACATTTGATTGCTTAACTGTGTTAGTTGCGAGAGGATCCCAATTCTAAATCATTTGGCGATTTAGTTAGTGTTTTAAACGGCCATTTTGTGCCAAAGCACAATGAAATCGTACAAACTTTCACTTTCAGCAAAAGGGATCAGCAACCGACGAGTCCATTGTGGAATGTGTTGCCGTTTTGAGAGAGTTGGCCAACCGTTGTAACTTTGGAACATTTACAAATTGGCTGCTGTGGGTTTGTTTAGTGCAGGGGATCGTGGATGAGACAGTGCAGCGCGAAATGCTTTCTAAAAATGAAAGGAAGTTAAATGAGGCAATTTCCATGGCAGCTAAGTAGCGAAGCAGCGGCACAACATCAAGGTGTGATGTGGCTGACTTCCGCAACACCGGTGGGGTATCAAGACCAAGAAGTAGGCCTATTGGAAGTACACAGACCATCTAGAAACCACCAATTTCAACAAAGAGGTGCCAATAATCAACAAAAAAATTTCCAAGTCAACAAAAGGATCAACAGTGTTATAATTGTGACAAAGAGCATCTAACCACTGAATGTCCATGGGCGAATGCGATATGTCATTTTTGTAAAAAGTTGGGTCACATAGAAAGGGCATGTAGGTCGAAGAGACAAAATGATGTCAAACGAAGAGTGAAACACCCACAAACAAACCATTTAGCACCTATGGAGCCTGCAAGATCAGAATTAGATATGGCATATCAGCTGTTTTTAATGGGATCTGGAACTAGAGACAGCCCACCCTTCCACATAAATGTAATGTTAAATGGAACTAAACATCACATGGAGATCGATTCAAAGGCAGCCCTGACAGTTATCAGCTCAGTAACATATGATAAAATATGGAACCTCTAAACCAAAACTTATGAGTTCCGATATTCAGCTTTGCACTTGGGGAACTAAACAGCCTCTTTGTTTTCCTGGGTTGGTGTATTGAGGCCACATACAATGATCTGTCTGCTACTCTGCCTGTAACAGTAGTGGAAGTAAATGGGCCAAGCCTCCTCGGGAGAAATTGGTTCAACGAGTTGGGAATTAAAGTGCAAGGAATTCACCATATCACGGATAGTAAGTTCATGGATACAGTACAGAAATTCTAAGATTTTGAAGATCACAAACTAGGAGAATATGCTGGACCACCAGTTTCATTAGAAATGGACCCCTCAGTGCAACCTCAGTATCTACGGAGCCGTCCAATACCACTGGCACAAAATGTTAATCGGGGATTACAAGGTTAGATGATGTAGGAATATACAAACCAGTATCATTTTCAAAGTGGGCTACACCCCTAGTGATTGTGCCAAAGCAGGATTGATCTCTGCGGTTGTGCGGGGACTACCGGAGCACAGTTAATAACTGTAACTGAAGCTTTTACGTGCCTAACAGGTGGAACCATGTTTTCTAAGCTTGACCTTGCACATGTGCATATGCCCAAGTTAAAGTGTATGAAGAATCTTTTAAAATATTGACGGTTAATACGCCAAAAGGCTTGATGCAGGTGACAAGAATGCCTTTTGGAATTAGTGCAGCACCGGGGATATTTCAAAGGCTGATTGAAGGTATATTAGCAGGTATACCAGGTACAGCAGTACTCCTGGATGACATAATTATATCGGGCAACGATAGAGAACAACATAATTCCAGAGTACAGGAAGTACTACAAAGATTGAGTGATGCAGGGTTGCGGTTAAGGAAGGACAAGTGCAGGTTTGGAGTTCCAGCAGTGTCATTTTTAGGTTTTCAGGTAGACGCCCAAGGCATTCACCCCCTACAAGACAAGGTTGAAGCCATACACAAAGCTCCAGCACCTAAGAATAAAACAGAACTTCAGGCTTTCTTAGGACTTCTCAATTTTTATGAGAGATTCCTGGTGGACAAAGCTATAAAGAAGCACCATGGCAGTGGACTCAAAACCACGAGGATGCATTCAATAAGGCAAAAGCCATTTTAACATCAGACTTAGTTCTGACGCATTATAATAAAAGTAGATCTTTGATACTATCTTGTGATGCATCTCCTTACGGGGTTGGAGCAGTCCTCTCCCATATTATGGACAATGGAATGGAAGCTCCGGTAGCGTTTGGATCAAGAACACTGTCACAAGCTGAGCATAATATGCTCAAATCGATAAGGAAGCTTTGGCGGTTATATTTGGTGTCAACAAGTTCCAGCAGTTTCTCTTGGGCCGATCTTTCACAATAGCCACAGATCACAAGCCACTTCTAGGATTATTTCATCCTACCCGCCAGACGCCAAGTGTTATGACACCTCGGATGTTACGGTGGAGCTTCATGCTAGGAGGTTATGCTTATAACATTATTTACAGACCAGTGAAACACCATGGAAATGCAGATGGGCTTAGCAGACTTCCATTGAACCCTTCAAAAACTGTGAATATAGAACCCAGGGTCATTTTTATGCTAGACATGGAAGACCCGCCCATCTCAGTGATTGAATTGCCAGGGAAACAATAAAGGATCCTGTGCTGTGTAAGGTTAAAGAATGGATTTTTCAGGGTTGGCCCGAAGAAGAGGCAGGAGAGGATTTCAAGCCCTACAGCGCACGACGCTTGGAAATATCTTTGTCATAAGATTGTTTACTCTGGAGTAATAGAGTGATATTGCCAAATAAACTCCGCAAAAGGTTTCTCCTAATGCTCCATGCTACACATCAAGGTGTGGTGCAATCAAAAGCAGTAGCTCGTACCTATACATGGTGGGCTAAGATGGACGCAACCATAGAGGAAGTAGTGGGAACTTTCCAAGCCTGTCAAGAAAGCCGGAACAATCCACCACAGCCCCAGTACAGTCATGGATAGCACCAACAAGCCCGTGGATTCGTCTACATATTGACATGGCAGGGTCGATACAAGGACAACATTTTTTAATACTTCTGGATGTGCATTCTAAATGGCCTGAGGTCAGACAGATGAAGTCTACAACATCAACGTGCATAATAATGGAACCAAGAGACATTTTTGCTACACATGGGCTTCCAACAGTCCTAGTAAGTGACAATGGCCATAATTTTGTGTCTGAGGAGTTCAAACAGTTTCTTAGGCTCAATGGAATTAAGCATTTAACAACAGCACCGTATCACCCTGCAAGCAATGGTCAATCAGAACGTATGGTTCAAACAGTTAAGAAACAGTTGGGAAGAATGACAGGCGACTGGCATACTAGGCTCGCAAGAATCCTCCTCGTGATTCGGACAACCCCTACTGGAACTACAGGACAAAGTCCAGCCCAGCTTCTGATGCATCGGCAACTCCGAACACGCTTGGATGTGCTACATCCAGATAGACAAACAACAGGCATTGCGGCACTCCCTCAAGATAAGGAGAATATGCGAATCTTCACTGAAGGAGCAGCAGTAAGGGCAAGGTAGTATGGAGTAAAGAGGCCTAAATGGATCCCAGCATTGGTCACTGATGTGTTAGGGAGGAATATGTAGCGTGTCAGTTTTAAGGAAGGACTTGGACAAACAAGACACATAGACCAACTTCGAAAACGCTATGAAAGAACACCTCAACCAGAGGATGCCTTGTAGAGATCATCTTCACACGTTAAACCAGCAAGATACCCAGTTAAAGAACTTATGATACATCAGAGAGCAAGACCACTTCAACAGCCACTACTACCACCTCTGGCAAGAGGAGACCACGAGCAGCAACCAGTAGAAAACCCCCAACCACAGGAACAGCAACCAACAGCACTGATGGACAACACAGATCAACAACCTGCAACACCAGAATCATGGCCTCTCCTGAGGCCACGGAGACAGTTGTGTACTCCTGTGTACTTGGGAGATTATGTGTAGATATCTAAGAGGGAGGAATGTAATACAGTCAACTCTCGATTCTACGACCCCGGGAATAGCGTCCCTCTCGAAGTAACGACCTTTTTTGGGGAACCATGAAAAATGTGGGAAAAAAGGTTGAAAAGTATAAGTAAATCGGCTGTAAAATGTGTTTGTTGCATTTATTTAGGTCTGTGTTGCAATTATCTTTGTGTGCGCTGTATTACTAGTAACTGGGTGGGTCAGGTATAAAAATAGACACCACCTTATCAATGCAGTCATTAGCACTTGACTCTGTCCACCCCCTCTCACAAGCAAGACAATGTTTCCCCGCGCGCGACTGCCGCTACATCACATGCCAGGCTTGCTTTTGCCATTATTATTTCGATTCTCAATTTGGTTACTATTTTGGTTTGATTTTGTGAACAATGTTTGACGACCAATGCTATTGTTTAAAATTGTTATTTTGATTTGGCTACGTTTTTGGTTTGGAATTTTTGATGACCCACGCTATTTGTTGTCTAAAAAATGCAATGTTTTTCGTATGATGGTCAGGGGGGGAACAAAATCTGTTAAAATTCCAATAATGACCCCTTCGAAATAAGACCCTTTTCCAGGGAACCGTGAAAGGTTGTAGAATCGAGAGTTGACTGTATACTCTATAGAAGGGATGTGTATAGGTTAAGTTGGTCAATCTGGACTGAACTGACTAGAGTAGTTATAGCAGGAAGTGATGGACAACATGTTCTGTTCTAAGACTTTATCTTTGTGCTATTGGTGTTAATACGTGCATAAGTTATGTGGTTCATGTACAATACTAAATATGTGTACGTGTAAGGACACAACAATATTACAAAAAACTTAAACGGGAATGAATTGACGTCTGTTGGTAGTCTAACCCTAGTATTAGAATTCGACTACGCTCAAAACTTGCCTCTCCCGAAAACAAACGTAACTTCTCAGTTTTATAAGAGGGTCATGTCTTTTCTTGTTCAATGTACACTGCCACAATGACGATAGCAGTGCATTCTATAAATTTTTAGGAATTGATTCTAAAAAAAAATCTCCAGCACAGTTTGTTCATTTGTTAATGACTTTATTATGCATAAGTTACAAGAAAAATGTGATATTCAAGAAATTATTTTATTTTCTGACGGAGTAGGGGGACAGAATAAAAATATGACAGTAACAAGATTTAGTAGCTGGCTTTCCATGAAACTGAAAGTAAAGATAAATCACATGTTTCCAGTATGAGGTCATTCGTACAACCAATGTAACAGAAACTTTGGTATATACAGTAAACATTTGCGTAAAATTCTTAATGACTATGTGAGTGTGTTTGAGTCAAGCCATCCCCATTTATTATAAAAAAAAATGGTGCAGCTATTATACAAAAATGGGATGAAGGACTACAAAACATGGCTGGATCTCAAAAACCTAAAGCCAAAGAGCAAGTTTTCAAAATACAATCCTACCAGCATCTCAGCTACCCTGTGACAGGAGGTGGTCTTGTTTCAGGGTCGTATAAAGGTTCATATCTTCCATTTAATTATTTTAAGAGACCTTTCAAAATGGGGTTGTCACTTCATCCAGTTGAACCAGTTAAGATAATTCCAGCTAAAGAAGCAGATGTGAGAAGTCTTTTTAAGTTTTTGGAACCTGAACAAGTTCACTGGTTTGAAGAAATCTTTAAAAAATACCATTTAAGTTCTGACATTATCGTGACATGTGTTGAGAATATTGTAAATGTTGATGAAAAGATTTTTATTAATAATTCAACCAAAGAAGGCTTAAATTGAAAGACTGAAAATTTTGCATTTCACATGGGGAATTTTTTAAATTTCATTTTTAATTATTTAAAACTTTTTTTAGTGAATATCCTACACATTAAAAAAAAATTAGCTACTATTTGTCCAAATTATATTTATCATTATTTCCACTAAGGTCATTCTTAAAATGTTTGAAAACACCATTAAAATTGGAAATCTATGTAAAAAAGGTCTGACACTTATTCTATATAAAAAGGGCACTTGCAGACCATAATATAATATTTGATTATGCGACGTTTAAAAATATGTATACCAATGTTTATAAAATTTCTTAAATTTATGAAAAACTTAATGTAAATGTAGCATATATCATAAATCTTTAAGCGCTGTTTTCTCAAAATATGAGTTTTCAAGATGGGCCCCTTTTACATAGAACTCAATTTTGAATTTATGCTGTTATTTTCTTTTATAATGAGTCTGGTCATTCTCAAAACTAGGTTTGAGCTAAGTAAAATTAGGTTATGCAGCATAAACATTCTTCATAATTTGTTTATTAATCGTTATTAAACAAAAACTGAAGTTTAAGTATTATTTTCTGATTTTGTGAAGAGTAACATTATTTGTGTTCTGGCTAGCTGTCTGATTGGGACCGGTATGCAGCGGAAGAGTATGAACTGCTTGTTGCGGAAGAAGGAGGCAATGATCAGCAAGAAGATATGTGAGTAGCATTAATAACTCTTCCTTTTAACTTTACACCATTTAGAATATTACTCTTTAAGTGTTTTATTATTTTCTACCTAAAGGAAATAGCTTTTACTTAAAATTAATCAACATTATTTGTAATAGGAACAAGTTTACAAAACTTGTTCTATTTTAATATTTTAGCATAGGTATGCCCTAAAATAACTTTGTCATTATACTCAATTTATAGTTAGAAATGATCCATAAATATTTAAGTATCAATAAATTTCAGTACTGTACACAAAGAAATCAAATTAAACCAAGGGTTTGAAAACAATAACCATTTGAAATTGGATAAAAGGTCAAGCAAGGCCTACACACTTACTAGAAAAATGCAGGACCAAAATCTACATTTAAAATAGCATCTAAAAATACATTTTGGGGCACATGAGGCTTTATCATCACTTATCTACTGAGAAGGTTCTTAAGTGCCTTAAATAATACTTTGATATTTTGCAATTTAAATGTGAGATTTTTGCCATAAATTTTCCTAGTAATAATTGTTAATGGCCTGCCCTTTTTTTAGTGTTTATTACTTAAATTATAGTATGCTTATTCTTTGAGAATAAACGTTTTTTGATGTAGTATTTGGGGCCAGAGGCTTGCTTTTTCAACTGAATGGTGATAATATATTTATATTTTAATATGAGGTGTAAAATAAAATTATTTGTCCTTGTCATTTTTAATCATTAATATATGATTAAATACTACAAATAAAAATACTGAAATGTTAAAATTAAAGAAAGACTTTCTCAATAAACTCTCCTTGACCTTGGCCATAGACACAATAATTGAGGTGGTGTGGCTTAAAACTAGAGATGGGACATTCAAATCTGTTCAGATATTTAAGTTTCAAGGATTATAAAAAAGCGTAAGAGTCCAGATTCATTTCTTTTATTTTCAAAATTTGAATATTTTTTTACACTATTAAGGTTCTTAACAACAGTGTTTTAGCCCAACATTTTTGGAAAAATCTAACAATCAGGAATCAAACAATTATTTTATCATTTATAATTAACAAAATTAGAATTGATGGGAAAAAAATTATACTAATGTCGCGACCTCTCCCCCTTGTGGGCTGGATTTGTCAGGATAGCTTGTGGGAGAAGTTAGGTTGCAGGCAAGGTAATTGTGTGGGTTCAAAATAATATATAGGGTTATAAATTTTGGTTTAATAGAAGTTACAAAAAGATAATACACAATGTAATGTTCAAACGAGATATAAAAGAAATAAAGATATTGGGCACTCACGCTTCTTGAAGAACTGGCTTACTCATGAAAATTTAAGACTGATGGAATTGACTTACACAGCTCGCGAACCCCTACAGAACTTGATTTTGGAACCCTTGGCTCATCGGATACATTCTAGGTACAAGTGCTACTGATGACCCAAAGATGTAGTCTGATATGGTCTGGCGTCGGGAAGCCGAACTGTTTGCGATACTGATGAAAATGTGACAAACTCGATTTTAACAAATAAAAGTCTTCTATAGCCCGCTCTGGCCACTCCCTCTCCAACTAGAGCAAACATTGTTATGAATAGTCCTTTTAATGTTTCTAACTCATTATATCATATTTGTTAAGCCAGCGCTTTTAAGCATGTGCGTCCAAGAAAGTTATGTAAACCAAAACAAACATGAGAACATTGCTAATCATTATGACACTAATATAAAAAAGGAAAACAAATCTCTTATGCTCACCAAGCTATCATGTTTTCTAAGTTTTGAATTAATTTGTAGGTAAAATGAAAGTTTAAATTCAATAAAAAGTGGATATGATCCCTCTCTACTTCAAATCTTGTCCATAATTTTTTGAAAGGCTTTGTCATTTCATAATCTTGGGACTGCTGGAAGTTAATAGTTTTCATTTGATGGGAAGGCACCTGATGAAAACAAAACTGTCTAGTGTTGATAATCTTCCATAGTAGTAGTCTCATCCTATAAACTTTGAACCTGGAAAAGGTATCTTCATTACCCTACATTTATTTGATTATAGTGTTGGTGCGCTAGTCGTGTTGAGCTCGACTGCCAAGAATGGGGAGATCGAGTTTTGAATCTCGGTAGGATGAACTGGGGGTGGTTTTCCTAAATAGTTTTCCACTCTTCCTCCACACAAATGCGGGTTCACTTCCTCTAATTCAACCTTACAATTTCCTAATCCATTAGCATAATTAGTACTTAAAGCGTATAACCCAAACGGGTAGTAAGACACGATGCTAAATAATTATAATAATAAATAAATAAATATAGTGTTGGTGAATATCCACTTCCTTTCCATCTTAACCAAAGTCTAGGGTTGGGTAAATGGAAACTTAAGTAGGGAGTATATGTCACACTACTATTTTAATTGTAGCTGTCCAATCTATCTGATTGATATGCTACAGTGTATTCTTGAGATATTACCATTCTTGCCACCAATTAATGCTATACACTATTCTTATAAAGTATAGACCCTTGAAAATCCAAATTCATTACTAGTATATTCAGGGCTAAGTTAGTTAGGCAGTCCCTCTAAGCATTCATGATATATTAAAATATTAAATGCTACTACATATCTGTAAAGACTTTATTGGGGCATAATACTTTTATCAGAATTCAGCATTTGCCTCGGAATAACTATTTCTTCATTTAGTAAATTTTTTCTTTGAATAAATACAAATGTCCTTTGTGTCAATTTATAATTAATATTTAATAAAAGTACAGCTAATAATCAGGACTATAAGTACTTTAACCTCTAAAAACCTGTTTTAAACTTTTTTTTATTCATATGACTGGATCCAGTAATATTTGAGAAGGGACCCATCGCTAGTATAAAATTGTAATGATATGTAAAAAGTAATGATATTAACGTGTGGCAAGTGGTAAATACACCTCAAGGAAATGTTTAGAACTTTAGCGGTAAAATTACTAACAAACTTAAGTAGAGTGTCTACTTTATGTGTGTAGTTGTTGAAAGTGTGGTGGTGTTGTTGGTGTTTTCAGGATGGTGGATGATGAAATGTAGCCATCATCCCGGCTCAGTAAGTAACGTGTACAACGCATGTTGACCAGTTACTGTCGTGTGTGTTAATGTGTGCTGTGGCAAATAATGTGTTATTTGGTTGTCATGTGCTGTGCTATATTGATTTGGCAGTGCTTTAATGTAGGAACAAAAAGATGTATAGGTATCATTGGGGTATTTCAAGATTAATCAGATGGGCAAAGTTGATGTGGGGGGCCTCCTTTTTCTGACCTAAGAGGCCAAGATCCAATTCTGACCCACTGCGCCATAGGTGGATTATTCCACTCCCCCCAGGCAAATGCTGGTGTATTTCCTTAACATTTACCTTCATCCTGCATATTTAGATAGTTAATGTAACCTGTGGCTAGTTCAAATAACTATTAAGATATAGAGTGCTATGGATTAAAATTAAATTTAAAATATAACTCAAGAATGTCCAACAAAATGGAAAAGTTAAGGAGTTTTCTGGGTCAGGAAAAAATCAAATAGACTTTTTTTGAATGCTTTAAAATTTTACAAGATTCATTTAAAAAAAAATAAAAAAAATCTTCCGCTTTGAATGTAAATTTAATTAAAATAAATAGAAAATACTAAAAAAACAAACTATAGCATTACCTAATTTATAGTAGCAGGTTTTATCTTTCTTATTTTTAATCTACAGCTATGTTATAAGAAATATTTTTATAAATAGGTAAAACATGATTTAAAACAAAATTTCCAAGGAACAGATTAGAAAAAAACTAGTAAAAGTTGGCTGGATATCAACCTGGAAAACTTAAGAGAATTGTATTTTTAAATTCAACTCAGCTAGACACTCTGAATAGTTAATTATTCATTCATCTACAATTTATCCAACCAAAAACTGTATAAGGCTTGACTTAAATTGTATTGTGTGGAACTAGGAATCATAAATGGTTGCAAATATCCTATTGTTTCTTTGCTCTGTAGGTTGGTATGTTTATCCCCCTAGTCTTTGCTTTTTGTGTGTTACTTTATTTTTGTTATTAGGTTGCATAGAAAACTATTATTTATCTGACATATAGCAGGATGATAAATTTGTTTTTCATGACTTGCTAAGCTACAAAATGTTGTCCTAGATAGTTACATTTTTATAAATAGCATTAATAATATAAAAACAGTGTGGGAACACATTATTACAATAACTAATGTAAGTAGAGATCGGAACTTCAAATCCCTTGAATTATTAAGGATATTCAAGATTCAATAAAATTTTAAGTTCGAGACTAAAATCCTCAAAAAATAAATTGTTTTAGAGCTCATACTGCTCATTGGTGTTCAGAACCAGTTATAATTATAGGGTGAACTTAACTCCCAGTTCTCAGACCAGTAATTTAACACTTAACTGAATGTATGAATTATATAATGAATGGATTGTATATGTATTTGGAAGAAGGTACATGGAAGGAGGATAGAAAACATATAAAAGAAACAAACACAATATGGCCTTTACAATGAAAAGAACACAGTTCACACTTTACATTGCTACCATTGGACAAAACGGTGATGGCTGCCTCTTGAAGAAAATCAATCATTACTGGCCAATCCCCTGACCTAGGTTTTATTCTATCGGGACTCGTCAGAAGAAGTGTGAAACATGTAATGCAACTCCTATAAGAGGAAACAAAAAAATACAAAAGGAGAAAAGGAAATTGGTAAATAATGATAGAACACTTAGAAAGGACCATGTAAAAGGAACAAATAACAAAGGACAATCCCAGAAAATGAACTTCTCTTCATTTATTTATACGCTCTTCACACTTCTAACTTCTTATCACAGTTTTAAATTTTTGTAAATCTTCCCTTTTTACTGTAAGAAATAGGCTACATAAAATTACATGTGATAATTTTTTTAGCTACATATTTGAAGTTCAAAAGTAACTGAAATAAATTAGATTACTGATAGAATTTATATTTGCAAAATTTAATGCTCACTTTTTCTTAAAAAAACCCATCTTTTTGTGCCCTACATTAGTTTATTTTTACCCGCTTCAGTGGCCTAATAGTCCAAGGAGTCACTCTTGTGTTAGATATATTGCCGATGACAGGAGATCGGGATTTGAATCCCATTCTGGTGTACTAAGGGTTGTTTTTACAAAATTATTTTCCAATATGCCTCAACGCAAATGTGGGTACACCTCCTATAAATTCAACCTTCCTCATCCCTAGCTCATTAGCATAATTAGTACATATTATTATAACCTGAACAGGTAGTAAAAGATGGTGCTAAAGAAAGTATTCTTTTTATAGTTTAGTGTGGATATTCAGTAGAAAATATTAATTGTAGAAGTTATAATTGCAACTTATAATCGCCACAACACAAATATATCCGCTATGAAGTAGTATGTTAATTTTATTATTTTTATCTGGCTTCTTCCTAATTCAAAAACCCTCAATTTAAACTCGCCACACCACTCATACATACTTGTTCATATCTCAAATTATAAGCTATCTTAACATTATCATGATAATTTTATTTTCTAAAGATATTTAATGTGCAAATAATTATTTTAGAATAGTTTAATTCCAAAGTTAATACAGGTAGAAACCATGTTAAAAAAAACCCACAGTGTATCCTTTCATAACTGTAATACACTACACTATAGCTGATTTATATCTATAAACACATTTACTATTTATAAAGAAAGAATAATTTAATTTGTAACTATCTCTTATTAACTGAATCACACTGTTAGAAAAAATAAAGTTATTTATTTTGTAAGCTTGTTGTAATAATTTTTTGTTTCTAAATGCACTAGTTTATCAGTCCTATATACATTATATCAAACATGGATAATATAATTTTTCTTTTCACTTGTCTGAAACTAGTTTTTCTTTCAGTTTTTTGTTGTTCAATATCATATCGAAATGATATTGATGTTGAAAATAGTTTTACTAAAATATTCATCACACATTGAGCTGTTTCATTCAACAAGCTATGGACTCAAATGGAATAAGGTCCATTGACTCAGCAGGCTCAAAATAAAGCGTGCTTGTGTCTGGAAATTCTGTGATGTTACATTTGTTTAAGAAGCTATTTTTAAGACTTTTTATCACATTAAGGCTACTTCACTGATGTGAAATTAAAGTGAAACTGAGGATAAAGATTGATAAAACAAAGGGCTTCAGTATTCACAGAAGGAATTTACATCTATGGAAATATCAGCTGGAAATTATTTTTTGTGGTGAAAAATTAATCATTGTTGTCAATGGAACGAAAACTAGATTATCTGAAGACGATGATGCACAAAATGTATGTGACAAATTCAACGCGAAAGCAATGTTTTTGACTTCAACAACTATGGAATTTGACCATTTGCAGCCGATTATGGCTTGGGCTACAGCTAGAGATTGAGGATTTGTCTCAAAACAATCTCTAAACAGCGAACCGCGATTAAAAAGGCTACATTGAAAACAACACTTATTTGGCTATAAAATGTCGGAGTCTAACACAAATGCTCAACATATCAGCAAAATTAAGTCCATGATACAGTCACTTTCATATTTTGGGGAACCAGTGGGAGATGTGGACAAGATAGCAGAGGTTTTAGGTGGACTGCTTATGAAATATGGTTTGTTTATTTCGACATGAGACTCTTATAGTAAAAAAAAAATAAACCTTTGACAATTTAATAGCGAGGCTATTAAAATAAGAGCAAATTAAATTAGTGACAGAGGCATTTGCTGATGTTTTGGTTAGTAACACAAAACATTAATATCAAGCCTGTTCAAGTAGTTTCGACAATCTAAATAAAATACTTTCAAACAAGAAAAATATTGACTCCTATTATTGTCACAAGAAAGGACAGTATAAGTCAATATGCTGTAAAAGATTGTTAAAACTAATTCTAAAACCAATTGAATTATCAAGCTCTAAGTGCTGTACTTAGAAATATTTTGGCCATGAATTGTGATGTCTGGCTTACTTATAGAGTTGCATCAAAGCATATGTCACATAAGGAATGGTTCTCAAAATGAAACCATTAAATAATTATGAAGTTTATGTTTAAATTGTTGACAGCTCATTTGTGTACACCGAAGGTATTGGATCATCAATTAAGTTTAAACATTGGTGAATGGTAGAGATCTGCAAGTATTTCTAAACCAAGTCTGAAAAAGCTGGATCAACAGATTTATATTCTAACAATTTGAAAAAAGTTATTTATTTACCTGACATTGTGTGTCTTGTGAGGAATGATCCATTGTTTACTCTTCTCTCTACTGTTAGGAATCTGGTTTATGAAATAATTCACAGATAGAAAGGAATAGGGAGTTATGAGGGGGGGGGGGTGTAGAGAGTGGGAAGAACCCACAAAGAGGTTATTGTGCAGATTGGATTGGAATGTCATACATACACACATACATACTTAACTAATCACGCCTGTCCTTTACAGGTTACACAAGGAACTGTGCATATAGCTATAAAAAAAACCTCTGTATTTAATCCATCCTCCAACTTCCCTATCCTTGCATACTCCCTTTCCTTCAACAACATTCATACACTGAGTCATACATGCTCTTTTATTCTTAAAGCTCTTAATGTTTCTCTTTCTCACACATTTATCTACCACATTTGGCCATGTCATACATAGCCTATCCCTTCCTTTTGATCCATACACTCTACCTTCATATATTTACTTCGTCACTTGATACACACTCATCCTCTCAAATGCCCAAACCAACATAACAAACTTCTTTTACATTTACCAATTGGATTCCCTTTCAAACCACACTCCTTCAGCACCCATTTGTTACTGATTGTCCATACGAGTTTTTCCACTTACATTTCTTGGATATCTTATTCCAAACACATTTATCTTGCTCTTGTGTTTCTTTTGACAAACCCAAGCTTCACATCCATAAAACAAAACAATGTTGGTTTTAACACACTTTTATAAACTGTCATCTTTCATCTTTGCCTCTTTCAATACTACTTTATTCTTTGCATAGTCCACATACATCCAACTAATCTCGAGATGCATTCACCCATCTGTTGATTTCATCATCTATCCTTCCATTTTTACAGAATATTCTGCTCTCACAAAATTATCCACTTGTTCTAACAGTTTTTCAATTATATTAAGCTGACAATATTTTACTAATCCGTCCTTATCAAAACCTACCACCTTAGTTTTGGAAACATCTATACTAATATCCATTCTGCCGGTCATCACATTCAAACGATTTAATGCATTTAATAATAATAATAATAATAATAATAATAATAATAATAATAATAATAATAATAGCACCATGTCATACTACCTGTTCGGGTTATACACACTTACGCTAATGTGTAATGGTAGGGTGATTGTGAGATGGAATGGAGGACCTACAGTTTAATGTGGAATCCGAACCATGGTGGAGGCCTGGCATTCCCCACATTCACAAGATGTCTTGTCAGAGGTGAAGGAAGGGTTTGGTAACCAGATAAATCTGTGCCAGGACCGAGGATTGAACCCCAAACCCCAGCACAGAAGTCCGACACCATACCCCTAGACCACCAGGTCACCTCTTAGCTATTAATATAGCAGCATTCTCATATTCACATTATTTATTTGTACACTAACCATGTCTCACACGCATCCTTCATACACTTATTTATGAATACATTAAACAGCCATGGAGACATAACACAACCTTGTCTAACACCCTGGTCAATGTCAAACCATGCACTCAAAGCTCCATCTACCTTTATGCATGCTAAAGGAATGTCAAGGTCAGAACTTAGTAAACTGTTGTTGAGGGAAGGAGGGTATGAAGAGTAGGTAAAGAAAAAGAAATAGAAAGGTGTCTGCCTCTCTATAGGGTTGGTAGAACACAAATAAGCTTAGTGCAAGACTGTATCAAGTATTAGGATTAATAGGCCATGAAACAAAATCACACACGCATTGACATAGTGTAAACAGTGTATTTAATATAATCTATGACAGAAACAACTAACCAGTAATCAGACCAACGAACTACTAACAGTAAGATACAGTTACAGGGAGTATGATATAGAGATAGCCAACATAACACAAACTTTGCAGAGTTGCCAATACAACTATATTAATATCAAGTACATATTAATGTACATCTTAAAAATCATTGTATCAAAATTAATGTTTCTGTTACTATTACAGTATATTTAAAAGTTAATTTTATAATTTAATATAGCTTGAATTTTTTAAACTATTTAAACACAACATATTCTGAAAATTGAAAAATGACATCTGGACACGGGAATCGAACCCGATACTTTTGGCTTAGCACGCCAATGCTCTAACCACAGAGCTATCCAGGAATTGTACCATGCCCAAGGTCATTCTTCACTCAGATTTTAAGGCAGAGTCTATGATGAACGTGTGGAAATCATCGGCTACAAATGTGTGATTTTATTATTATTTCCTTCCACACAAATGCGGATATACCTTCTCTAAATATAAAAAATATAGCCTTCATCCATTAAAAGACATTATTGAAATTAGTACATAAACATAGTCCAAATGGATAGAAAAACGCTGTGCTAATTTATTTTTTTTAGATTAAAGAACGGGAACCAGAACACTATCAGGAACCGAAAAGTACCAGAACCAATAAAAATTTTGTTCGACTCCCTGTTAAAAAATGCTATTTTGTATGGAAAAATTCGAGCAAGAAAATTATGCTTCAATTATTTAGCTTTGATATGGCACTGGAGGCTGGGTCATGTAAATTTTGAAAATTTGAAGAAAATTGCTGATTGTGGTTTGATTCTGAATTTAAAATTTAAAATGAATTACTTCATAAAAGATTTTTTTTTATCATGCACGTATGGTAAACTACATCAGAATAGAGATGTGGTATCAATACTGTACTCATTTAAAGTATCGGAAGAAAAATATCAATACTGTACCTGTATTGAGAGAAAAAGTATCAATAACAGTAAGTATCCTTATCAAAATTTTAATATGGAAAAATATTTTTTGCCCACAATGGGTGCCAATTAAAGTGTTCTCGGCCCACGATGGGCGCCGATTATTGAGATACTGTTTAGTTAGCTGATATTTTCACCATGATCAAGCATTAATTAGAGTGGTACGGTATTTTGATGATATAATTGCTCCACGATTGGGAGCCAATTATATTGATAACGGTTTAATTAGCTGATATCCACCCTGTGATCAAGCACCAATTAAGATGATACAGATTTATAGTGAGATATGCTCTGTGGTTGAGCACTACCTTATAACAATGTTGGGTTTTACGATGGTGATAACGCAAGTATGCCTTACTGCTCACTTGTCCACAGTTACTTGATCTGATTATTATAATTAATCTTATTAAATAAACAAGACTTTTAATTTGCACACGTTCTATTTAGATGATTTTACTTTTGTACTGAAGATTAGATATATAAAATAACAGTTTTTGTTAACTTCACAGGTTGCTTTCCTGTGATTTTTCTCTCCAATATATTTAATGTACCCTTATTATATTATTATTATTATTATTATTATTATTATTATTACTATTAACACCACATCTTACTACCCGTTTAGGTTATACACACGCTAATGTGTAATGGTAGGGTTATTATGAGATGAAATGGAGGATCTACAGTTTAACGTGGAATCCGAACCATTCTGAAGGCCTGAGATTCTCCATATTCATAAGTTGTGATTAATACAAGTCTTGTCAGAGGTGAAGGAAGGGTTTGGCAATCAGATAAATCTGTGCCGGGCCCGAGAATTGAACCCGGGACCCCAGCACAAAAGTCTGACACCTTACTCCTAGACCACCAGGTCACCCAATGTGCACTATGGATTTAAGTTAATGGCACTGTGTGTAGTCATACGCACAAGCAGCTTATATATGGCCAACCTCTTGCCTCTTGGACCCATTGTCACCAAGTTTAAAACCAACTAATAGAAAGAGTCTTGTCGACAGGTGTTGTGAAGGCTAGCTTCTATTGGTAGAGGGAGCCAGCAAGTCACAAGATTTTGCTAAATTCTATAGAGTTGATACCCGCCTCGGTGGCGTAGTTGGCTAACGCGCTTGTTGTGTTGAGCTCGACAGCTGAGGACAGGGAGATCGCGGTTCGAATTGGTCGGGTGAACTGGGGGTGGTTTTTCCTGAATGGTTTTCCACTCTACCTCCACGCAAATGCGGGTTCACTTCCTTAATTCAACCTTCCCAATTCCTAAATCCATTAACGTAATTAGTACTTAAAGCGTATCCCGAACGGGTAGTAAGACGTGGCGCTAAATATATATTTAATCTATGCAGTTGATCATTGAAAGAAAAAATAAATTTTAATGGTGCAATTCACTGACATTTTTGAAAAGCGCATGACTCTCCATGGATGAAGTACTAAAGAGACAATTTATATACAGTTTTTTGAAGAAAAATACCTTTATCCATGACTTTTTAAATATATGAGAGGGGTCCAAAACAATGTCATTACACCGTATTAGTATCTAAAGAAAAGTATCGATAACATTAAGTATCCGTATCGAAATTTTAATCTGGATTTTTTTTTTCAAGTAATAATTTTAAAATTTGCATAGTAATAAATATTGGTATTTTTATATTTATTTAAACATTGAAAATTATAATGGTTTAACCATATTATAGTATATTTAGATCTATCTATCACGTCTATCTTATGTGTTGGAACTTGGAACGTATGAATGATAGATAGTATTGTATGATGGTTATTACAAAAGATTTTATCATACCAGCTTTCAAAATGTCTATGAAAATGTAGCTGATGGAAAGTTATTTAATAGCTAAATATGATTAGTAATATATTTTTTCAATCTATTTTGTGCCCTTCTTTAACCATAGTAAACATTTAATCCCAGGATGTGTGAAGAAAACAAAAAAGTTTTTTTTATACCAGTCCAATACTTATAAAACTGAAGAGTTTATTTATTCACATCAATTTATATGGAAAAATACCTTAGAAATCTCTTGATAGATCCAAATAATTTGTTGTCTTTATGTATGATGGGATGCCTTGACGATGATACTGTGTTCATGGAGTTTGAACATTTGGTGGAAAACATACAGACAACAAAATTCATATTGTTAGGGATGACAACGAAACTGAATTTGTAAATGAGTATTTGAGCAATTATTTCAAGCAGAAGAATATTATCCATGAAACCAGTTTGTCGTACAAGCCAGAGAATAATGGTAAAGCAGAACAATGAACTAGATCTATCGGGAACGTGCTCCCAACTATGGTCCTCAAATCTGGCCTTCCTGAGACACTTTGGGCAGAAGCCACTAACACAGCATTTTATACATTAAATTGACATCCATGCAAACTCGATTGTGACAAGATGCCTTATGAAAAGTATTTCAGAAAGAAAACTTCAACCAAACATATGAGGAAATTTGTATCTAAATCCTTCATACATACTCTTAAGACTGTCTCAATATAAGTTCCAAAGCAAATCTTAGAAAAGGATCATAGCTATAATGGTTACGGTACCAGTTATAAGTTATATGTTCCAGTAACAATGAAAATACCATTAGCACAAGATCTGATCTTCAACGAAAATGCAATGAAATATGATGCAGAACTGGGATTGGACTATGCCACATACAAATGCATTTGTTTGACAAAAACCTACGAAGCTGCAGCGACACCAGCCATTTTTGAATATTTAGAAATAGAATTACAGGTTCAAGAACCTTGTTGAAGTAGTTCAACCGAGAAAAAATATTCGCAATTGTGACAAAATTCGCTCACTAGCTTGTTTCAAGAATTACGTAGCTTGTGCAGGAGCCACAGACATATAAAGAGACAGTGGCATCCAATAAATCAGTGTGATGAAAGAGTAAATTTATTCATTAGTCAAAATAATGGGTTGGCATTAGTGTCTTTACCTCCAGATCATCACGCTATGGATTGCAAGTGGGCTTATAAAATAAAATATAAACCAGATGACAGCATGATTAGTTTTAAAGCAAGACCGTGCACAAAAGGGTACTATCAAAGACCCGGTATTGACTATGGAGACACACGTTTTCTTCAGTCGTGAAGCACAAATCAATTTAGATTCTTCTAACATTGGCAGCATTGTACAAAATGAATATGCAACAATTCAATGTTAAAAGTGCATTTCTCAATAAAGCTCTGGAAGAGGATTTTTTATGCAACAGCCTCAGGATTTCAGCAGCAACAAGTCTAATTCAATCTGCAAAACAAACAAAAGCTCTCACAATTAAAATGGGCTCCTCAATACTGAAATCAAAAATTCATATATTCCGATGCAGCAGTTGAAATCACCTGGCTTCACATTTCTCCAGGAACTCGGTGTCGACATAGATGAACCAACTCAACAATTTGTGAACAACCAGAATGCCTTACATCTAATTAAAAACAATAAACACCAAAAAAGGACAAAAAAATAGACATCAAATATCATTTCATTTGTGATAAATTAGATGATGGTTTAGTTTCAGCTTCTTATAGCCAATCAAAATATGCTGTTAGCTGTTATGTTAACTAAGTCACTTCCACCAGATAAATTAGACAATAATTGTAATTTGTAACTCATTGTTAGTTTTATTAATATTCATATTAGTTGTAGTAAGGAGAAAATTAATTTATAATATAAGGAACATACTTGGATGGAACAGCTAATTGGATTAATTGGTACAACTTCTTTGGTCAATTAAACAATATAAATATGAAACAGAACACGAAGATAATTTATTCAATGAGAAACTAATATATCAATAAATTGAGTCAAATAGAACAGTAACATTTCTAAAAAATCATCATTAAGATTGTTAAATAGCAAAGTTCTGAAATTAATCACCATCAAACAAAGAAAAAATATAAATCTGTGCAAAACCATATTCAAGCTGTAGTATATTATAGGTATAGTTGATAAGCAAAATGAAAAGTGAAAATTATAAATTGTACAATAATAGAACCCAGAGGGTTCGAGGGTTCATTGTACTGACCACATGACATCCTGTATCTACAAATGTTGGCACTATCATTGCTAACAGTGGCGGCCACTTGGTCAGTATAACTCAATTGCTGACGCACACCATGGAGTTTTTTTAAGAATATTTTATAGCCTCTAGTTGCGTTAGTAAAACAAAACTATTAATAACAATTATTTTTTGAAAAAATAAAAATGCAACTATACTGTATAATATTTGCTTTTGAAAGGATTGTTCAAAACTGGACTTAAATAGTATGCTTATTTTTAACTTCATGTTTCTTGGATAACTTCAAACTGCTGGTGATGATTTAGTTTTTTAAATATCAAATATGCAGCATATTGTTTTATTTAGAATACAGTCAAGGAAATAAGGATACACCATGCATAGTATTTTATAAAAATATTCAATTACTTAAATGAAATACCAGACATGTTTCGAAATAAAATTATTATTTTAGAATCTTGCAAATACCATACATGCCGATATATTTCAGTCATACTATATTATTCTGAAAAGGTTGAGAATCTCTAGTTTATAATTTGAACAAAGAGGATTTATTAAGGGTGTGCATATCATAAAAAACAACAACTCAGAATTCACTTTATAAAATAAAAATTGGCATTTACAATTATAAAGCTTTGCCATAAAAATATTTATATACTAAAATACTCATTTATATTAATTTGTTGTCATTATGTGCTGTTATATAGATTATAAATAACATTCACATGGCAAAAGGTAAAATCTGCATGTTGTGATATATACTAGATTCATTTAGCCAAAATATATGTTCAACATTTTTGCAATTAAAATACATACATACCTAATCACACCATACCTTAGGAGGGAGGCAATTTTTTTAATGTGCATATAGCTTAAAAAAAAGTAACTTCGTACTTAATTTATCTTAACGTTTTTCACACTTTCCTATCCTTGCATACTCCCTTCACTTCAACAACGTCCATACACTGTCATACACATAATTCTTTATTCTTAAAACTCTTAATGCTTCTCTTTTTCACAAATTTGTCTACAACATTTAGCCATATCATACATGGCCTACCCACTCCTTTTGATCCACACACTCTTCCATCATATATTTACCTCGCCACTCGATCCACACTCATTCTTTCTACATTCCCAAACCAAACTAAGATGCCTCTTTTCCATTGACCAATGGATTCCGTTTCAAACAGTACTCCTGCAGCACCCATTCATTTTTGTAAACTATATTTTGTGTAAAAAGTTATATAAATATGCACAGTTTAATATATTTTTGCAACATTAAATAATAAAAAAATAATATTCAAATTTTAATTTGACTTCAAGAATACATATTTGTTTTGCTTCAAATTGAAAAAGTGGACTTAACACACCCCTTAAGATTCAGCATAGTTAAACTTTAATTTAGGCAAGATTGGCTCGTCACTTAGTTACAATCATTGTAGTTTTGAAAGAATTATGATTAAGTTTCACAATACTTATTGAAATGATATGTTTTACTGAAACATTCATTATAGAATTGTAGAAAGAAAAAAAGTAGAATTCAAGGGAAACTCTAGCACTCACAAACATTTCAATAATTTGATCTCACTTTCCTTAGAAGGTACAATCAGATTCAGAAAGGTTTTCAACAACTACAGAAATTATTAAACCAATTTTTGAAGATTAATATGTAAAATCATAAGCTCTGCAGCTGTCACTTTTGGTAAATCATATCAATACTTATAAAATAATACTGATCATATAGAGAAACGTTTTCAATATTAACCACAACAAAGTTTGTATTAAAAGTCTGCTTTATTAGGAAGATGCCTTGTGGCATTTAACGATTAACTTGGTTGTGAATGTCGAAAATGTTTATCATGCTAAAGGCACTGTATTTCTTGAACATTGTTTATTAATTATAAATTTTAACTAAATCATTGACCTCAAACAAAATTAAAAAAGCTATGTGATAATTGCTTTGTTCCTTTGAGCTTAAGAATCAGTCATGTTCTGATTGATACTTATTGGAAATCACCAAAACCCTAATGGTCAATGTGTCCCATCCTGCTTTGACTAACAATCAATCACCAGCGGCACCAACTAAATGTATGCATGGGTCTTGTAGCACGTCATCCTTAAATGACTAGGGTCCAAAATCAGCTTGAAGTACTGAAAGTTGGTCTTATATTATTTATTGCATGTTTTATTTTCTACATGATGTAATAAATTTATTAGATTAAAATTCTCATTCTAATGCAGGTTTGTGTACCGGTAGATTATTATAAGTGGAATAAAATAAAACAAAAGAAAGACAAAAAGCAAAATAGATGTAAAAGTAGACATGTAAGCGTATTATTGCAAGTAGTTTCAGTGGATCATATGATTAATATTCACTATAGTAAAAGTTCTCTAACTTCCTTGGCTTACAACCCACTTGAATTTAGATCTTGAAATTAGATACATAATTGTTGACCCACAAAGATTTGAGTAGTTTTTATAATTTTTGTTATTTGTCAATCTCAATTTGTGCAAACAGATAGTTGAAACATGTTTAGTGAAATAAATACTATTTATTGGATTACAAATTTGAAATATTTTCACTCTACACTTTGAATAGTCTGTTTTTATGTTTAAGAATTGAAGTTGTGAAAGGTATAATATATTTAACTGCTTCATTGGCCAGACCTGAATACTCAAACTGGGATTAAAACCAAATGTTTAGCCTCCTACTTCAAGGAGAAATGAAAATGCCAACACTCCCTTAACAAGGTGCATTCTATTGAACAAATTAAATAAAGTTTTGCCTACAATTGAAATGACTCGGAGTTTGAAGACCTTTGTATAATAGAATAATATGTCTCTTTGAAACTATCCTCCATCACTAGCACCAAGACAACCTTAAAAATGTGTAATTTTTGCATAGATAATTACCAGAAACAACAAATTACTACTCTTTTTTTCTGCTTCAATAGAAAATATCATGGCTGCATGTGTGTACACACATACAATACAATACATCTCACATAAACAGACACACATATACATACATATGTGCACATATTCATACAGACTTAAATACACAATCACACCGATCCCATATGGGTTAGGCATGAAACTGTGCATATAGCTAAAAAAAACAACCACTTTGTACTCAATCCATCTTCACTTAGGCTGGTATTACACTATCACATTTATGTCAAATTTCTTTAATCAAAGAAAATGTGATGTAACTTTGACGACTCCTCAAAGATCTTTGATCACATATTTTCGTTATAGAACATGCTCTAAGGTTTGATCAAAGAAAATGGCGACTGAAAGATTATCCTACATGTGCGAATCAGTCTTAGCATTTCTTAGGTGTTTATTTTTTTCTTTTAATTAATGGAGTGACTTGCTACCAAATATTTAAAAGTTTCACAGTCCATGCGTAAATATTTTTAATTAGATTCCGGATCTTCAGTTTGAAGTTCCTTTAGCAGGCAACTAACTGTTAATCCCTCTTGAATTTCATCTCCCAACCCAAGGTATAATCCACAATCGTTTAACAGGTTTTCTTTTCGTTCTAAGCAACAATGAGATTATCAAAATAGCACTCACAGTCGCTGCACTTGGAATTAAACCATTGAAGTCCAAATTTAGCCGAGTCTTACATGGCCTTTTCCTTCCTTTTGATACACACTCTACTGTCATATATTTGCTTCATCACTTTATCTACACATTTACCTAATGGATTCCCTTTCAAACTGCATTCCTTTAGCACCCATTTATTACCGAGTCTATTCATACGAGCTTTTCCACATATATTTCTTGGATATCTCATTCCAACTGCATTCACCTTGCTCTTGTGTTTCTCCTGAAAAACTCACGCTTCACATACTTCCAACTAATCTCAGAGATGCATTCACCGTTCTATCGATTTGACAATCAATTCTTCCATTTTTACAGAACATTCGGCCAAAATACACAAAATTATTCACTTGTGCTAACAGTTTTTTTTATTTATACGAATCTAACAATCATTTCCTGATCTGTCCTTATCAAAAACTATCACCTTAGTTTTGGAGACATTTACACGGAGCTTCATTCTACCTGTTGCCACATTAAACCAATTTATTGCATTCTGCAAGTCACTTTCATTCTCAGCCATCAACATAGCATCATCTGCATATAACAGCACTCTCACATTCACATTGTCCATTTGTACACCAACTGTGTCCTCACAAGCATCCTTCATACACTTATTCATGAATACATTAAACAACCATGAAGATATAACACAACCTTGTCTAACACCCTGTTCAATGCTTAAAGCTTAATCCACCCTAACATTTACTTCTATCATGCATTGCCATAAGACAAGAAGTTAGAATGATAGATGAAGACAGGAGAAGAAAAAAGTAACTATGAATGAGATATTTTGAGAAAATGTTTACCCGGAATAGGAAAGGAATGAGAGTGAAACAGAGGAGTGGAAGAAATAGGATAAAAAGAAAGAGATCCAATGTGGAAAGAGGTGGAGGATGCATTAAAGAAAATGAAACAAGGGAAAGCACTGGTGTATGGATGAACTGACTATGGAAATGACAAGAGCAGCAGGTGAAGTAGGTATACACTGGTTAATTGGTTATACAGGGTGCTCAGAGTGGTTTGGAAGAGAACAAGGTAACTGAAGACCTATTTTCAAGAAAGGAGACACAAATAGGTGTATAAATTATAGGGGGATAATGCTTATGTGCCACTGTAGTAAAATATATGAGAAGCTACTGGAAAAGAGAATATGAAATAAAATTAAAGGAAGGTGGAGAGAGGAATGGCACAAATTTAGGGACCAGAGGTCTAGACATAACTATGCCATATGATAGCGTGGATAGAAATAAAGTTTGGAAAGCGATGGAGGACGCCGAAGTGGAAAGAGGAGTTGTAACGAGAGTGAAAAGTGTGTATGAGGATTACAGGAGTTGTGTTGATACCATGGTTGGAAAAAACCTAAGGTTTTTTTAAAAAAGCCCAACCGTTTTTTTTGTGGTTTAATTAAAATATATATTTTTATCTGATTAAACAATAATTTTAAAATAATAATTATTCAAGATTCCAAGAAAACATATTTAATTTTAATAGTTATGAAAAAGAGTTAAAAAAGACTTATTAAAGAATACAATAATGCAACAAGTAATTTTCAAAATACTACTGTATAAGCTAGTAGGTTGGAAAAACAAAGACTTTGTGTAGAAGGAATCTAAAGAGAGGGAAGGCGGTAGGGGAGATCATGCCTCAAATTACTGGCAAGCCAGTTGCAGAATTGATTTGTTGCTCTTTTTTTACTTAAGATAAAAGGTAAGAACTTTTGTTATCTCATTTGCTTTTTTTTTGACAAAGTATTATTTCTAGGGTCTAGCAATAATACAGTGTAGGTACCTTAAAATTATATTATTCCAAGTGAGTTTCTAATTGAACATATTATTTTGTTCAACCAATTAAAACATGTTTTATAGTTTAGTCTATTGTATAAAATCTGTGATTTCAAAACTTGTGTATAACACCATAATACAAATCAATGTATTATTGGTTTTGAACCAAAAGATTTTCAACAGAATAACTAACAATTTTCAAAAATTCATTATATGATTCTTTGTATGCAAAATTTAGTAAGTGGTTTTAAAAAAAAATAAAACCCATTTTTTGGGGCTGGGTATAATTATAACAACCCTAGTTAAGACAGAGAGTGGAAGGACCGAGTGGTTCTAAATAAAAAAAATTGAGTGAAGCAGGGGAGTGCCCTTTCACCAATACCTATATTTTTTGTATGGAATGTCATTAACAAAGTGCAGAAAAAATGGGGATAATAAAACCATGTTTGCTGATGACTTGATAGTATGAGGGGAGGAGGAAGTACATGAACAACTACAAGAATTGAATGTGAAATGAAATTTAGCATGGCAAAGAGTGAAGTGATGGTAATGACAAGGTTAAGGCCTAATAAAGGTATAAGGTTGGATGGAGTAGAGCTGAGAAAAATACAGAACATAAAATATCTTAGAAATGTGATTAAGGAGAAAGATGGAAGTAGAGAGGATTTAATGATAAGAGGACAGTAGGGAGAATTGTTCTATAGGTGCATAAGAGATCTGCTATGGAGAAGGGAAGTTCCATATAAGTTTAAGGAAGTATGGTACATGGCTTACTTTGTACCCATTGGCATATGCAGCAGAAACATGGACAGTGAATGTAAAAGAAACTAGGAAAGTAAAGGCCATGGGAATGATGATTGTGAGGAGTATGTTAGTTGTCACGAGGAGAAACAATATTAGGAATGAAGTCATCCGGGAAAGAGTAGGAGTACAGGAAATAGTAGAGGAAGCAAGACTGAGATGGTATGGGCATGTAATTAGGATGGAGAAAAAAAGGATGCCGAAGAAAATGTTGGAAATAGAGTATGTAGGAAAAATACCACAAGGGAGGCCAGGAAAGAGATGGGAGGAGCAGATGACAGAAAATGTTTAAGTAAGAGGAGAAGAATGAAAGAAATTAAAGGATCTAAAGTGGTGGAAGAATGGGGGAAGATGAAGACATTTTACAAAAATGACTCGGCCACAGGCTGGAAAGAGTTGATGATGGTGATGATGATGCATTGCCATAATTGCATTTACCGACCATGTATTCAAACCATACTCTTTCAGAACATAACTTACTCCTATTCACCCAATCATACACTATTTACAGATCAACCAATGCACTATAAACTTTCTTCCTTACTGCCATATATTTCTCAATCACTTGTTGCAATGCAAATATGTGATCCATCCAACCTCTACCTGGCATGAAACCACATTGTGGAAAATATAATAATATTGGTATGGAAACAGAAAAAGAATATTTTGTTTAGCAAATTTCATGGAATTAAAATAAGCATAGTTGATTTTTTAAATAATGCCAAAAGTATATATTGATGAATGAATTAAACTATTGAAATAAGGACAAGTTCTGAATCCATTATGTAGTTTTGAAACCTCCTATAGTTCTTAAGTTTTAACTTCCTTTGAATATTCCCCAGTTTTAATTTTGATTGAATCTTCCTCTCTTGATTCAGATGTATATTTGCTAGTTGACCTAGTGGATGATCTTGTAAAGATTATCCCGCCCTTCTCTCTCTCACTAACCTTTCTATTCTCAACATAACCCCTCCCCTCTTTTCCCATCCCTTTTTTATTGATGAAAGAAGTATCCATTTACTCAGTCATAAGAAACATCCCCCTTTCTAGCAACAGAACAAAGAACAAGACTGTCTGCCAAGACCTTAACAATGAATCGCCAGTACCTGTTGTGGGGGCATATGTGCAGCATGTTAACAAAAGATCACCAATCAGATCATCTGCTTACCAACTGTGCCATAATCAGCAGATGATCAGATTTGATAGTTGGCATTGGTCCAGCCGTATAAAATACCCTATACCTCTTGACCACCCACTTTCATCATGTAATAAGTTCTGATTAGATTTTATGTAGGATATGATATCTTGATTAGTTATCAAAAATGAACAAATTCAAAACAGAAGTAATTTTTTTAGAACCAGGGGGTCATGAAACATATTTAAGTGAACTCGAGCTTTATCTTCAAATTCTTAGAAAAATATGACTTGTCATTCATTAACATCCTTGCCCTATTCATCACTAAAATATCTTTGTACCAATAAGATATATAAACGTTTCATAATATCAACTAAAACTAAGCTTTATTATTTAGATATCCCTGAAAATGAAAGCAAAACTAAACACTCAAGGGATATGGGTTGATTACACGCTACTCAGGGTGACCAACTATCTAGAAAACAAAAATTATATTTTAAAATTTCCTGACTATTTCAGGTTTTTCAGGAAACATTTTTCACTTTTTATTGATGTAACTTTTTCCAGAAACTAATTGTAAATAAAAATAGTTCCAATTGTTACATTAGATATACTAGCTAATGCTACTACTACCCACTACTACCCCAAAGTTTATTTGGGGCGGGTAGTAGTAACCTTGTAGCATTAGCTAGTATATCTAATGTAACAATTGGAAATAACAAGCAAGCATATAACAGCACTCTCACATTCACATTTGTTTAGATTCCGTCCACTTTCTTTTAGGCTCAACTTTTACCTGCCTGCAACCACCATAACAGAAGAATCAAGAAGAAAATTCAAGGAACATTCAACATTAAATAGTCATATAATTAGAAATATACTATTTCAAATGTTTCACAAAACACACAAACAGTAGTAGGTGATTCTGGTGGTAAATAAATGTAGGATAAATAATTACTAGCCTGGAAATGTTAAACTTTCAATCTATCCTAGGCTACACCTTTTAGTGTTATGAGTGTTTGAAGCCAATAGTGGACCACATCCTAGTTTAGATTTTTCTTAATTCTGTTTTGTGTGTTTCTTATAGGTTGTACGAAGATGACGACACAGAAGGAGAAGACGCTCTTTCACCAAACCTCGACAATATTATAACAAACAATAATGATTCTGAATCCAAGGTTGAACATTGGAAGAACCCAAGTTTTACCGTCACTGACTTTGACATGGACGATGAAGACGATGATTCGGCAGACTACGCAGCAGACAGTGATGATTGTTCATTGTGACTAATTTAAAATTATTACATAAGCGATGGTTGTATTGCAAGTGAAACTATTTATTAATTTAACATATTGGACATATTTAACATATTATATTGGATATTGTTCAATGTCAAAGTTAAAACTAAATTGTGTTTGATAAATAAGTGCGAAGTAAAATTATCCTTAATAATTGCTGTTTGGAAAAAACATTTTTTACTAAGTAAAATGTTATCATAAAATACAAGTGATCGAAAAGTTAATCTTCAATAGTTATGGCCTACAATATATACTTTGTTTAGAGTAAGTGCTCTCTAAAGTTATCTTGGTACAAAATAATTCTCTCTAATTTATTGGCTAACATTTCACATAATATTTTAGACCATAACTTTTGATCCATGTTTTAACTCAATAATTTTTTTTTAACCTTAGACTTGGCTGATCCCTGTAGAATAGCTCATAGCAACTCAAAAACTTCAAAAGAATCATTGAATTAAGAACAGTTATTAGTATGTAAAATGTTAGCCAATGAATTGTTGTAGGGGTGCCTTTTCAATCGTCCTGTATCATCAACTTCCTATATTTATGTTTTATAACAAGAACTAGCTTAGTCTAATGTTTAACAATCATTTGCACAATAGACACGTCCAAGTACAACAGTGTCACGTGAAGTACTTTACTAGTCTGTATTTAATGAACTTAACCAAATAATTTAGTATGTATATAAAATAGAACAATGATAATTAATGTAGATTTTTTATACAAGTGTTCTTGAGAATAGTTGTTTTATTACGTTTATTAACGTTTTGTGTAAATATTGTATACATAGTGTTGGTTGGAACATAGTATATATTGCATTTTATGAGATAGTATTGCTTGTATGATATTTTAAAATGTTACCATTTGCCCTAGTTGAGATTGTAATTAGAATATGTTGGCAACAATGTTGGTAAATAAACCTCTGTGAAGTGTGAAGTGAAGATTAATTAAAATGGTGTCAACTGAGAGACTGATAACAGGAATGTCGAGACAAAGATTATCATCATCAAAGACCTAAATATAACGTGTCAAGCTATGACAGTGACAAATAAATACTTCTATTAAAAAGCCCATTGCAAAATTTGTTGCTCTTTATTGTGTCAAATAATGAAGCCTAACTTTCTTTGTAAATTTGTTGAAAAGGACAAGGATTTGTATCAATTTATTAGAAGTAGTGATCTGTAAATAACTAATCAATAACAGCAATGATAATTACTGGATATAAACTTTAATGTGGCCATTAGAATGAATTATTGCTAGTATTTGTATTAATTGAGGTTATGTGGAATAGAGCACTAGGTTAAATCATGGTTTAAATTAGGAGGGATAGCCAGCACACTTACCTAGGTGATACTGGAGTAGAAATTGTTTAGATATAACATTAAAAAAAACACAAACCATTTTTAAGGACAAGCTTTCACTGTCACAGACAGCTTCATCAGGTCAAGAGAGTAAGACTGATGCTTTTGGTTGAACTGTAAGGTTGACTGTTTTTTCAGTTATGACATCACTGTATAGATAGCAGCACTATGGATAATGCTATATTGAATCTAATAATAAGTGTGCTGGTAGGAAGGAGAGGAATTATCTAGGGTTGAGGTTAAGGGCTTGTATGGATTTGATGATATATTGATGGGCCAGTTCCCATATCCTTAGTTGTGAAGGGTTGCATATTGCTTTGTTCAGGGATTTGACCACCTTGGTTGTGTAACAGTTTAATAACTAAAATAAGTCCAGATTATGGGTTTCGGCATGTGCTGCTACGGGCTTCTCTTTATTTTTCAATTTTGTGTCATGTCGATGACCATTCATTCTCTTTCTTAGTGTTTCTGTTGCAACCATGTCAAGCACAGTACAATGGTCTCACAACAGAAACACTAAGAAAGAGAATGAATGGTCATCGACATGACACAAAATTGAAAAATAAAGAGAAGCCCGTAGCAGCACATGCCGAAACCCATAATCTGGACTTATTTTAGTTATTAAACTGTTACACAACCAAGGTGGTCAAATCCCTGAACAAAGCAATATGCAACCCTTCACAACTAAGGATATGGGAACTGGCCCATCAATATATCATCAAATCCATACAAGCCCTTAACCTCAACCCTAGATAATTCCTCTCCTTCCTACCAGCACACTTATTATTAGATTCAATATAGCATTATCCATAGTGCTGCTATCTATACAGTGATGTCATAACTGAAAAACAGTCAACCTTACAGTTCAACCAAAAGCATCAGTCTACTCTCTTGACCTGATGAAGCTGACAGTGAAAGCTTGTCCTTAAAAATGTGTTTGTGTGTTTTTTAATGTTATATCTAAACAATTTCTACTCCAGTATCACCTAGGTAAGTGTTCTGGCTATCCCTCCTAATTTAAACCATAGTATTTTTATTAGTCATAAAGAACTATAATTTTCAAAGTATGGTGTAAAAGAAGAGAATAAATAGGCCCTAAAATTTAAAATAAAACGGTTAAATTACCGGTATGTTTTTCTCTTTTTTTTAGGTAAGGTTTCTATGTTTTTTTTTAGTTTTTTTTTTAGCTTCATATTGCCTCCCTCCCCCATGTTTTCGAAATATTTTTAGTCATTGTGTTTCCTTATTAGTCATAAATAAGAGGAATATTTTTGTCATTTAAGTAATGTACTCACAAGATTTGTAAAGTAGAGCAAATTTAAGAAAAAGTCTTTCGATATTTTAATTGGAAGTAAAATTTAGATTAATAATAAAATGTTTCATTCTAAAACTGGAGAGCAGCAGAATTTTTATTTGTTGAAAAAAAATATAGAAGATGTGATCTGGAAAGCAAACTTGGAGGTAAACTGCAGCTTATGTTTCTGGTTGGACCCGGGCATAATCATTGAAACCATTTCCTTCAGACTATGTCAAACCTCGCTCGATATGGTCATAGTTTAAGGACATGCTTCAAATGATATGCTCTATTTTAACATTCAATTTTTTTTTTAATTACAAAGCACATTAATACAATTTTATAATACTGTTTATAATGAAATTTAAATAAAATTTCTTAATTTTTAAAATACAAGGATATTAGAAAGACAAAATATTTTCTTAGTAAACTCGATTTTCAGTATTTAATTTAAATTTATCAGTTTTGTTTGTATCTCCCAGCAATTTATTTATAAACTGTTGGGTGGAGTGAAATCATGCAAGTTAAAATCAATGCACACTGACTTGGCCTTTTCTAACTGTTTAAAAGATACCACAAAGTTCTGGATGTATCCACCTCGCAAACATGTTTTATCAATCTAACTAGTGATAACAGGTTTTGTAAGATTGATAAAAAAAGAAGCCATTTTTAATAGCATTTTAACTGTTGAAAAAAAATAATCAAAGTTACTGTGAATAGGCTATTCTAAAATACAGAGTGATTTATCAGATAAGCATCTTAAAAATTAGTTTTATTCAACCAGAGGTATAATGCCCACTTTCAACACACGACTTAGTTACAAACTAATTTAAATCTAGATCAAATATAAAATAAAATAGGCTGACTATAAATTCATCAGTTAATGAAAACTTTCACTCAATAATACATTTTTAGTAAGGAATCAAATTCAAATATCAACATTCAACTCAAAAGATGAAAGAACCTAGCCACGTATTGAGCCAAAAAATATTTGAAATTAACAAAAAAAGTTGCTTGACTTTTTACTTCTAAAACCCAAAATGGTTTGACGAGGCGTGAAAACAATGTAGTCCCTCTTTAATTAAGTGCCCAGTCTGCAGAAACTCAAAATAGTAATGAAGGAACACACTAGTCCCATCACTGACTATATCCACTGCTAAACAAAGGTGTATGGTAACCAAGAATAAAACTAACAAAACAGTAATAATAATATAAAGCAAATAATAGGAGAGAGTGCCAACCTGGAACAATAAGCTCTTTATTTCTGCATTCACCATTCATATTTCCCACTTCTCTTTAAGGGTCTGTGACCAAATCAAATGTATGAAATATATCTGAGGCCAAATCAATGTTCATTTATTTTTATTTCTTTCTTTTGATGAAACAATGAAAATTACAAAGATACTAAATCATTATTTACAAGATGTTTTAACATATTTTGGTTCAACTATAAGCTGATAAATCAACTTATTATTACATCTGTGTATAATATATTATGTTCTACATTAATTTAATCGGTGAATTAATTGACTAATATGACAAGGTTCTTGATGTCATAAAAAGTAATCGAGAAATTTAAAAAGTCTCATGTAGATTTTCACCAAAAGCACTAAAGTCTCAACTTGTTAAGCTTTACTACAAATCCTTGTGATATAGACGCAAGTTGACTTATTGTGGATTCACACATTCACTTAAAACAAGATAAAAGCATAAACACGATGAACGCTAACCAATCACAAGCTTTCAGCCTCATCAACATTTGTAATAGAATTCAATTTTTGGTAAAATTGTACAAATTGTTTTAATTTAGCATAAAAAAACATAGATATAATATGATGTAATATAATAATAATATCGGCACTATAATTTGATCCATATATGAAAAGATTGGTAGTAATAATTACATGTTATGGTATCTTATAAAGACAATATGATACAATCATTGAAATTATAACAAACATCTAAAAAGTTTAATAAATATTAAAAATTGTGTACTTTTGAGTCAAATTGCATTAAAACAATGTTATGATGGGATGATGTAATCATGCATATATTACATGTCTTGTATTATATTGGGAATCAAACAGAATTAGTTGTGAGAATTTTGAAGATATATAGAATGAATGAAGATATGTAAAAATTGAATTCCTTCCTTAACTGTAATTCTCTGTTCCTTGGATACTGCTGCAATCCCTGCAACATTCTTAGAGCTTTGACATGTTTCAATGCTATGACGGCATTATCCTCAGGTCAGAGTTAAAAGTTAGGTAGTTGAGTGTTCCATGTTGTTTGTTTCCTTTCTCAAACATGGAACACTCAACTACCTAACTTTTAACGCTGACCTGAGGATAATGCCGTCATAGCATTGAAACATGTCAAAGCTCTAAAAATGTCGCAGGGATTGTAGCAGTATCCAAGGAGCAGGAAATTACAGATAAAGAAGGAATTCAATTTTTACATATCTTCATTCATTCTATATATCTGCGAAATTCTCACGACTAATTCTTTTTAATTCCCAATATAATACAAGACATGTAATATATGCATGATTACATCATCCCATCATAACATTATTTTAATGCAATTTGACTCAAAAGTACACAATTTTTAATATGTATTAAACTTTTTAGATGTTTGTTATAATTTCAATGATTGTATCATATTGTCTTTATAAGATACCATAACTTGTAATTATTATTATATTACATCATATATTTATGTTTTTTATGCTAAATTAAAACAATTTGTACAATTTTACCAAAAATTGAATTCTATTACAAATAATTCTTAGTCGTTCCTTATTACACAATTAAAATGTGTTTCAAAAAACTCATCAACATTGTTCGCTTGGTGGGACTTGACATAACTTCAGAGTCTTTTTCTTCATGACACCATTAGCTTGGAAGACTCAATCAAAACAAAACTTGAGTCAATCTGTTGTGAAATGGTTCTAAATAAATCACTTATTAGATTGAAGTTATGTGTTCTGTTCTTGTTTCGATTTGTTTAAGGACACAACACAATAATTTGAAAACATTCATTGTGATATTGATCTTAGATCTGTTTATTTATAAGAAAATAAATATGTTGGGAATCTGCTAGCATGTGAATTGCTGCGCTACCCAGCCAATGTGTGAATTCACCTAAGACAATTTTTTTATCTGGGTATTAGATGTATTATTTAATTACTAAAGATGTTTGTCATGTGAACATTAATTTGTATTTGAAAAGTTTAACATAATTGTATAATTTAGCAGTCAATATTTTAATTGGTGAAGCTTCATAGTCAAAGCCTGATAAATTAGTAAAAATAAGGGAGAAAAAAGTCAGAAAGTTTTTGAAACTTCCCACTCATTAATTTTTTAAAGGTTAAATTTCTAGATCAGATTTTTTCTTTTTTTTCGAAAATATCTAACACTTTCATTAAACTTATAACAAAATAAACCCAAATTGTTAGTTCAAAAACTATACCCTCATAGAAATGTTATTTATTTAATCTCAGAGATTTTGTAGCTAATTAATCCCCTGATTAGATTCTTTGAGATGATTTATGTGTATCCTTAGCTTTGCTCTTAACATGTAAACCCTTTAGTAACAATTTTGATTACTCATATCATTTATCATATCTTTTAGCATTGTGTAGCTGAATTTATTTTTGACATTTTCATATTGAATTGTTTACCACAATCTATGTAAAATAGTCAGAAAACTTGTGTAATGCTGTAAAATAAATACCATGACCCATGGGAAATTCAAGAGGGAATTTATTGTAATATCAATGTGACTAAAAAATTCCACAGGGATAAAATATTAAACTGTGTATCACCAGGTGTGTCTATCC
Organism: Timema cristinae; assembly: GCA_039000515.1. NCBI lineage: Eukaryota > Metazoa > Arthropoda > Insecta > Phasmatodea > Timematidae > Timema > Timema cristinae. Next base: position 31,664,837 of record JBCFYV010000012.1, on the reverse strand, counting down.
CAATTTTTTACCAGCATAATTAGTTGTAAAATAAATAAAATATTATTTCAAAGTAACAAGTCATTGAATGTATTTTTTTGTCTTAAGATTCTTCTTTAATGTGTTCCTATTTAAGCAATTAAGTATACAAAACTTTGTTTTGACTAAGTTCAAATAAAAGGTCGAGGATCAATAGCAATAGGAAATATACAATTTAATGATTTTATTGTACTTAGTAGAGTTAGATTAACTTTTAACAATACAATCTACAGAATAGAGTACGCACACGTGTACTTGCCTGCAAGCAGAAAATATTTGTAGTACAGTGCACTGTATTTTAATTTGAGGTAAGCTTGAATACAAAGAAATGTTAAAATTATTAAATTTCAAAACAATTTAAAAAAATTTAATGGTGTTTGATAAAAATAGATATCTGTGGTTTACTTGAATTATATATTTGTCAAAACAAATCTTGGAGAGAAATAATTTGATTTTAATATGTATCAATAATAACAATTATCATGATAACCAACCCAAGAGTCATTAATGGTCTATAATGATGAGTTCATCAATGCCCCAGTCTTCATAACTGTTGTCAGGCAAGTATCGTCTGATTATAATGGGGATCTTGCGCTGTTTCAACTCTTTCATAGCGATCTGTAGAGGGTCAGTTTCTCCTTCCAACTCGACCATTACCGGCGCACACATGGCTATCTGCAGTGCTCTAGTCCCCAACACTCTTGCACGTTCATATTTAGTCATGTATCGTGTTGTGATCCTCTTTGACTTGGCAACACTGCCCCCTGCGTCTCCGGGTGCCAGCAATTCAATATTCTCCCCTTCCTCCTCAGCCTGATCAAGTTCCTCGATGTTATCGTCATCATCTGCATCATCAAAGTCGTCCCCTGGCTCATCACCATCAAACTCATCATCTGCCATTGTATAACCTCAACACAAACTGAAAACACATGGCATCCCTTGAAGAGTTATGTCAAATTAAAAAAGTGTTTATGCAAATCACCAAAACTAAATTACAAATACTTCAAAAAGGGTATATTATTCTAAGCACCCTAAATGTTAATTTGCCAAATGTTATTAGACCTTTAACATGATGGGCAGTAAGAATTTTAGGTTAAGTTGAGTTTATTCTTAAAATTAACTTGCTAATTTAAAATTATGTTATGAAGACCTTTGAGAATTCAAATACAATAGGAGCATGAAACTAAACTATGCTTATATGATACCTGATTAAAGAAAGAAGAAATACAATATTAGGCCTGTGCAGTAATGAGTTTTACTTCAAATGAAACGCCATGTACAGACTCTTGACTATGGCTTCAAAATAGAAACTTATAATAAGCTATTATAACCAACTGTGGTAAATATATAATTTTACTTTTAAACTTTTTTATTCTTTAAGAGCAATATTTGTAATTCAGCCTGACAAATTTATTCACACAATGCCAAAGAAGCTTCCCATGAAGTAACCTCTATTAATAATTGTAGAATTTTATTGCAGTACATTTTTTATTACTAATTAATATACTTTAGACATTTATGAAGGCATGGCGTGTCAACTCCACTCCACTGGTAGCCATGATAAACGGCATCCACAGTATGGATAGGTGGTATCTGACAGATAGGAAAAGTTACCATATCTGATTCAGAAAACCATATGATTTAACTAGACTATGTGTTGATTTGTTGTTACTTTGGCAGTCGAAAACATTCACAAAAATAAAATTACTAACCATTTTTACATTATTGAAACTTATGAAAGTAATCGTTAGGATGTTTCTTTTTTCTGGAAGCGGCATCTGTGGTTCAATTAAAAATTATTTTTGAACAAGAACTTTTAAAATGTGGCGTGCTCTACTTAAATTAAGATGGCAAATCAGCTGAAACAAGGGTGGTTAAATGCATCATACAAACTGTCATGATGGTTGTGTTTTTACTTTAACAAAATAAAAAGGTTTTATTTTGAAATATATCTTGTATGGCTGCCTTACTAAGTTGTAAAAACATTTACTTTTACTGTGGTAGCCAGTTATAACAAGATATAAGTTTGAATATAATATGTTATAATTAATTATTCCATGTACTAAGTTAAAATATCTCTTAATGCCACAACCCAAACAAAAGACTTAAGTTTCATTAATATATTTTGTTCTTTAAATAAGTTATGAAAATGCCAATTATACAGTAGGCTAATCCTAAGGGAGGTAGGCCTATTATTAGACCTGTTTGATAAAACATTTTATTGATGATATACCCTAGTATTAGTAAGCAAATAATAATTATTTTCAAATAGGTTGATACTAGTCAATGTTTGCAATAAAGACCTACTAGCTGTCAGATACCACCATTAACAACCCTGGATGCCCTTTGGTGGGTAAGTATGCAATATAAGTCCCATTCTCGGCCATTTCTTTCTTAAAATATCCTAAATATTGATATCAGCCATACATTATTCCAAATTTTAAAACATGTAGAATCGATGTGACCAAAAAAAAAAGTTCAATCAAATAAGAAAAAGTTCCACTCACCGATGCGAACGAGTTCTAGAACTATTTGGACACATTACACTAAACCCCCAAAAATAATGTACTATCTTTACAAAGCATACAAATTTATTTAAGGGATTTGTGTTAATGTAGGTGATCACAAGTACCATATCCATAAGGACTAAATTGTAGAAGAAAAACATAATATTGATGATGTCATGGAAAAACACAAGTTTATATTAATTATTATGACAATTTTCCAAATCAACCTAAATTTATAATTATAAATAAAATTAACTGTTCAATGAAATAATTAAATGTGGGTGGTAAAATATCAAACAATGACATTATAGTCATTTTGGTGTGCACCACACAAGACCACAGGTGTACTGTAACACAAACCATCATGGTATGATCTCATCCACATGAAACCAAGATTATAGGAAGCTGAGGTAATCAAGAGGTTATCTTCTAGACTAGCTGGCTATGAAAATAAAACAGCAATACTTGGACTTATGTGACACTGGTAGCTCTACATTAAATTAAATACACATTTAATATAAAAATAAAATATATTTTTTCACAATATTTATTTGCTAGAGGTCAAATCAGAAATTTGCTTCTTTCGATGTGTGTGCAAGTGCTCGAAAACATTGAATTTATAAAATAATGACAGTGGGAAAAAATTAATCCCACCTTCAGCTCTTCTTCTATCACCAATTTATACAGGGCTAGGGCGTTATTCAAAAACCTATAGTGAATGCTTAGTGGGCTGATTATGTGGTCCCAAGCACACTATCGCTCCACCTTTTAACCTATGATGACACAAGAAAACCCACACTAGTGTCAACAAAGCATCCACTTAGTCAAGTTATTGCATATAGCCCTAGGAATGGTAGACCGCCCTGAGAAAGGAGATTATAATTGCAATAAAAGAGAGTGAAAAGAGACCAAAGCTCCAAATGCTCAATATAGTCAAATGTTTGCTGCTCACATGTTTTTGCACCAACATTTAATATATTTATTTTTAATTCTCAACCAAAAAAAGGCCAGTTGAGACCAGAAAAAAATTAAAGGTGTAGAAAATTACAAGTACACACACTTTATTATAATAATAATAATAATAATAATAATAATAATATTTAGCACCGCATCTTACTACCTGTTCGGGTTATATGCTAATGGATTAGGAATTGAGAAGGTTTAATTAGAGGACGTGAACCCTCATTTGCGTGGAGGGAGAGTTGAAAAACATTTATGAAAAGCCACCCCATTTCACCCGACCGATATTCGAACCTCGATCTCCCCGTCCTCAGCAGTCAAGCTAAACATGACAAGCGCGTTAGTCAACTACGCCACCGAGGCAGGTCACACTTTATAAAACTACTAGATGATTAAGAATAGTTTCCCCTCAAAACTTTAGTAGTCTGTAAAATTACCTCAAAAGTCACACTAAATAAATGGAAAAAATTCTTTAATTTGATATAAAATTGATCATTTACAATAATTTCTGCGCAGTGAGCTTTTCTACCCACTTAAACTTCTCAAAGTTGGTCAATTCAACCATTTTAACTCCAAAACTTCCAAAAAATATTATGTAGTAGAACATACTTGTGTGTGTATGACAAAAAACTGAGAGATACTACTATTATTTACAATTAAAATAATTAATAAATAAGTTTTATGTTTTTTGGCAAGGAAAGCAGTGTTCAAACTATTTGTTTCTTGTATCTAAGTTTTTTGAAGAGTTTCCACTTCTTAGTTTCATGCAAAAATTTAACATACCCTGAGTAACCCTAAAAGGCCCTACAGACAACACGATTTGGTCAGATCAGGTGCAATATTGGGTCGTGTGTAGGTGTGTCTCCAGACAATTTTTTTTCTTTTCTATTTCATGTCAGGTGATAGGTGCATCCAGCCTCACAACCAAATCATTTTGTCTGTAGAATTGTCCGTTGTGCTACAAACATGTGTGTGAGTAGTATTGTATATGTAGTAACATCATACGACTGAATTTTTTCTGTTCAATCAGTCATTTTTCGGCCTACAATTTTCTTTTTCTGGAATTAGTCCCTAAATATGCTATTAGCGTGATTTCAATATTTTGGTGTTTGGATAATATAGGAGGCATAATGTGTGTGTCACCTGATATGTTCAGGCCAACCAGATCAAATCGTATGCAGGGCCCTTTACTTCCTGCAAATTCCCCTTCTGTATTGTTCTCTTCAATTGTTCATTAGCTTCTTTGAACAGATGATCAAATGCTTCTGAAGTTGCTTCATGATACTTTTTGTCTAAGATATCTTACTTTCTAAAGGCCCTGACACAGACTCCATATCCATAGGTTCATAGTCCGTATTCTTGGTCCTTAAGAAATTCTACTCACAATCAGAAAGTCAATATCCATAATGACGTGACTGTTTCAACCAATGAGATAGAGACTTCATCCAATCAAAAATTTTGAAAGAAAATTGTCTACAGCAAAGAGCAAGCAAGCACAAGCAGTCAGCTGATCATAATATAAGAATCAAATAAACTAAAAACAACTTTGTTAAGAAAACTTCCAGTAGGCTATATACTAAAATGTAGGTTAAGTACAATCACAAGAAATATATTTATACCTTGATTTTGACTATCAAACTTAAAATAAAAGTGTGCAATAACCTTAAAAGGCAAAACGGATGTACTAGTATTTTGGATGAGAACAAAGCAAGCACTTTTAATATTATTAATAATAGAGGTGTTGACCCTACAAAAGCAAAGCCAATATTTCTGAAAACTTGGTATTCCTCAGGAAATTTTTTTCCTAGTAGCCGGTTTTCCTGGGGTGTTTTAATTTGAAGAAAAATATGTCTGAAAGAGTTCCACATGCAGTCAACTTTTAATTTTGAATGTTTCCGTAACGATGGATCCTCTCACTGCCATTCGTTCTTTATTTCAATGCACATGCACATATTTACTCAGCTGTGAGTTCATATAAACAAGTCTGTACTAGCCAATTTTTTCTTCTTGGAGCCAAAATTTTAAATTCTTGAGCACTTGAAGGCACAAAAAAAGGAGAGAAGAGTGACATATTTTGTAAAAAAAAGAGACTATAAGAATCTAACCTCGAAAAAATAAACTGAAAGCTAAATAATAGGCTGGCTCTTAAGCTTGTTTATATGATAAATGTGGAGCTTTAATGGTGCAATTTGTCTAACGGTGTCTTTTGACTAAATGAGTTTGGTGTTCAACTATTTAAGGCCTATTATAAAAAATATATATATCATATTAGCCTTGAAAGAATATACAGTAAAAATAGCTTTATAATAGAATGAGAAAGAACAATACCTGAATTTACGTAAAACTACTGCTAACTATTAGTTTAAAAACTTCCAAAATAACAAATACTTAGGAGTCAGCAAAGAATAATTAACATGAGCATGAATCATTGATAAAAAAAAATTATATCAATAATTTTAAATGGACAGAAAAACTACAAAGGATCACAACCATAATAAACTAGATCAGTGATCAGGATAACACGAAAGATCTGTTAAGTCCATGTTAAAATGTTTGTATGGAGTTTTCCGCATTTGTGCTACTATCTAGACAAATATGTGAGCACTTTTGTTGTATTAAATAGCGGTCTCGGTGGCTCAGTAGGTATTTTAATTGCGTAGCACTACTATTATTACTATTATTTTGATTTTATTTTTACTATTAGTTGTTCTGCTAATCCATTTCACTTGAACAATTTTTTTTAAATATTTTTAAGACCAAATGAATTTAAATAAATATTGGTTTCTACAAAAATTATTTACATTGGGTCAATATTAAGTTTTTTTAATAAAATCTATTCAAGTGAAAATGGTTGGCACAATATAGTTCTTTAACCATTTCTAGAAAAACTAGAATCAACACATCAAGTTTAAATTAATGTTTAAGGAAATATAATTAAAAAGCAAACTAAGTTTAAAATAATCTATATTTATTTAAAAATTTAAACTTACACATTTTTTCACAAAGTACACAATATTTTTCAAATACAAATAAGTGTACATGTCTTAATATAAAAAAAATAATCCCAATTAAAATCACCATCTATGTTTATTTATTTGGCATGAACATAATATTAACATGAAGAAAATCAATCAAGTAATATTATTATTATTATTAGCACCGCGTCTTACTTCTCGTTCGGGTTATACGTAAGGGTGATTGTGAGATGAAATGGAGGACCTACAGTTTAACGTGGAATCCTGACATTCCACACATTCACAAGTTGTGATTAATACAAGTCTTGTCAGACAGAGGTGAAGGAAGAGTTTGGTAATCAGATAAATCTGTGCCGGGACCAAGGATTGAACCCCAGACCCCCAACACAGAAGTCCTACACCTTACCCCTAGACCACAGGTCACCGATAATCAAGTAATAAAACAACTGTTAACCATTTTGTTTTGTTTAATCAGCGATAGAATAGTTGTTTCCAACCAATTGCTCACTCACTTGTTTCAGGGCTGGGGAGGTGGGGGTTGAAATGTCTGTTGAGTTAAATTATTTAAAGAGGTTACAATGGCGTTAGAAAAGGTGTAAAATTCAAAGAGAAATTAACAATTATAAAACCTAATTTACTGCAGTTAAAACAAGTAGGCTATCGACAGGTGTGCAGTCTTTATTGTATGCTCGTTTGGGTCGCCGGTGATGAGGTCGGGATTCAAATACCAGTCTGGTAAACTAGCTGTAAATTTTCTTAAGCATTTCTACCCTCCCCCTCCATGCAAAAAAGGGTATATTTAAACTAAATTATACCTCCCCCACCAATGTAATAAAATGAGCAAAGCCTTGAAGGGTAGAAGACCGTTAAAAAAGACATTAAGACAAAGTTAATTTGAACACTTCTATGTTATCAAGGAATCACAAGGATATCATGGACAAAAAATGAGGTCAAACCTTGAAAACATTCGGAAACCAATAAAAATAAATGGTACGGAACCCCGCAGTATCTCTTTACAACTAAAACTCATAAAATTGTATCAATAGACTATATTCGCCAATATCTCAGAAACTGTTGGTTTTAGAAAATGTCAAATTAAAGTTTTTTATTTTTAATAGTACTACAATTTTGCAATGATAAGTTATTTAGTATCTCAAATAGTTGCAGAAATACGGAAATTAACGCTTCTGTTAAAAAGTTTTCATGGGAAAATGAAAATAGCCAGTTTTTTCCTCCTTCAGTAAACTACCCTTAATTTTAGGGGTAGATATCCAAATCCAAAAACCTCTCAGGTCAACCCTATGAAAACCCTAGATACCAAGTTTTTAGCTCGATCAGTAAAATAGTTTAGGGTCTAGTTGGAGGTACAGACAGACCGACTGAAATTCAAAATCATTTTTTCAGATCCAGGGAGTTATGAAACGTCAAGATTCATCAAAATCTTGAGTTCGATTTTTTTTATGATCACCATATTTTCTCTACCTGTAAGATAGCGAGAAAGTAAAAAGAGAGTATCAATCCTCTAATCTTCAAATACAAGTGAGTTAGATGTCTATTTTTGAGGATTGTTTGGGATAAATTTGTTAAATACTTTTGCTTAATCCTTGGAAAGTCTTTATCAAGTAAAGATTGAGAAACTCTTAGTTCCTGAACTATTTTCAACTGTATTTGGCACAAACTTTCACAACATACTGGGCTGATCTCAATCAGTAGGTATTTAATTCTAAATCCCTTGAATGTTGAGTTAATTTTTATAGAGTCAATACATGGTTTAAACATTTTTCATGTTAAGTTTTTTTTTTAATATATTTTTACTTGGTAAGTTAGTTTGGGAGTACGTTTTTTATCACTTCGGGAATTGTTTTGTATGTAGCTCTAGTTCGACAAGGAGTTTAAAAAAATTAGTAACAACAGGGTTGCCACTATTTTCTTATTACAAAATTCCTTCTTTTTTCCAGGTTTTCCAGAGGAAATTTTCATTTTTCCAGACACCTAATAGATATTATAAATATAATTATAGGGACATAAAATTTTGTTTTAAAGAAAGTTTTAGAAATGAAAGAGTGGTAATTAAACACATGTTTAAAAATTATTTTGAAAACAGATGAGAAATGAATGACATACATTTTCTAGAAAGAAAAATTGATTATATTTGCTGTATGCCCTAAACGGAATGAAATAAGAAAAAAAGTGTAAATACCAAAAATACATTTTTTTTTAGTTTAAATGTGGTGGGGCCTATCTACAATGTCTTACTTGATTTAAAAACATGTTAACCAATCTTAATTATTGTATATGTACTGTAGGCCTATAGACTAAGTAGCCCACACAAATCGTGAATAATAATTTACAATAATGAAATTAGCATGTGATTTCCCTCGCTGATTCAGGTGCATTTTCTCTAATAAACCGCCACCCTCATCCCTACCATATTGTAATAGATATAAAAAAAAGTCAACTCTCAATTTAGCAGGGTAATGGAGGGCTACAAAACCCCTTTATATCAATTTCCATGGTAAATCTGCAAACCCATTGAAAACTACCAAATACATTAAGTAACGATACAACACAATCATATATAAATGTATCATAACTATTGCTGAAAAATCAAGCATCAGTAAAATACCCTTAAACAACTTTTTACCACAAACACAATGATTAGGCTTAAGGCCCAAGATACCAATTTTGAAACAAATTGTTAAAGCATGTTTTAAAATATTTTATGTTTTTGAAAAAAATCACTCATCAGTAAACTAGCCCTCAACAATTTATGCTTTATGTACCAGCTTGTCCTGCAGAGGTGTCCGAAATTGACTCGCATCAAAATGAGATGCACAAGTGTGTGCATAAATAAACTTCTCTCTATGGGCCATCAAGAGTCGATTTTGGGAGACGTCTACCCATTTCAGATACCTGGAAAAATTAACCAATAGTCTAGTGTTTATATTTTATTTCCTCAAACTGTAAACAAACAAATCATTTCTTCTAAAGTATTGCCAATCATGAACCAAATAATAGGCCTACTGTTAACTAGAACTATTGTTTTTTTTTTAGCACCATGTCTTACTCCCCGGTTGTGTTATATGCCATTAAATTGACTCATAAAAGAATGTATTGCCTATATTATGATTATTATTATTATTATTAGCACCGTGTCTTACTACCCATTCAGGTTATGTGCGCATACGCTAATGTGCAATGGTAGCGTAATTGTGAGATGAAATAAGAGGACCTACAGTTTAACGTGGAATCCGAGACACAGTGGAGGCCTGGCATTCCACACATTCACAAGTTGTGAACGAGGGTTGAAGAGCCAAAAATTTCACAAATCATCAATAAGAAGCAACACCAAAAATATTCACAGAAGAATATTGACAGCTTCTTCAAACCTAGGTCTACTAAGCAAAATATCATCACAGTGGCAAACCTATCACCATCATGCTTGTGTAATAGGCCTAGGTCTACTGAAATAGGTCAGTAAGTAAGCACATACAGTACAGTATATAGATAATTTGCCAGTAGTACTATAGGCCTATTGTAATGTCAACCTTCCCCATTTGAATACCTAACTGTGTTATTTGTGTATGTCTCTTATCTGATATGTATAGTTTACCTCGTCACATTAAAGTATATTACTTTAGATAAATATAAGTTTTAATTTTTTAGGCACAACTTTATTTCCCCTCGATAAGACGGACTTTTCATAACTCGAACAGACCCCGACCCCTTTAGTATGAGTTATCGAGCGTTGACTGAATTTCATAATTTAATTAAAAATATGTCATTTATATCCAAGAGATTATGTTTTGTTCCTTTGGGATGGTTAATAATAATAAAAATGTTAACTGTTATAATATATTAAAATACTTTTTCCTTAATATATGTAACTTAACTATAGAGATTAATTTTACCATTTTATTTTAATATCATAGTAACCATACTATCTTGTGTGTATTTATATTAAAAAATATAAATAAAATAAAAAATCCCAGCACACTACTGTACTGGTGTACTATTTAGTGAGCCAGGATTCACAAGGTAATCATGCTTAATTAATAACTGTATCATACTTGGGAGTTAAAAAATATAATAAACATAAATAAGATTACCTCAATTTGTCCCATGTTGGAAATCGGAAAAATGTCAAGCCAGGATTTATCATGGAAGATCCGTAGCATCCTGTCCCAAAGCAATTGTGGACGACTAGCATTGTTTTTATATTAACGTAAATAAAACTACCAAGTGAGACTGAGATACGCTAATTATAAATTCCACTGTCAATACAAGTCAAAATATAAATATTCAAATACAAAAAAACCAAACATATAATAAACAATTGAAAATTAACACTAATTACAAAATATTAACTAAGGAGAAAACATCCTTGAAAATAATACAAATAAATTTGAAAACGCAAAATAAGTCAAAAGGAGACCAATCTATATAACAAAAATATAGTTTAACTAAAGAACACAATGAAAAATATGTTAAGAATTAAGATGGAGTCAAACAATGAGTCAAATATTGGTAATGTGTTCGGTGGGTCAAAAATTATTTCAAAATTCACATGATGAAGAAAAATAAATATGTATTTAATAAAAATTAAAATTTATGTTGAAAATAAATACATTTTAAATACAGGAGAAAATAGAAATAAAGGATTTTTAATTAAAATTAATGAAAAAGAGTCAAATATATTTCGACTGGTGCGAGCTCTAGACAAATATGTGAGCACTACATGAAGAATAATGGCAAGGGGGAGAAGGGAAGAAACATCATACAAAATTTTACTAACCCAGTGTCAACCCATGAACTAGATGACTGAACTTTTAGACAACCTTACCTGATAACCAGGGATTTTTAGCCAACATATGGGGGGAAAAAGGGGAACGAATTGTTGCAAAGCATTTGATAGAGAGCGCTAAATGAATAGTTTTTTTGTTGTTGTGATCTCAATATTTTAATGGTTGGACAAAACACACCCCTTGCAACTTGCGAGGGACCAAATCGTGACGTTAAAGTTTGTTGTGTGCTTGCTAGCGAGGGGACAGATTTAACGGTTTCTTTCAATTTCCTTGCGCAAAAACATGTGACTGGCGAATAAAGGTATTTTCTTTAAAATAGTGAAGTATTATACCCCGCTTGATTGATGACATATTTACATTAAAGGATATACAAATCAATTTTAAAGGTAATACTTTATAAATAAGAATAACATATTTGATATATTAAAATATTTAGCTAACGCCCATGTTGTTTACATTATGCCAAGACCACAATATATTTAAAATTGGTTATTAGTTTATATAATGGTTTTAGAAACAATCTTATATTTAAAGTTCGTAGCTAAAATTAAAAAAGGTAGCTTCAAACTTAATTATAATCGTTTGAATAACAAACTTTATGTAGTAGTTTTACATTCAAATTATCATTTAGATCAATGGTTCCCAACCTTTTGTGGCCCATCTCTCCTTTCTGGAGGTTGACTAACACCTATCGCCTCCTTTTCATTTTCATTGTATGCCTAATTTTAATTTAAAGTAAAGTGTAAATAAAAAAGCAGTTTTATTATTTTAAACAATTTTATTACCGTATATAAAAACAACCAAAGCAGTTTTATCCGGTCACTCTTAAATAAAATAGAAAAATATTAAAATGTACATTTTTTACAGATTTTTTTAAGAACAAAGAAGGGAAATAATTAACTAAGATCATTGAAAGTAATTTAAAAAACTAGTACATGTTTTCATTTTTTAATTGGAATCTGGAAGAATTAAGAAAGTTGACAGTCAAAATTTGAAAAAATAAAAGAAGGTTTGAAAACTTTGTTATTGTTTTATTTTACCTTTTCAATGGCTGCCTTGTGCTTGGTAGATTTCAGTTAAAGCTTGAATATCCGGCTCTATGTTCGTCAAGTTCAGGCGCAAGTCTCCTTTAAGGCAAATGTCCAACTTATTTCTCTGTTTTGTGAGGAGCTGGACAACAGAACTAAATCCTTTTTCAATTAAATATGCTGATGGGAACGAGATGAGAAGTGGTTCAGTTTTTCCCCATAGTTGTGGATAAGTGTCGATAAGTTTCACCCATACTAACTCGTAACTGCTTTGCTTGAAAATGATTTTCACCTCACAGTCATACTTCAGATCTAGAAAATCTGTCTGCAAAGAGTTATCAAGATTATTCACAGCTTCAAATGAGAATGGATCTAGAATCCAATCCGGAATTTGTAACTTGGCCAAATCTTCAAATCTTGATTCCATGTCAGTTTTTAACTGGTCAAGGTGATCAGTAAAAATTAGGATTTTTTCTTCTGGGAGTTCAGGAGTCTCGTTATCTGACACTGAACACTTTAAAGGGTCGGAAACTGAATCAGCTCTTTACAGCCAATATTTACCTTGTGAATATCATATTTGGCGATGAATGATGAAATAATTCCTTTGGCCTTGATAATGTTCATCTTGTTTCCTTGAAGCCATATATTGACTTTGTTCATTATTTCAAAAATATCTGTAAGGTATGCAAGTTCCAACTTGCGTTGCTTCAAATTCTCACTTAAATCAGGATCAGACGTGTAGAGAATCTCAGTAACTGTGTCAAATAATTCGAAGAAATGGCACAAACAGTTTCCTTTGGAAAGCCACCTCACGGCCGTATGTAGAAGCAAGCGTTCGAATTCCTCATCATTTTCATGGCAAAGTTGTCAGAACAGATGGTCATTGAGGGAATTAGCTTTGATCTTGTTGACACCAGTAATAACCAGTTGTAGGGTTTCATGCAGGACACCACTCAATTTTTTCGCAGCTAGGTGTTGACGATGAATGACACAGTGAATAGTGATGACCTCTGGCACTTCTTTCTTAAGGTGGGATAGAAACCCAGCATGATGACCTGACATGGCAGGAGCACCGTCTGTTGCACAAGTGCTCACGTTTGTTAGGGGTATCTCTTTTTTCTCAAAATAATCTTGCACCGCTTTAAAAATCGACAATCCCTTCGTATCAGTGATCAAAGTTCTAGCAAACAACATTTCCTTGGTAATATCCTTTTGTTAATTGATAAACCTCACATAAGCTAATAAAATTTCTTTGTTATCAATCACAGTTGATTCATCAATCTGCAATCCAAATTTACTTTTTTTCAACAAATTGATGAGTTTGTATTCAACGTCCATGGCCATTTTGTCAATTCACCTGGAAACATTATTGTTGCTCAAAGGAACCAATAGACTTATCTTATTACTAGGGCCCTCTCCTAGCATGATATCAATAATTATTTGGTAGCCGGTAAAACAAGAGTTTTGCCAACTGTGTGAGGTTTACCACATTTAGCAATCAATAAAGACACCTTGTAAGAAGCAAGAAGACCTTTGTCAAGATCGGTTGTTTGTTTTTTAAATAATTCACTCACATTAGGCCGTTTATAAGCGTTAGCTTTGAGGTTTTGAAAATAACTAAGTTCTTTACTCACTTTATCACTGTGTACTCTTGATAAATGATCTTTCATTTGTGAAGGCTTCATGGCTTCATTACTAGTAAATGTTTTATCTTACAGAAGACAATGTGGAAACTGCACATTTTGTGATGACGCGATAAAACCGAATTTTAAATACTCAGATGAGTATTGACGACACTTCTTCATTCTTTTTTGAATCCATTGTGCATGAACTTCTATACTTCAAAACAAACGCACAAAAACAGAAAAGACATGCACGAAAACTGATGGTGAGGCACACAAAGGCTAGTGAAGACTGAAGACGAATGTAGGTCAATGTTAAGTGTGTTGTGATGGCAGGAGGGGGAGGGGTTGAGTCACCAGTCGGCCGCGCTGAGCAACAACAGATGGGCACTGTGGAGAGGGGTGAGTGCTGTGAACTCGCCGGCTGAGAATAGCCAGTGACTCGTGCTACCCGGCAACTTCTACTGTACAGTACTATCTTAATTTTTTCTCCTTTGAATACTCATCGCCCCCAAATCGCCCCCACTTATTTATTGCCCCCCTGATAATCCAAATCGCCCCCAGGTTGGGAACCACTGATTTAGATTATAGGCGTGTATAAAGTAATATCATATTACAATATACTTAAAGTTAGCTCTTAGCTTGTATAGCCTATTTATTTCAGAAGCCTTATTATATTTAATGTTCGTTGAATGTTTTTGAATAGCACACTGGGTGTAGTAGTTTACATTCAAACTATCATTTAGGTTATAGGGATTGTAGGAAGTATTACTATAGTACTATATATTTAAAGTTGGCTCTCAACTTGTATATTGCTTTCAGAAACCATATTATATTTGATATTCGAACGACAAACTTTGAATTGAAGTCTAATGTTCAAACGATTATTTAGCTTATAGGCTTGTAGTAAGTATTATTATTGTAACGTGGGACACACGTGACCTGGGAGGGTCATAGGCCGTTCACACGTGAACGTGTGAATCACGAGTTCTTTTAGAGATATTGGGGTAGGCTGCTGACCAAACACGAATGAAAATGCCCGCGGAATATTTAAGGTTTTGATTATTAAAATTACCACTTACATACACACTCTGATTAACTGTATATCTAAATTATTTATAACTAAACAAGTAATTAAGTAAAATAAAAAGAGCCTTAATTAAGTCTGTAACTCAATTAAACTAATAGAGCACACAGATATGTAAGTAAATTGAATAAACAAATTAACAACTATAAAACACCTAATTACTACTCAAATATTTTAAAAATGTGAAAAAATGTTCATTAACACAGTAGTTCACAATAACAACAAATGTCACTTGTCTCACACACGATACATGGCGGTGACCCGCTATACACAAACGCCGGACTCGCTGACCCACCCGCGAACGCGCTGACCTGCTCGCTGGTCACTCTAGCTCACACAATGTACAACACCTGTCCACACACTCGCACTGGGTACTCCCTGACTCATTAGTCGAGAACCAAGAACTGAATACCCACGGCTATCACTGAGCGTGTTTATATAGGGGTGGTGACAGCTAAGGGTCTGGAATCCTCCATTACTAGAGTTAAAAGTCCAGAATAAAAAAGGATACAGACTTGTCCTCCCCCCCCCACACCGCACCCCCTCGGGCCCTCTAATCCCCCAGTCAAGTGAGAATGTCGCTGCCAACCTGCTGGACAAGGAGGGAGACAGAGAGAACAAGGAGCGCAGCCAGGGTAAACAATGAGAGCACGCTGGTCCCACTGTTAAACACTAATCTTGTTACATTATTTTAGCCTAAATCGACTTATTTAAAGAAACAAGTCCTGAGTATTTATACTCTTTAAACCTTTTATTAAACCATTTATTTTTTTAACTAATCATACATTGATATATTTATAATATATTCATAAAAATTAGTGAACTATGTCAAAATGCCACATGGCCTTGTATGTGTGTAGGAGAGAAAGAGATACCCGAAAGTTTTATCTCTTACACAATTGTCTTCAGATGACAGTTTGAAATTTTAGCCGTCAACGTCCATCCAGTTAAATTATAGGGAAAAATGGTTCAGCTCAATAAAATCGTGTGTGAATATTTGGAAGTCACAGATAAGAATATTGAATATTTTAAGGAAATCATTGATGGGGAAATTAAATTTTTGATGCCCTGTAACACTGTCTAAGCGTCCATAAAAAAGCTAACCTTTTTTTTCTTTGTATGAAAAATATAGCTTTGTTTTGTTAGTTTCAATTAACATTCTGTTAAATTGGCTTTGTCTCCAGTTACTCACACATATTTAACAGGTTATGCATCCAGTACCTTTAAGAAATGATCAAGGGTCGTGAAAAACTTTAGGCATGTTTTCGTGATTGACTTGATATTGATGTTTATGACCAAAGCGTTTTCGAGTTCCACGTATCTCGGCTAGTTACGGGTAAGAGTGTTTATGACCAAGAAGTGCGAAATTAATTTTGATATTTTTTCCTTAAACAAAAATGGTGGTTGGGGTAGAATATATCTAACAGCTAGCAGGTTAATTTATGTAATCCAACTTAATGTACTGCAAATCGATTGAAAATGAGTTATTTAAATTTATTCTTTGTTATATTGATGCTTATTTTTACTAGCACTCATAATTACACAACATATCAAGCTAAACATATTTCCCATAAATAACCTTTGAAAACATGAAGTACGTATATAATATTAAATAGGTCTAGATCATATAGTACTAATCTCTTTTATCGATAACTAAACGTGATTTAAGTACCTACTTAATACCATGTATTTTTAACTAGCAATTGTTGTCCATTTTAATTTACAAAAACTTAAAATCCATTGACTACGAAGTTATACTCGTTTAAATCTAACATAAGAAGTGATGCTGTTTTGAAATTTGGGAACAAATTCTCGGATTTTTTTTGTCGTAACATGGTAAGGACGGCTGGAATAAGAACACGAATTATTTTATTTAATGTTGCTGCTTGTAGGGCTGGGATGTGAAATCACAATCTGCTTCTTAGTCACTACTTCTTTGATGTCATATTCATGATTCTGCTGTTTTCTCCTGGTCAAGGCTGCGTCGTTACAATATTGTACGGTAGATGGCAACACAAAACAGTTATATGTCGGAAGTGTTTATCAACGCTTGGCATTGCACCTCGTCTCCGTCACAAGCAGCGCCGTAACAGGTCCAAAGAAACATAGCTCCTTGTCTCTGTCACAGGCAGCGCTGTAACAGGTCTTTAGGAACCTTACTCCTCGTCTCTGTCACAGGCTGCGCTATAACAGGTCCAAAGGTACCTTGCTCCTCGTCTCTGTCACAGGCTACGCTGTAACAGGTCTGGAGCAACCATGTTCCTTTATGCTCCGGAAATATTTTGGAGCAGTCATACAGTAGAAAGGAAGTGGTTACTTTGTGTTCTTGCCACAGCGCTGAGATTAGGTCCGGCGCAACCTTACTCATCTATTATAGGCCTAATTTAGATATGGTTTGAGGAGTCACAAATCTTTCGCAGTACAAAATACTATTTCCACAATACATGCAAAGTATGTTATGTATTATCACGATCAGTGGCGTGTGGTGACTTTTCTCAAAGAGGACTAGGTTTGAAGACACCTTTCATTATGGGGTTAAAGAGGAATACTCTCCATATAATGTACAATATGTTAACTTAGCAAATACACTTTATAGGTCATGGGGTAGGCAATTTATCTCCCTCCAACCGATTCACTATATTTAGACATGGAATAAACAAACAAATACATAAATAAATAAATAAAACCAAAACATGGAAAAAATAAACACATAAATAATTAAACAATTAAATAAAAAATTAATAGTTGAATCTTATCTTTATTGGTATATTAGTGCAATTCTTCTGTCCCCTTTCTGAATGAATTTATCGATAACAGCGTCGTAGAATGATTTTTGACTCTGCAGTTCATCTAGCAAGCCTTTTTCGACTGACAACAGAGAAATTGTGGAGAGCCTATTCTCACACTGGGTGTTACGCACAATCGTCTTAATACGTTTCAAACAAGAGAAGGTGCGCTCAACAGTTGATGTGCTTACTGGTATTGTTGATATCAAACAACACAATTTATATGTTTCTTGGAACGCTTCTTTTGCTAAGTCTGTTTCTTCCAGGAACTTCATAATTTCAGTCACAATCTTATCTGAAAAGTCTGATAGTCTGTAAACTGACATTAATTCACTCCGAAAATTGCCAAAGTTGAAAAGAATACCATAGTTTGACTTAAGTGACAAAAATAAACATTCAGGTAATCGAGATTTGAAGCTTTGAAATTTTTTTGAATCTAGCAGTTCAATAAATTGCAGCTCATTAAGATCTTGAAACCTCAGCTCCATTTACCCAACCATGGTGTCAATAATTTCTTAATAAAGACGCACATATTTATTTCTTGGATTCAATGAGCCATCTTCTCTACGTCTCTTCTTAGGAGCTTCCACGTTGTCATCATCTTCTAATTTTCTATACGTCTCTTCAAAGTCGTTTCTAGCATCTTTGAGGTGAGAAATCGTCTCTTTTACTTTATCGATGCAGTATTTCACAACGAAAGTTTTGGTTTGAATAATTTTGAATAATGTGTAGGTGAGATAAAAAATGTTGCTAAAAACCTTCAGCATACGCATACCCTTTAGCCGTCACGAAAGCATCAGTATACCAACTTTTGGATTTTCAGCAATATTCTCAAAAATCTGTATGAGTTCTGTTTTATTTTCATTCACCGTGTTCACAATTCTGGAATTATAATTCCACCTTGTACTGACAACTGTTGTAAACCTATTCTTTACCTCAGATTGATTAAGAGCGTTAATGCGTTTCGATGAAAGTGAAAAGAAATTTGGAATGCCATTCAATGTCTTAAAAAATATCTTGCATTCTGTTATATGATTCACAGACTGTGTAAGAACTAGATTGAGTTTGTGAGCATAACAGTGGATGAAGAGTGCACCCGGGCACCTCTTTTTCACAAGCCTTTATACACCATTTAAATGTCCAGAAAATGTAGCGGCTCAATCATACGCTTGTGCTACAAGTTTTTGCTTACAATTGAAACTCGAAAGGATTCGAAAAACATGCTCACTTAAAATAATTGTAGTGCGATCACTGCTGACATCTAAAAAACCAATAAATCTTTCTTATATTTGGCCATATTTCACATATCGAAGGACTGTCAAAAGTTGAGAGAGCTTTGCAATGTCCGTAGTTTCATCTAACATTATTGCTAGTAAAAATGCATAATTTATTTCCGACTTAATCTTATCGAAAATTACATCACCAGCACATTCAATGATGTCGTTTTGAATTTTGTTGGAGGTTCCTTTAAACGCTCCCCTACTCTGGAGATGAAAATCCAATTTACTATCGTATTTAGAAAGTAACTGCATAATTTCAATGTAGTTTCCCCAGTTAAGGGAATCTTCCCTTTCGTCGTGACCTCTAAATGGCAGCTCTTGCTTAGACAAAAAACAGCACACATAAATTAATCGTTTCATTAGTTCCCGGTTTGAATCAACCTCTGCATTATGTTTTAAAACGTCTAAACTTTTTTGCTCACTCAGTTGAAAATCTATTCTGGTTTTCCCGAAAGTTTTTATTTATTTATTGCGGATAGGTGTGAGTGAGTCTTTTCATGGCGCATCTTGGCCTTGTGAAAATTGCTGATATCACAGAATCCGTTATTATTCCCACACTCCCTGATTTTTTTCGAACAACACACAAGGCCAACAATACAGTCTGTTTCTTGATTTGCATGCAATTAACCATTTTGAAGAAGTATAATATTCTGTTTTGAAATGACGTGCATAGTCTTTCATTTTTGTTTTAGCAGAAATGTCTGGAGTTTACCTACCTTTCATTATTACTTGCTGCTTTTCTTCAAAATGAGGGCTCCAAACTAAACTGGGAATAATCGGTCGAGAGCACAGCATTGAGAAAGGTGATCGGCACTGCTACATCCCACTGAACTACCTTCACTAACCCTGATACTTGTCTTAGGTCCCTTCCCCAATCTGTGTTGTGAGGGAACAGTTTTCAAATTCGAGTCCCCTTCCATAGTGCACACTTTCATACACTGTCAAACTAAATTGACAATCGAACACTTTAACACTTTAAAACTTCTTTCATCAATGGGAACAATTACATAAGCTTAACAACCACAACACTACCACTTATAAGAAGCAAACCAAAATTACATTTACCTGTGACAGAACGCCAAGTGTTAGCCTATATCTTATTATAGAGACGGACTAGGCTGGCTTCAACTAGTCCTCTCCCCGGTAATAGCCGATAAGACTCGGGCGCTTCCGATTTTAGTTGGGAGAGGGGAAGGGGTCCACGCAAGCAGCGGGAATATCATTGAGTATTGTGACAGCGCTTCTGATGTTAGTGTGTTGTCATTGTAGAGAGGGAAAGGGGTGTGGGGGCAGCGCAAAAAATAGTTAAAATATTGTTGAGTATTGTGATGCAAATTGAGACACAGATAGATTTTATTTTATGCTTTTATTTTCCGTTAAAATTTAACTCAAAATAAATAAACTAAAAATGTCTGGGGACTAGTCTAGTCCTACTAGTCCATTGACAGCACGCCACGGGTTAGCACCATGCCTTAATATTTGTTCGAGTTAAATGCTTATGTACTACTAAATACGCTATTTTGATAGAGATGAGGGAGGTTTAATTAGTATAAAGTGTACCCACATTTGGAACATATCGAATTTTATAGCTTAGAAAATTTTAAAGGCCCCTTACTCTCCTAGCAATTCCAATTTTAAATTTTAAGTTTTATTTGGTTATCTTATATAATATTTTACGTGGCTACCAAATGTCAACCTAATCACATCGTAAATAATGTTATATTTTGTTTGTATACATTTTATGCGCTATCGTTTCCTGGGCTTCAATTTTGAGATTCCATTTGTTCAAGAGTGTATGAAACGCGAGAAAATGCAGGTTTTTATCAATTTTTTTTTGTTCAAAATAAATAAATATAGCTCCAATAGAACTATAGAGTTTAATTTCATTCACTTGGTGATATCAACAGTTGTTGAATATCTGTCATCAGTATAGCAGCATTAGATGAGAAACTTTTTATGTGAATTGACGTGAACAATGTATCCCTATCTAGCGACTCAAACCTGTTTTATTATTAAAAATTACATGGTGACATATAAAAATATTGCATTTAAATAGCTTTGTAAATATTTTGAGGGGACCATCCCTCCCTATTTTCCGAGCCTTCATTTTTAAATTTAATAATTCAGGCCATGATAATTTTTGAGTTGTTCTTCAAACCCGCCTGACTTATGTCAATCATCTAACACTTTGAGAAGTAGTTTAGTCTTTTAGTTTAAAAAATTGAAACCCCCTATATCACCAGCCTCCTTAGAAATAACTAACATTTAAAATATATTTGTGATTATTTGAATTTATCCCTATACATTCTTGACAAATTTGAATTTTCTACCTCCTACATGTACACCTCTAACCCCTCCCATGCCCACTCCTTCCCTATTTCCTGTAATCTCATTTTGAAATTTAAAATGTTCAGACTTTATAGTTAATTTGGATGATCCCTATCTCTGCTTGACGAATTCCAGTTTTATACCACACATAAAAGTAGTTTATACACAGGTTTAAAATTTTTTAGCTTCCCCCCCCCCCCCCATTTCTCTAACTCCCTTTCAAAATCTCAAATTTAAGAATTATTTGATTAACTGAAGCCGTAATTCTACCAGCATGCAAAATATAGACTTTCTACCATACTTATTTTTTATAAACTACTCCTTTTTCCTGGACTCCCATTATAAACTTTAAAATGTTTGTACTTTTGTTGTTATTTGGAGTGATATCTTTGCCTTTATGCAGAATTTTAGTTTTATACCACACTGAGAAGAGGTTGTTTCTAATAGTTTTGTAAGTTTTTAAACACTTAACCCACATTTCCAACCCACTTTGATAATTTTTAAATTATAACATTCATTAGGATATCTGGAAATTCATTTCTACCTGTCTTTCAAATTTTAATTTTTAACCTAATCCCAAAAGTTATTTCTAGCTGTAGCTTAAACCTTCCTTATTTCTCATAGTTTAAATTTAAAATCTAAGACTTTCACACTGTTTTGTTTATTTAAAATAATCTAACGAATCTAAGCTTTCTACAACACAGATAATAGTTTAATGTTGTTTTTTTTAATAATGAGCCCGCCCTTTCTCCTACCATTTATTCAACCCCCACTTATAAATTTCAAATATTAAGATTTATTAGGTTATTTTGAAAGGTCATTCTACCTACTTGCCAAATTTAAATATTCTATCACAGCTAATAGTTGTTTTTATTTTTTAACACATCGCCCCCCACACCCAACCCTCCCTATTTCCCTGGGTCCCATTTCAAATAAAAAATGTACAGACTTATAATAATTTGACACGGTCCTTTACTTTATTTATACATTTTAACTTTCTACCACTTTGGGAATTAGTTGTTTCTATAAGTTTTGAAATATCTAAGATAATTTTTCTATTATTTAGAAATTTCCATTTTTAAGACTTATTTAGTTATTGGAGTTGACCTCCTAAGCGACTGTCAAATTTTAAATTTCTTAGCACACATAAAAGATTTTTATTCGTCCATATCCCCTTCCATATGTCCCAGGGTCTCACTTATTAAACAAAAATGTTCATACTTCTATAATTATTTGGAATGATCCCATTGGTTGTCTGAAAAATTTCAATCTTCTATCACCCTGGAATGTATTTATTTATATTAGTTTTGGTAGTTTTGAACACACTTTTTTACTAGATCCAAAAAGTAAATTTTACTAAAAATTTCAAATGTCCATCTTTGAAACCATTAAGCTCTTCTAACAAAACCACAAACTCCCCCACATTATTTATTGTCTCTACAGGTAAAATTGGCCTTGTAGTTTGGAATTTTAAGCAATAATGTCTCATCCCCGTCATACACACTCTTGTTAATATTATTATTCATATTAATTTAATATGAGAGAGAAAACATAATAAATCCTCATAGCTCTGCTTTATACTTCTAATATTTAGATAAAGTATTTTAAATTGCAGTTGAAATTGACTATTTGGTCGAAATTAACTGTAGATAAATGAATTAATGAATAGTAAATAGGAAAGCAGTTTGAGATACTTATTTATTTTGTATCTCACGTATCAAAATAATATTTATGTAGCCTACAATTGGTTTACTCTGAAAGGTGACATGAAATACTTTAATGGACTAGACTAGCCTATAGCTGTATTTTATAAGCTACAATGCTACATCATAGTCTATAATAATAAAAGGAAGTGTTTATCTGTGTTTGTTGTTTGTGTGTGTTGTGTGTGATGCCCAGCCAAATCTACGGCACGCAGAGCTCTGAAATTTTTAACATAGGTGGACGAAAGGGAGTCTGAAAGCACCTCGAAACATGATTTTTAAATTTTCAATTTCTTTTAATCAGGCTATTTTAAACAAATTTTTGAAGAAAATATTGTTTGTCTGTTTTAGAACAACGTTTCATTGGTACGGCACCAAGGGGGGAGGGGGGGAAGATTGCTTATATAATTATTATACTCCAGTGGGTCACAGGCAACGCCGTGCGGGATTTCTAGTAATTATTAAAAGAAGCCTTGCTAACTTTTAAGTTAAATAGTGTGTAGGGTATATAATATGTTGAATAATTCCTTCAATAAACCATGCATAATTTTATCTATACTATATGATTAATTAAACTTTCAAACTGATTTAATTTTATTAACAGACAAAGGTCGAATGATAAGCCAGGATTCTCATACAAAAGACCCACGAGATAAAGCTGACCGGCCCGTTTGTCTGCAATATTTTATGTTACTCTCCGGCCTTCATCCATGTATTCACACAAAATACGATTTAACTTTAGTGTTTACTACGTAATTTTAAATAACAAAAACTCTTAGAACTATTTAAACTATCCTATATTTTTGTTTTAACTTTAATTACTTGAGTGTGGGAATTTAATTTACACTGGGAAAATACCAGTTTTAAAATTAATTCAAGTATACATTAATGATTTTAAATACATAGCATCAAATAGCAATTATAGACCTACATTAGTGGCCACATGGTTAGTATTTAGCCTTTCTCTGTTAAATAGTCATGTTTCGATAGGGTCACAATTTGTGATATTGTTTTGTACGATTCTATATAAGATATCACACATTTAAATAAACACTTTATAATTAAAATTTAAACTATTTAACTGGTCAGAACTTTCACCTTCATTTTGTGATAACAATATTTAAAAATATCTAACCAATTCTAATATAAATTGGTATTTCTAGACGTCTGCAATTCTCCTCAATGCTCCTTTAAATAATTGCAGTTGATAGCCAGTCCCTTATTAAAAAAATATAAAAGGTCAATTGTGTTTCAAGTTTTCTTTGTAATGTGCAGTCAGAGTAAACTTATTTGTGTGGCAGGATTATGTTAGTTAGTCATTTGGGGTGGGTGGGTTGTAGAGACGGGGGAGGGGGCTACCTGAAGCTTGCTCGATAACCACCAGTCTACAGGTTAACCGAGGAGCTTATATTTTGTATCTACTTTCCAGTACATTTGAGTTTTAAGTGTGTCGTTTAAAAAAATGCTCACTTCATTGCGCTGTAGTCACTTGTGATCACACCTAGCGATCCCAACGTTGAAGGAGTAAAGCCTCGAAAAGGAGTGCAGCACGTTTAACTTAGCGGCTCTGGCGTTTTTTTTCCTTATCTGTAGCCAAGGGTAATAATTCACACGTGGTGCCAGATTGGTGACGTGTCATGCCGGTACAAGAATAGCCCTTGGTTGATGACCAGTACATAATCATTTTAAGAATGGAACCTTATAAGACAAAGTCATATTGTGATCAACTAAGATGAGACTGCTATCTTTAAAGATATATTTTATACTTTGGGGTAGACGGAGTGTAAGCAACCAAGCTAAATTTCTAAAGACCTGAATCATTAAATAAAACAGCTTACTAGTGACTAGTAATATTGAACTAATAAATTCATGCATACATACCTAATCTTGCCATTCCCTTACGGGGTAGGCAAGAAACTATTAATATAGCTAAGAAAAACAACTACATACTTAATTCATCCTCACTAACTTTCTCCAAACTTCCTTAACCTTCCATACTCCCTTAGCTTCAAGAACATTTGTACACTGAATCATACATGCTATTTTATTCCTTTTCACACATTTGTCTACAATATATAACCACGTTTCCATGGCCTACCTCTTCCTTTTGATTCATACACTCCTCCTTCATCTATTTCATATTGGTTTGTTACTCAATACATACTCATCCTCTCAAAAAGCCCAAACCAACGTAAGCCACTTCTTTTACAGTGGCCTATTGGATTCCCTTTCAAGCCACACTCCTTCAGTACCCATTCATTATCTTTGACCATTCGAGTTTTTCAACCACATTTCTTAGATATCTCATTCCAACTGCATTCACCTTGCTTTTGTGTTTCTCCTGACAAACCCACGCTTCACATTCATAAAACAATGTTGGCTTTTATCACACTTATATATACTGCCATCTTTGCCTCTTTCGATTTTATTCCATTCTTTGCAACAATTTAAAATTATTGTGGATACATTATGTAATAGTATTAGGATTATTAAAGTAATAATCTAATAAGTAGCCTTATTACTGATAAAATTAATAACATGTTTACAGCCAATGGTCTATCTGGTAATTTCTGAGAGTAATAGTTAAACTCTGCAATAATTACCTTTTGAATTATAAAACTATACCTTGCTACGATTAATTTTGGAACCAATTCGATATCTCGAAACAATTAAATATTCGAGATATTCCATCCACATGGCTATAAGAAATGGCGACTAATATTCCTGTAGTTGCGGGTGAGCTTTCAATTTATAAATATACTTCTCTGTTGACACCCAACTAATATAGTTTGAATTTTTTGATACTTTTTTTATTGCGCTCAAGACATTTTAAGAGGCTGTCTGTATGACAAATTTAAGTATTAAAACGGCTGTTTAATTTTTTTTTATGTCGTCTGTTAAACTTACCATACGTGACCATTTTTGAATATCTAATACATTTTGTATTTGATTATAATGCTCCACTTCAAACTATCTTCTAATTCTATCTCTCCATAAGTTCTCAATTCTATTACAATATATTAATTGTATGTTTTAACTTTTTTAAGTGTTTGAGTTACTGTGGTTGTAACATTGGAAAGCATGTTGATATATATCTTAAATCAGACACTTGACTCAATTTAGGACAAGCATTACTAACATTTAATTTCACTTGAGTAATAAAATATGTAGCTTAACAAACCTGCATCTTTCAAGTACTTCAATGTTTAAATGTCCCTGGTTAAATAATATCAAGGATCATTTATATATATTGTTGCTTTGTTAATTTCCCTTCCTTGAATCTGTAATTGTTAATTTATGACATTTAACACTTATTTTGGCAATGTTATTACTATTTCAGAAAGTTGATTTATTACGCCATTATATCTTTTTATAATTGTATGTAATTGTTCAACAAAATCAAAATTATTAATCACAATTAACACACTTGTATACCTGACAGTTATAATGAAAAATAGTTTCTTGTATTTGACAGAGGTTACTCAATAGCATGCACATTCAAACACATGATTATCCTTCATGTCATACTGGTTAACTGCCTCCAACACAATTCATGTCAATAAAGTAAAAACTGCTTTGATGATTACTTGTTCTAAGGATGTGTCACTTTCACAATTGACTGGATTGCAAATTACTGAAATATCAAGGTTTTAATCTTGGTTAGGATTACCGAAGTGAATTTTAATCAAACTATTTTCCACTATCCTTCCAAATTTGGGTAGGGACTACTTCTCTAAATCCTACCTTAATTGTTATTATTACTATTATTATTAGCACCGCGTCTTACTACCCGTTGGGTTATACACACTTACGCTAATGTGTAATGGTAGGGTGATTGTGAGATGAAATGAAGGACCTACAGTTTAACGTGGAATCCGAACCACGGTGGAGGCCTGTCATCCCCACACCTTACTTGTTCATATGGTACCTTTATTTTAGTTAGTGTAAATATTTAGATAGCCTGAACAATTAGTGAAACATGTTACAAAACTAAAATTGAAAGAAACAAAAACTGTAATTATGGCAATTTTAAATGTTGATTATAAGAATTACCCAGCTTACTGTTACCTTATCTTATATTGGTAGATGTGTGGAAGGTTAGGTTGTGTAATGTGGAGTTAGCTTATATAAACATATTAACAAATCATAATGACTAGTCCCTAACTATAAGATGAGGTTTTAAATGGTTTTGTTTAGAGCTAACCCCACCCCGATTGTACTATCTAAAAGGCTTATGTTGGTGAAACTTTACTCTAGTTTGGTGCTCAAATTGCTTTAAGCAGTGCTCAATATTTTCCTATCACAGGTGAGTTAAGTTATCAATGTATAATCACAAAATTATTATATGTAATTTGAATCTGTAAGGTGTAATCCATAAAGGATCTTATCTGACAGTTATAAAAATCTCGTTATATTACTTATTAATACATCCCTTTAAGTGATCTCCATCTGCCACTTTAAATAGAAATAATCAATACCTCTAAAATAACATAACTTAGTAAAATTTTATTACTGCTGTCTGCAAAACAAAAGTTTGTATTTTCTAAAAGGCCCTGAGCCTCTGAAAATTGGACTCTGCCAAATTGTTTTTATCGTGATTAATAATACTGTTTGGTTGTGTTTTTGTTGTAATAATACCATTTTACAACAGTAAGCCTGTGTGTTTGTGAACAAGACATACAACAATAGTTAGACTAGTTACTTTTTAGCTAGGTTAAAGAAAAAATACTAGGCATAAGCCTATATTACAATAATTAATATTTTTGTCTTTGAGATTAGGATGAAGCTTTACATTGTTTTTGCCACCAAACCCAAAAAGTGGATTTACAATTTTGTCCCCATGTCTGTATATTGATATGTCTGTCTATGGCCACAGATCTGAATCGGTTTGATAGATTTTGTTCAAATTTTAGACTATACATTAGGTTAGGCCTATATCTAGAGAATTAAAAAAAATCATCTCTTGCTCTCAAATTAAGGATAGGGCTAGTTTACTGAGGAGTGATTTTTTTAATGGAAAACTTTTCAAAAATGTCTCCAATAGTGACGTATTTTCCAGATATGCTAGTCCTACGCTGTATACCCATAATGATATGGACTAGTTTGTTTTAAATTCAATGTTTGTGCTAACTGTGTAACTACTAATGTTTAAATTGTTAATAAATATACATGTAATGAATTATTCATTTTAAAACTAATGTTGATTCATATTCCAAGAATACTGTGTTTTAAGTAATTCTTCCAAAAGGCTGGCTCTAATGACCTTGCCCAATGTCGAGGAGGCTGCAACACATTCCTTTCCGCTCGCTCACTAGTAATTGACCAATGAGTTCAGGTTTTTAGATCCCAGATCATGCTGTTCATGTGTAGCAGGCTAAGCATTGTGCCAACTATTGAAAAAAGATTCACGATCACACTGTTAATTTATTAAACTAATTTAGTATAGTTTAAGTAAAATTACATTATATATATAAATTATTTGTAAAATAATAGTTTATGTAACATGCTTTAAATTATAAACTAATTAAATACATTGAGTTAATTTTTAAGTTTAGGCATTCTAGTCACATGTATTATCATGTATTTGGCAAACACATTTAACCACTCTTTCAAATTTAGGCATTTTAGCACTGGTAGAGTGAGGAAAGGGGGGGGGGGAGGTATAGGGCATGTGACAAAGCCACTCTAACCATAGTTAACGGTAATTCTTGTTTTTCTTTAGTAGAAAGGATTTGTGGAGTTTTAAGTGTTTTTTTAGTTTTTGTTTTACATTAACAACTTATTATTCATTGTGATTTTATATAATCATACATTAAAGAATTCCGAAAATCAGTAGTGTAATTTCACCATTTCAAGATTATTTGGAAGGAAAAGGTAAAATAAAATGTATTCTCATAAAATTTACTTAATCAGTTGCACAACCAGCCATTTACTTTGGGGGAGTCATTCAATAAAGGCTGTAGCAAGAATGAAATTTTGATGGAGAGAGTGGATTCGGGGTTGCACAGCCCCCTAATACCTGAAAAAAGAGAATATTTTTGATTATTAAATGCTTTTAGAAATAATTTGTAATAGTTTTATGCTAATTAAGAGATTTAAATAATTTAAATGGTATTGAAGCTATTATTTGTATGTTTTTTTTTTCAATTGTTAATTTTATGTTTAACGGTAAACCTTTTAAATATTAGGCTTAAGTCAGAAGCCTGGATTTACAATGTAGCCTATACATTAGACACATCTTCAATGCTAAATATTTTAGTTAAGTTATACTTCATATTATTTAAATTTCTATTAAAATTATTTGTGGTATTGGGGAAAAAGGGTGGGTGGGTCAAATACCCGGTTTTCCCCTCTCCCCCCTTGGGTGCACCACTGCTTACTCATGGTGGCTACAGACAAGAAAAACAGGGAAAACCTGGAAAAGTCAGAATTTTTGGATGACAGGGAAAAAGGGAAATGTCAGGGAATTTAACTAAAAATAAGGAAAAGTCAGGGAATTAAAAAATATGTCTAAGATATCACATTAATTTCGCAACCAAACACTATAACAAAGTGTTCTGAAAATTGAAAAATGACACCTGGACACGGGAATCGAACCCGGGACCTTCGGCTTAGGGTTCGATTCCCGTGTCCAGGTGTCATTTTTCAATTTTCAGAATATGATATCGGAGAGGTGTTATCCTCACTAAAATGCATTAACAATAGTTCCGGCTATTGTTTCACTATAACAAAGGTTAATAATACCTAAATAATATATTTTAATTTTAAAAATAACTGATAAAACTGTTTATATTTAGTAGATACAAAAATTTTAATAGGTAATCAATAATAAATAAAACACGCCATCATCCACCATTAAAACTGGAAAAAAGTGTAGTCAGGGAAAATTGAAAAATGTTGCCTGGAAAACCTGGAAATGTCAGGGAATTCTGTAAAATATGTTTTATAGCCACCCTGTCACAGCAAAAGTTATGTGTAAATATCTTAGTGCTCAATAAACCAATTACGTAGCGTTAGAGTATTAATAGTTCTAGATAATCTCCTCTATGTTAGTCAGAGTTTACACATCTAAATAACTTCTGGAGCATAAATTCTCAAGTTGGGAGACTCGTTTGTTACCAAGCAGCATCGTTTGAGATAAGTTAGGCCTTAAGAAATAGTTTTAATTGCAACATGAGTTGGACAATCCACCTGATTCCCTCTCATCAAGATCTGGTGGATGCTTAATCAATGTACCACTTCATTTTACACTTATTATGAGTTTTTGCTTTGAGTATTGCTAACTGTGTGATTTTAATTACACTAGGCTAATTGAATAGGATATGTTTGTCTTTTGCATTTAGTAATGTGCCCATACCACTTTTAGCCCCGACATTAATATTTAGTTAAATTTATAGCCATGTAGATATCATTACAATTTGAGGATCGCTTTTGTGGTCTAGTGGTCATAGGTTCTGAATACGTACCCAGAGGTCCCGGGTTTGATTCCTACACTTCCAGATTTTATGAGAAGTCTTTCCAGCTTATCTGGGAAGCAGTGAGTCTGGATTGGGTTAGACTCAGCCTGGTGTGGGTAAATAAAGGGCTATTTCAATACAATAGTAGTGGCTCCGGTATTGAAACCAAGTTAAATGGCTAGAGGCGTTGTTGTGCTGATCACATGACACCCTATACCGCAGGAGTTGGTACTAATTCGCCAAACAGTTTGGTAGCCACTCGGTAGGTATAGCCTGAATTCGAGATGACACCGTGAAGTTACTTTTATTACAATCTTAGTGGATAGTAATCATAGTTATGGATAAATAAAAGAAGAGAGAATATGGGAGTGTAAGAGGGGGGAGGACGGGCTCAAAATTTCCGAAGATAGCATACAGTTAAAGGGAAATAATAAATGTTCAAGAACCATTGTTCTGTATAGACACATCTTCAAATATATCCCTTAAGATAATCCCTTGATGTTCTTGGACAACGGTGGTTGAGGGTTCTCGGACCCCAAATCTCCCCTGAAAATTTATAGTACAGCATACCTATTCAGAATATGCCACTGGTCTCCAACAATTATGTTTAAATAGATATTTAGGGAGTGTTTGACCTCCCAAATAACACTTTATCTAAGCCCTTGGTTTTTGGGTAAAATTCTTTTAATGGTAGGCTACTTAATTTAATAAGTTCTAAAATGACAAACGATTTTGTTTAAAATTCATTACTGGGGAGTTTTTGACATGCTAAATAAAACTTTAATAGGTTTCCAAGGCTACCTGTTTTTCAGGAAAATATTCATTTATTATGTGTTTAAATTTTTTTTAAAAAATAGCAAACGATTTGGTGTAAAATAGGTATCTAGTTTCTTACAATGTAACTTAAAAATCACCCGCTTTGGTGGCCACAAAGTCTAAGGTACTACTCTTGCAATACAGTAGTGCTCCCATATATGCTGTGGTAATGTGAAACCACTGATAGTACCGAACTATTATATAACGTGATATTCATTTAAGATACATAAATATGATAAAGTTTAGTTGCTAAATTATTCACAGTAAGACATTGCCAGCATTAAATAAAGTGATAATGTGTACTGTACATACTCTACAGTGTACTTATTACTCTCCATTATTCTTGTTGCAACTATCACTGATGATGATGATGATGATGATGATGATGAGTCAAGTAATGTACATAGAATGTACTTTTGTGCTGCTGATTGTATGACAGACTCTCGCTTGGCGCATAGTTTGAAACTTATAAACAATTTTTTTTTTCTTGAATTAAAAATATATAAAATTGAGCAGTAGTAAATTGTGGATAATGAATCAGTAAACAAGGGTGCCCTACTGTACCTCTACTATACTGTCGATGACAGAAAGAGCGTACTGGGGGTGGTTTTTCCTAAATTGTTTCCCCACTCTTCACATGAATTCAGGTACACTTGCTCTAAATTAAACCTTCCTCATCCCTAGCCCATTAGTGTAATTAGTACACATAAGTGTAACCTGAATTATTATTATTAGCGCTGCGTCTTACTACCCGTTCGGGTTATACGCACTTACGCTAATGTGTAATGGTAGGGTGATTGTGAAATGAAATGAAGGACCTACAGTTTAACGTGGAATCCGAACCACGGTGGAGGCCTGGCATTCCCCACATTCACAAGATGTCTTGTCAGAGGTGAAGGAAGGGTTTGGTAATCAGATAAATTTGTGCCGGGACCGAGGATTGAACCCCGGACCCCAGCACAGAAGTCCGACACCTTACCCCTAGACCGCCAGGTCACCCGTAACCTGAATGATTAATAAGACATGCTATTTGTTTTTCTTTAAAAAAATATTTTGTGTCCAGGCCTAAGTTTACTAATCACCAATTTAAAAATAAATATGAGCCTCAACGATATGGGTTTTATTTTAAATTATAGTAATATTCTCTGTTTATTTTTCTAAATTAAATTAAGTTAAAGGCTCTTATGAAAAATTTTAGAAAATTTGAAATTTTTTCAGAGATTTGTTTAAGATTAAGTTCAAAGTGAACCTGGGAATTATTTTTCATGAAAAATAAGAATATATTTTTATTTTTACAGATACAAACAATTGAAGGTACAATCTAGTCTACAAATAACTTATTTTGAAAATTTTTAATCTTTTTAAAAACATTTGAACAATTTTGTTTAAAATTTGTCATTAGTGTTTATTGTGATTAACAAGATGATGTGTTGATTTTTCTGAGAACTAATTTAGGTTTACTGTAATCTCATTTTTTAAAAATTTTGTTCCAAGCTATAATACACTATCTGAAAGAGTTTAAATGCCATGATGTTGTGCCATTTGTTTTAGTTTAAACCTTTCCTATTTCAAAACTTTCATAATTTAAACAAATACTTAACAAATGCCAAGTTGGGACTGCAAAACACATCTGACCGACTTGCTTGTCTGCAATACTTTTATAGTTGGCCTCACTATCTGGCACACAAAAGACAATAGTCTAATTTTAGAGTACACATAATTTTGAATAACAAAACACATTTAGAAATATTTCAAACTGAACTTTTTTTTCACTTAAAATATTTTTACTGTGGGAGTTTTAATTTACATAATCTATTAAGTATTGCTTCATGTATTTAGCCAACCTTCATAAACATTGTAAAAATAAAAGTTTTTAAATATTGTCAATATACATAAATACTTGTAAATACGCCGTCACATTAAATAGCTATAATTATTATAGACCTGCATCAGGGAGCATGAGGATTAAACACCAGGCTCTTATGGTAAAGTTGTTCAGTGCCGTGGAGGTCAGGGTTCAAATCCCATTCAGATGTACATAAGGTGGTTTTTCTTCTATAGTTTTCCACATAAACGTCACTGACAAATTTAAAATGATATGTTTAATTGAAGCAAGTCAACTATAAGGGCTTAAAAGCAACCAGCCTGGTTCCGAGACAAAATAGGGTCCTATATACAGAAAGACGCTCCAAACACATTTCATTGAAAACAATACTAGTTGACAAAATTTTAGAGTGACGCCCAAAAGCTAATTGCAGAGAGAAGCTCAAAACCATTTAATTTGAGCTATATTTAAAAGTAAAGCCCAAAAGAAATTTTTAGAGATAAGTTCAAAATATATTTTAAGTCTTACCTTTGGACAAAAAATAAATAATTATTTAATGGAAAGACCTGTAGCACGATTAGAAACAACATTATAAAGAGCTGACGATAAGATATTAAAGGAGTTGACCATAAATCTTATGCTTTCATGAAAAGGGAAGAGTCCAGTTCTGCCATCGAGATTGACTTTTTGCTAGCAATGTCCCAGTATGAGTACTCTAATCTTCACAAAATAAGGGCCAAGAGATGAATCAATCACCTCACACAAAATTCTGGGTATATGTACACACAGGTTTACACAGTGAAAAATTGGTGATCCAATCAGGACTGATGTAACAATGTCTGTTTCTGGTTTCGGCACGTTATACCCCTAAAGCACAGATCTTGTTGGCGGCGGTTCTCTTGTCCCAAAGGCCAGTAAACAAGGCTCTAGCCTAGTTCAAGGACAGTTCACACAATAATCAAATCCGAGCTGCCACACAACCAGTACCCAGCTCGCTTCCAATATAGTCAGATCTTGTTCCCTCAAGTCAGGAGTCTCATAAGTTAGTCAATCTTTGAAATCCTGACACCCTCTGGATGATGTTAGACCTAATAGACAGGCTTCAATAGCCTGCATGATCAGGGGCACGGAATAAATTTAGCTACAATCGCTTGTTTATGTAGCAGGGTTAATTGAAGTGTAACTTTAGAGCAGTAGATTTACATAAATTATTAAAATGATTCAAAGCCCATATTCCTAAATTGCATTCTTAAGCATTTCTCGTGGTTTTCTCACTAAAGTTAAATGAGGAAACCATTATAATTAGCTCTAAATGTGCTCAGGAATCACCCTGCAAGTCACCACAAGTAATTGTATCAGGCTAACTTGAAATGTTGTTTGGCGTAAGAATGAAATTGTGTTTTTCACAGTGCGCGGGTCAACAGGAGTTTCCATTAACCTGGGACCTCCTAGCTATGACCTGGTGTCGGCGTTCACTCGGGAGGACAGCAAGGCCTGTAAAACCATGGTGTTTGACCCCCAAGGAAAGTACTTTGCTTGGGTCAACGGAGTCACGTAAGTTACTTTTTGATCACTTGTGAGCTAGGTATTGTGTTTGTAACCTTTATTAGTTGTTTTTGTTAAAATTCATTGGATGTTTTTGCTAAAATTTATTATCTCTGGTTGTTAAAAGTCATAAATAGTGTTTGTGAGCATTTATTATCTGTGTTTGGGAAAATCCATTAGTTGTGTTTGTGCACATTTATAATCTATTGTGAAAATCCATTAGTAGTGTTTGTGAACATTTAGTATCAGTGTGTGATCATGAAAATCCATTTGTTGGGATTGTGAAATGGTTGGCTAGGTCAAACACGGAGCCACAGTTAATCTAAGAATATGATTATTGAGTGTAGAATAAAGGGTAAGATAGGAAGTAAATTGCCGGCCATTACTACATTATATGAAACAGATTATACGGATGATACTGGGACTAGTAATAATTTACAGTCAACTAAAAGCAATTGATTCAAATAGGGGAGTGTGGAGAAAGATTAAAGAAGGTGGTGTGGCATTGAAGAACTTTTTTTTTTTTTAATTTATGAACAAACATTAATCAGTTGCAGTATTTGTAAACATTCAATAGTTGTGATTTTTGTTAATATTTTGAGCTTTGGGTCTTGTGAACATTCCTTTTAAACAATCATAAGTTATGTTTATAAACATTGAAGTATTAGGGTCTTTTCACATTGGATTAGGATTCATTAGCTGGATAATAACTCATCCTTGATTAGCTAAAAGTTATCTATTTGTCACATATATTTGCATGCACTATTATTAGCAGGATAATAAATTCTATATGATTGAGTCTTATAGTATAAAGGCCTACATTATTAGTTCCTTGTAATTAATTTTGTTTCAGTGTTAAGATTGCATCAGTGTCGACATGGAAGGTTATCACAGAAATCACCAAACCCAAGATTTCTAACCTGGAGTTCTCACCAAAGGGCACCTACTTAATGACATGGGAGCCATATTTAGGTGAGATTTCATAATTTCCATTAATTTATATCTTTCTAGGCCCCCTTTTTTTTTTTTTGAGGTTAGACCAAAAATGGTAATTGTAATAGTCATGATTGGCATTTTTGATCTCTTGTGTTGACTATATATGGCCAAAAGGGGAGGGACCTTTTATTTTCTGTAATTTCAGTAATAATTTCTTGTCTTGATGAAAACAGGAATATCATGGGTCAATGCCGGTCGGGTATACCGAGTTTTTTCCTATATGGTTTTCCATTCTCCATTAAAATGCTGGTACTTTTCTTCTAAATTCAACCTTTATAATGGCCAACACATTAGTGTAATTGGTATGTAGGCATATAACTCAAACTGTTAGTAAGATGCAGTACTAAAAATACCCCTATGTATGAACTTAAACACAATTTAATTTTGAAATAATTATGACAACGTTCAATAAGTAATATACTGAAAAAGATAATAATAAATAAAACAAAAGGAAGATGGAGAGATGAATATTACGATTTAGGGAACAAATGTATACAATAGACTAAATCTTTGCCATATGACAACTAGTGGAAAGAATGTATGAATATGGTAAAGACTTGCTAAAGGTATTTATGGGTGTGGAGAAGGCATGATAGAATGGATAGAAATAAATTTTGGGAAATTGATGGAGGAGGCTAAACTGTAAAGAATAGTTCTTACTTGAATTCGGCCTATCATAATTCTTGAATTTAGCCTATCATAATTCTTACTAACCTCACTTTTAACATTATTACAGGAACTCTTATTTTAATTTTATTGGATACACAAGTTCTCATAACATATTTCCACAGTGTTAAAAATTATGGGCAGATCAGTAAAAGCAAGTTTTTGCAAATTCTCGTAGAACCTCGACCATGGGCGTGTGGAATATGGTTGGGAATCAACGACTTAGAGGAAGAGGTTGTGGCTCTGCAAAAATGTAAAATACATATTTTTAAATTGTTTGTTTCTTAGTGCTAGAGTGGATCCACAATTTCTTTAGTTTTAATTTTCATTTTACCTCATCATCATCATCATCATCACACCACAATTGGATGTTTCAACCTCTGTGGGTCGTCTTGCACATCCTCTTCCATTCCTGTCGATCTCTCCAAACTTCTCCCTCTGCCATGTGTCTCCAGTCCATTCCTTTAACCTTCATGCCTTTCTGCTCTCGGGTCTAATTTTACTTACAAATTTCTTATCCCAATTCAAGTCTTATATAACTTTATTTAAGCTTAAGGTTTTAATGATCGGAATGATTAACTCTTTCTTTAATTCTAATTTTGTTCACATTAATTGTTTAGATGCTACGGAAAATATAAATTGTAACAAATGATAAAATTGTTTACTATAATGAATTCACATTTAGTTACATGATAAATTAATGGTCTGGAGTTGGATTGGGCCTTATGATTATGTTGGTACAAACCATGTGTAAACATCAAAATATGAAATATATATAGTCTTTCTATTTATATCTTGAATCTAATTTTTTTTAAACCTTGGAATTCTGAACATTGTTAAGGATTCAAAGGAACCCATCTTTAGTGTTTCTAGTTCAAGTTTCAAAACAACTAGCTACTTGGTAAGTAAACAAACTGGTTCTTTTCTTTCCTTTTTTCAGTAACTATGATTTAGTTGATGGTTGTATTTTAAAAAGCCTTTTTTTAAAACTAAACTTGTAGTCTTAAACCTATCCCACTTTTTTTGGTGGCCTATAAATTTATATACAGTAAATCCTCTTATAACGTTTTGTTCCTGAGAAACGCAACTTTATAGAAAACAACTTTGTAAAAGTTATGTTTTCCCATAAGAATCAATGTTAAGTGTAGGAGTTAGGTTCCAAAGCCACCCAAAATACTTACAAATACATGTATCATATCGCGGAAACAGCTCAGGACAGGAATACGTTTAATTTCGGGACGTGGATGGTACTGGCTCACCACTCATGATCCTCTCCCCTCATGTGTCACCATGGCGGCCACTTGTTGAAAGAATGCGCAAATAGATGGTTGCTTTTTTTTGTGTAAATTTCCTGGTGACATGTAAGGCCCTCCATAACAGTCCTGTGCACTCTCGCGCTGCGTTCTACATCAGGGTCTTCGTTGGCCAACATCTGAAGTCCTTGAATGCGGTGAAATGCAGTAGCCATGTCTTCATAGTAAATGTGCGTGAAGGTTGTCCTCTTCGCTGTCAGATTCAGAGCTTAGATTTTGGGCCAGCTCTTGTAGCTCCTCGTTAGTGAGTTCCTCAATCTCAGCGTCCACCACCTCTTCTATGTCCTCTATTTCCATATTCTGAAAGTCTGCTTCACGAGCGATGTTGAGGAGGTTTTTGTTTGTGCTTGGCACAATCTCTTTAACTATTTTAAAATCTGTGACGCATTCAGGCCATAGATTTCGCCACAACCGCATTGAGGCATGTATGGGAAACCTCTTGCCAAGCCATGGATATGTTGTTGATGACAATAAAGAGATTGTAGCTTCACCAGTACTCCTTGATGCTGGTCTTATCTTCACCATCTGTACTGCGCCAAGTTACTCAAATGTATGCCGCAAGTAGTATCGCTTAAAAGTGGCAATTACACCTTGATCCATTGGTTGGATCAGAGCCATAGTATTGGGAGGGAGGAAAACAATCTTCATATGCTCATCCAAGTCAGGAATGCCATGAGGATGTGAGGGAGAACTATCAATGAGGAGGAGAATTCTAAATCTGAATTCTCCTTCGCACAGTACCTCTTACATGCGGGTATTGCGTAGACTTTTAACCATTCACAGACATGGCACCATTTATCCATGCCTTTTTTATTGGCTTTGTAAATAATAGGAATGTGCTCCTTTTTCTTTCCTTTCAAATCCCGTGGATTCTTTGATCTGGCAATCAGGAGTGGCTTCATCTTGTGTCAGTCACCAGATGCATTCCCACCTAGCAACAGCATGACACAATCTTTTGCGGCTTTAAAACTGGGTGCTGTCTTTTCTTCCTGTGAAATGTAAGTTCTGGCAGGCATACATTTCCATAACAGTCTGGTCTCGTCAACATTAAAAACTTGATTTGGTGAGTATCCACCGTCTTCAATGATGTTTTGAAGTTCCGACAACAAAGGCTTCCGCCAAAATGTTGTCAGAACTTGCAGCTTCACCTATCACTTTAATATTATGAAAATTGTACCGGTGCTTAAAACCATCGAATCACTGGCACTGAAAGATTTTCCTTTAGAGCCTCCGCCGTCCTTAAGCTTTAACAGGTCATGATATAAAGATTTAGCTTTACTTTGAACAATGGATAAAGTAACTGGGGCACTACATTGGTTTTGAGATTCAATCCACAGCGAAAGCATTTTCTCCATCCTTTCAATTCGTTTGTTTCTTGTAGCCTGACCTTTGTCACACTGAGCCCTGAAAAGTTTTCCACACTGCACTTAATTTTTACAGCATTTTTCTCTATAGTGCAAATAGTAGTTGCAGGTAGGCCCAAAGCTGCAGCAATGTCTACACCAGCGCTGACCGGATTCGAGTTGCTGTATTACGTCCATTTTTACAGCCAGACTAATTGATTGTTTGTTTTTATTGCAATTAAAGTGTTAGATAAATTAATTATTATTAATATAATGATTATTATTATTATTATCATTATCATCTCACCGTCTTACTACCCGTTCGGGTTATACACACTTACGCTAATGTGTAATGGTAGGGTGATTGTAAGATGAAATGAAGGACCTACAGTTTAACGTGGAATCCGAACCACGGTGGTGGCCTGGCATTCCCCGCATTCACATAGATAAATTACATGGACGTTTAGATGCCATTGCAAACCGATAAAAACCACCCCAAACTAAAATAAAAAACAAAACAAATAAACACAAGTTGTGCACAAACTAAAATATATTAGACATAAAAACAAAGAATGGTAAACATAAGTCACACACAAACTTAAAATGTATTAAATATAAAAAAACACAAAAGAAAAGAAAAATACAAAAAAGACCCATGCAAACTAAACATATAAAAACTTCAAAGAAAGCTAAACAAATTTGTATGCTTGAAAAAACTGTTTAGTTTGCACCATCTTATATGTTGCCAACTCAGTAATGCTGAAAGTCTCTAAATCCTGTGCAAAAAAATCTCA
Organism: Timema cristinae; assembly: GCA_039000515.1. Classification (NCBI taxonomy): domain Eukaryota; kingdom Metazoa; phylum Arthropoda; class Insecta; order Phasmatodea; family Timematidae; genus Timema; species Timema cristinae. The sequence continues at coordinate 31,624,983 of JBCFYV010000012.1, read as the reverse complement.
ATTTTCAACTAAAATACTTCAAATTTAAAATACTGTAAATAAACAAAATACATTTTTTCGTGTAAAAAAATACCAATTTATATTATTAATGGGTGGCTTGTTGTCTGACGTGACCTGCATGACTCATAGGCCTATTAGGCCCACACAAACGGGAACCAGGTGGTTGACACATGGCGCTTGTTCAGCTGAAAAACAATGTACCCAATAGTGGACGTTATGTAAAAAAAGGGCCACAGATTATTAACGACGTTGTAACCAAACAACGTTCTAATAGGTAACGTTATAGCAAGACTTACTGTGTTATATTTAATAATAGTATGCCAAGGCCACCTTTTTAATTCAAAGCAACCCTGAATCAACTATATGAAATTCAAAGCTGAATTAAAGCTAAAATATATTTGGTAAATTTTTTTTGCATGAAAAAACATTAAATTGTTATTATATTTTATATAACTTTATGTACTAAAATCACTTAGAAAATGTTTTTTTGCACAAAATATTTCATTCTAATCTGATAACCCACCTTAGAAGTTTATTTTACCATGAGTGCGGTATTAAAATTTGAAATAACCATTTGTATTAAGGTAACTGGTATTTTTTAATTTTTTTATGAAGACCTGAAAGTTAGGCTATGACCTCTACTGGTAGATATCTAGCGAAAATTTAGAAAATATTCATTTAAGGCGTTGATTGCAATAGACTGGATTGACTGATAGTGGAGATCAGGGTTTCAAATCCCATTTGTGTTTACTTAAGGTGTTTTGTCTAAATGGTTTTCCATTGTGTCTACCTGCAAGTGTGGCTGCATTTTCTCTAAATTCTACTTTCTTCATCCCAGCTCTAACTAGTCAAACTTTCCTCCTCTCCATCTTCTTCTTTAGATCTTATCCACGGCAGCCAGTGGGTTCAGTAGAGCTTCTCGGGGTTAATTAGATAATGGGGGGGGGGTGGAGAACGTAGTCGAAAAAAGAGATTAAATTTGATTAGGTTGATTCAGAAGTTTTATTTTGGAGAAAAGTTAATAGTCATTTTATTACATTTTAAAACACTAATTACATATGAAAAGAAAAAGTTTAATTAGTACTTGAAGTTAGACATATTGTTAATGTTGTGCTAATTTAGCCGCATTGTGGTCTCTCTTTTCTTCAATACATCTCTAAAGAGCCTAAAGCCAACACAAAAAGAACGACTATTCATATCTCTTAGTACGTCTTCCTAGCTCGCGAACTAGCCAGCAAGTGTCCTGCTGCTAACGCTTCCCTTTCACCTAGGATCAAACACAGACGCTAAATCAGATGTGCTGATTGGCTAGCTGTTCGTGCCAAACCTCCCCTTACCACTGTGAAGCCACACGTGCATCTCACAGCTTCCGGGTACAGATAAAATAAAACAGCACGATGCTTAAAAGTGAAAGGTAAAAGTATTAAATTTAGTTACTGCTATAATTTCAACAAAGACTTAACAAGAATGAAAACTACTAGATTTAAAAGTTTAAGGCCTAAAATGAAGTTAGTGAATTGAAATTTAGAACATATATTGCTTACAACTTTGAACCACTTATAATTAACATAAAACCCCACACGTTCTTATCATTAAACATTTGAACTAATTTAGTAATATAGTGATTAAATTAGGTCTAGAAAAAAATAATACATTGAAGATGCTGAAGGCTATTTATTAAACAGGCCTAACTGATTGTTAAACAATAATGTATTTTAAGTATAGTACTCTCAATAGCTTGATTATATTAACATGATTCTAATAATCTTAACGGGGGGGGATTTTGTAAAACTATATATAAAATGTTTTTGAATATTATAAATACTGGGCACTTACAAGGCTATTACAACCATAGTGAATTTAGTGGTTTTAAGAATGGTATTAAATGAACAAAATAAACAATGGCAACTAATATATATGAAATGGTCGAGAGCTAAGGGTCTAAAACCCTGACCACTTTACACTGCACCATTTATGTGAATGTGTGGATAGCCCAATACAAATAGTAAGAAATAATATAGAAAAATTAAATATTGTATGATATAATTAGCCATAAGGAATGGGTGAGGCCTTCATTAGCCTAGCTTTAGGGTCTACTGTAATGTTTTAATCTTATCTTAGGTTCTCTTAGTGTCTATTTGCACACTTTGATAATTAACTCCCAGTCACAAACATTTTTTCATACCTTGCCTGTAGTACAATTTTGACCATTGCTAATTATTAAATACCAGAATATCTTTGCTCACTGGGTAGTGCACATTAATACTGGTTTAATTCCTGATGTGGTTGAAAAATTTATCATTCGATTAAATTGAGTTTTCCTATTTCACTCTGATGAATTAACAACTCAAGGACAGGTTGCTCTATTTGTTCTAGAATTATGTTGAGCTAAGTATTCTTAAGTATCCATAAAATTCACATTAAATACCCCAAATTAAAAAAATACAAAGTTTGAGAGTGAACTTGTTTTCAGTTACCCCCACAAACCCGACTCCTGGTCCCAACTTGCATATCTGGCGAGTCGAGACAGGAGAGCTTGTCAAGGAGTTTATGCAAAAACGACAAATTGGCTGGTAAGTTCATTAGTGAGATCACTTTGCCTTTATTTCACAGTAAGCAAAACCTGAAAATGATTAAAATAACTCTATAATTTGTGCTGGCTGTAGTATATTTTAAGCCCATATTTAGTGGTTACACAGTCTAAGGCATCACTCTCTACAATATACCTTATTGCTGGTGACAGGGAAGTAAGGTGTTTCATTCCATTCTGGGTGTACTTGATTTGTTCTTCCTAAATGACTTCCCACTGTTCCTCCATACAAATATGGGTATATTTTATATATGTTTTGCCTTCCTAATCCTCACCACATTACTTTTAACATGTGGTTAGCTCAGATGGCTGGTAAGATACATTGCACATACAAAAAAAAGTATTTAAGCTATATTATACATTATTTATAAAAGTGTACAAACTCTTGTCTTTTAAATTTAAATATATGCAATTTTTTGCCATATTGGTTTCATTCCAAGTGTGAAACAACTTCAGAGTATGTAATAACTCTTAATATTTTGTAGGCCTATATTTAAGACATTTATATTTAAAAAAAATCTCATTAAATGTCTGTTCAACTTTGGTAAAGATGCAACAATCAAGAGATACATAGACTTGAAGGATTTTTGTCTTATTTAAAACTATTCTAAATGTGTAGGGCACCTCAATGGAGCTCAGATGAGAAGATATGCGCCCGCAGCCTCAACAACGATGTGCTATTTTATGAAGATGCCAACTTTGAGTCTGAAGCGCACAAGATCCATGGCCAGAGGGTGGGAAACTTCAGCTTGGCACCAGGCACACCACCATACCATATTCTCTGTTATATCCCTGGTGAGTTTTAACCTGCACTTCTCACAACTCTCCCTTACTCACAGTCTGAATTCAAGGGCATTTTTAATTTTATCTTCAATATTAAACTCAGAATGGCGAAACTTTGTAATTATCGAAGCCTTTTTTTTCTTTTATTATTATTATTATTTTTTTCCGGACCAGTCAAAAGTGTATATATTTTTTGAAGCCAAACACATTAAGGGGAATCTTGCATTGTAACAATTTTGAGGGAAAAAAAACTTCCAGGAATTGTCCCTTGCCCAGGGTCATTCTTCACTCATATTTTAAGCAGAGTCTATGATGGACATGCAGAAATCATCAGCTACTTTATGTGATTTAGTAGCCGATAATATCCGCACGCCCATCATAGACTCTGCCTTAAAATATGAGTGAAGAATGACCCTGGGCACGTGACGATTCCTGGTAGCTCAGGGGTTAGAGCATTAGTGTACTAAGCCAAAGGTCCGAGTTTGATTAAGTACACTCCGTCGAGATTGAAAGGTAGAAACTTATTGGTTCAGCTCGCGTGGTATGCTATACCTCCACACATGACGGCAAATAGTTTGCCTAGCTACGCCCAAGGCTTAAGTTAGAGAAGGTATTAAGTCCTTAAATTATTATTGACTGGAAGGAGTGATGGAGGAGGGGGGTTATGTCTTTTAGCGATGCCCAAATGGTTTGATATACTAAATTAATTTTACTTTATTGTTCTGATCATGATACAATAAATAATTATTATTTATATACTAAGTTAATTAATTATGTTTGCTCTCATTAACATACGAGCTGGATTTTTTTTAGCTATTAAATATTTAACCACGTCAAACATAATTTGGGGACTGCTACCCACATTGATTGTTTTTACATGGTAACATAAAGTAAGTCTACCCCTTTTCAGAATCTTCATTACTGTGTATAGCTAATTATAAATTTATTAATATTAATATTATATTTCACACATGTAACATAAATAACAAATTAACTCTAAAAGATTTTTACTTTATTTGTAATAGCTGAGTTAAAAAAAATTATATAATTTAAGGGTCCCAATCCTGATTTAAAATATTTTACACAAAATTATTTCTGGGTTAGATAAAAAAAATACATTTGATATAATTTTATCCATTGGAAATATTTTAGTTATAAAAGTGAATTTATTTGTTTCTTCAAAGCTATTATGACTGTGTATTACTTTGCAGGACCATAGTTCGAGTCCGTTCTATATTTAATGTTACCATAACGGCCACAATATAACTATTAGTACAAGTTTTTAAGGTTTAGAATGTAAATATATTTAAGTAAAAATACTGTAGTACTATACGGTTTTTATGAATTTCTGTCTATAGCCAAAGATACCTGAAACTTCATAACCAATTGCAGTGCATTCATTTCTATTCATTGGGATATCTGCTAAGGGAGTATCTCGCATACATAGTCAGGGTTTGATTTTCTGTTAAAGATACGGCTGGATTTATTTATATCTGTAACTTAGAATTTCTGGAACCACTTAACCGATTGTGGTGCGGTTTTTACTTTTGTACTGAACCAATATCCAGGCAGGTTTTAGCATTATTTGTGTATAAACAGGTGTTTCGATGTGAGTCCCGGGGAAGGGCCAGCCAATTGCTTGAATACATTTATGGGACCACACAATTATTGTGGTGTAGTTTTTATTATTCTCTAGAGTATTTATTCAGGCATTTTTTAGAATAATAATTATATTCTGAAGTTTTGGTGTGAGTCCTGGTGAAGTGTCAGCTGGATATTTGTGTATATGTGTGTGTATATATATATCGTATTGGCCCGAAAATAGGCCGCCCCCGAATATAGGCCGCACCCCAAATTTTCGACAACTTTTAGAGGAAAAACAATATTCCCAATTGAATATGATCAGTGTATTAAATCATTTGAAAATAGAAATTGTTTAATGGTAGGTGCTTATACTTAAAATTAGGTTACTTAAATAAAATTCCTTTCATAGAAAAAACTCACAATATTTACACTTAAAATAATGTCACTTGGAAATAAAAGAGTAAGTTATTCATACTCAAATTGAATCGCTTAGGAAAAAAAAGGTAAGTTGTTCATATTCAAAATGAGGCCACTTGGAAATTAAAAAATAATGATACACTTAAAATGTGATCACTGAAAAAAATAGGCCAACAATGAGACACTTTGAGAGGAATTAAAAATTATTCATCACTGCTCTCATCAGTGTCACTTTCTTCACTCTCATTGGTCTCCTCTGGATGTTCCTCCCACAAAATATCATCTTCTGTGCCATCCATCTTATTGGATAGGCAGCATTTCTTAAATCCGTGGACAATGGATTCGGCAGATATCCTTCCCCAAGCAGTTAATATCCACTTGCAAAGCAGGTTCAACGAAGGCTTCTTAATTTTGCCACTAGGGGTTAGGGGATGATCTCCTGACAAAAGCCAATCTGAATACTCTCTTCGGAGGTTATCCTTGAAGGGTTTATTCACAACCACATCAAGGACTTGTAGTTGTGAAGTCAAACTGCCTGGAATAACAACAAGATCTGAATTTGTTGCCTTGACTTTATTTTTACATCTGGAGTAAGATGCCCTTTGAATGCATCAAGCACTAGCATTGCCCGCTTTTTTAGAAGAGCTCCAGGCCTTCTATTCCACACCACTGCTAGCCAATCGCACATTAATTCTGCTGTCATCCACCCCTTCTCTTGACACCTGACAATGATTCCACTGGCAGGGTTTCTTTCGGGAGGGTATTTCTTCTTAAAATTATATACGGGGGTAGCTTCCTACCATCAGCAGTTACAGCTAAGATAGCTGTAATGCGCAATTTTTCATTGCCAGTGGTCTTTACAACAATAGATTTGGATCCCTTTTCATCCACGCAAGTATTACTTGGCATGTCGAAATACACAGGTGTTTCATCGGCGTTTCCAATCTGACTAAGAAGATAGTCATTTTGTTTACGGAGACTAATTACAAATCGTTGATATTTCACCAATTTCTCCGCGTAGTCAGTGGGCAACTTTTACGCTAGAGAAGTTCTTCGTCTTAGTGACAGATCACTTCTGCGCATGAATCTTCGGCACCACCCAAGGCTTGCCTTGAATTCCCTATGTGGCACTTGTAGCTCTCTTGCAATTTCTTGTGCCTTCAATCTGATTACGTCGCGACTTATTGGACATCCATCACGTCTTTTTTCCTTTACAAAAGAAAGAACACGCGTATCAATTTCAGGATTTCGGCCATGCTTGGGTCATCGAAAGGCTTTTCGCGTTGAGATGGCGTTCTTAAGTTTGTTTTTTTCTAAAATCCAGCGACGTATGTTTTTTTCATCAATTTCGTATTTTCTTCCCGCTTCCCTATTACTTGTAGTTTCTGCATAGTTTATCACCGCTAATTTAAAATTGGCATCATAGCTTCGTCTAATTCCCTGGCTAAAACCAGCTTTTTTCTCGACATGATCCGTCATATTGCACTTCCGAGTTTAATACACGCACTAGAATAAAATAAATAGAATAAATGTTCCTAATTTAATACACGCACCAAGTTATTGTTCTCACATGAAAATAAATGTTGACCAACATACTGAAACAAAATCTCACTAGAAATATTAAAGCTCACTTTACCGAAAGGATATTATGCCGATAGAATGCGCTGAAAAAATAATTTTATTTTGCAGCCATTATGGCTCAAATATTGTCCACACAAATAAGATAGTAATTCTTCATCTATTTTTAAATAACTTTGCTCACTGTCATGGTTCATCTAATTTTAAATAACTTTGCCAACTGTCATGGTTCATATATTTTTTAATAATTTTGTCAACTTTCAAGGTTCATTTATTTTTAAATAGCGGTGGCGAGATATATCGATTTAACAACGTGCATATCCTATAGGTACAAAATTGGATGTGTATTATCTAAGAGTGCGATTATAGGCCGCATTAGAGATTTATGAGAGCTTTTTCTTGGAAAAAAATGCGGCTTATTTTCGGGCCAATACAGTATATATATATATATATGGAACCACTTAACCTATTGCATTGTAGGTTTTCTTTTTTGGTAGGATATTAATCTGGGCATGTTTTAGCATGATAAATCAGGTGTTTTGGAGTGAGTCTCAAAGAAGTTCCAACAGGATATTTTTTCTGTTGTCTAGTATTTATGGTTCATTTTAGCCCATTGTGCTATTATTTGTATATGTATGAATTTCATCCATTCAATTTTAGTATATATATATCAATATGATTGGACTGAGAGTTCCCGGTGAAGTGGTAGCCTTACAAGCGATGACATAGTTTGCCGGTTTGCAGCAAGGTGTAATAAATGAGCCCGGCGGTAGTGGAGTTGGTTTGAAACCGAGATCTAGTGTAAGTTTGTCTCCTTGTGTTGTTCCGTTAGGCCTGGTAGTGAAAATTTTGGCGCTCACAATGTTCTGAGGATGGTAGAAATATTTTTATATGAATGATCATATTTTTAAAACCAACTATATTGTTAGCTAAGTCGTGGTTGTGGATTAGTAAAAATTTAATTTTTAAATGTAAATTGATCTTAAAATAAATAACAATATCCACGTAATCATAAATTTACTAGTAAATTTTAATCACCACCCATATACTACCCCTATTAGTAAAGATGTAAGGATTTATTGATGTAGGCCTATATTAATTTATAGATAGGGCTTTTCACGCTAAATTGGTTACTTTAAACCATATAATTTTTTTTAAATTTTAGGTTTAAACATTTTAAAATAGTTTTTGGCTCACAGTTGTGGCATAGAACACTTTAAATATGCTTATTCCTGTTTTTAAGGAAGCAATATAGTAATATGTAAATTTAGATAATTCCACATGATGTAGGTTCAGACCCAAATGACGCGTACACACACACACACACACACATATATATATATATAAAAATAAACACCACAAAGCACCCATTCTGGTTTTACGTCTGTATACTATTGGCTAGCATTGGGTTACTTGCACCACAACTTAAGTTGATTTTGTCCTATTTAGTCCTGAGGATGATGCCGACGTCGCGTCGAAACATGTAGATTAGTGATTGATTCACATTCAGCATCACAAGGAACAAGGGAATTTCAATCTCAAGATAAGAATAGAATTAAATTTTTCAATTCATGTTTATTTAATTTTTATTCTCTCCCATTTGACAACTGTCTACCTTAACTTTTTAACTTGTCATTTTTTCATCATAATGTGTATTCAACTATACTTGACTAATGTGTTATTATTACATGTATTTTAACATGTTTATTTTTATATTATATGGGAATTAACTCACATTTTTAACATGTTAAGATCTCTTTAGAATTTGTGAAGGACAGTAATTTAACGTTAAACTTGTCATCTAATCTAAGATTAATATCTTTTACATCATTTATCTATCCTACATTCAAATCATTGCTTTTACATCACTTTTAATATCATAATTCTATTCATTAATTTGTTATATTGTAATTTTGACTAATTTTGTCAATATTGATAGCTTCTTAGTTATTAATGACAGCATTCATATCTTAATTCTCAATTGATCTTAGACTCAGTTCCATTTAAAACATATTTTCTATCCCACATTGTAACTATTCTTTATATTGAATTCTATTATTATAATTATGATTAAATATGGTTTCCTTACTACAACTTATAATGTTTTTCAAAAATCATTATAATAGTTTATCATTTATTTGGTCTTGAAATTAACTTGAAAGGAGTAATAACGGTTTGCTTACTGCAAAACATAAATGCTTAGAAGATGTATGAATGTTGACTGCATTAGAAACTGTCAGCATTTTGCTAGTGCATTACTTGATAAAGTGAATAATGTGATCCAATCCTCCTTTTAGACAAGCACCATTTAACTATTATACGCTATACGCAGACATTCACGGCTAGCTAGCACACACAGGAACGAACTAGTTATTAATATGTTTGAGTGCCAGGAAAACTTCATTGTTTCTCAGATAACCTTCAGTCTTAAATCAATAAGATAAGGAAAGAGTGCTTAAAGCAATTGTTGAGTTTTTTTAGCACCACGTCTTATTACCTGTACTGGTAATACACCTAAGTACTAATTACTCTAATCTAATGGGCTAGGAATTGGAAAGGTTGAATTTAGAGGAAGTGAACCCGCATTTGCGTGGAGTGAGAGTGGCAAAACATTTAGGAAAAACTACCCCAGTTAATCCGAGTGAGATTAGAACCTCAATCTCCTTGTTCACATCAGTCGAGCTAAACAGGAAAGTAGTGCGTTAGCTAACTACGCCACTGGAGCGAGTCTGAGAGTTGTTGATAATCTCATTGTAGTAAAAATATCATTGATTGAATTTAAAAAAGAAAGCCTCAAATTAATAATAGATTATAGACCAGTGTGATATCTGTTCAAAACATTCACAAAATAAAATAATTTAATATCTTATATTAAACAGAATTACAAAGTAAAATAAATATTATAAGAAGTATGTTAAATAATCTTTAGTCTACTGCATCAGTATTCATGCGGACAAACATTTCTCATATGGTTCCATTTTCAGTGATGGATGAAACAAGGTTCTAGTCCTGGACAGGAATATTGAAACACGTTTTCCTAAATTTTTCCCAACATCTCTCCAAGCAAATGTGGTTACATTATCTTTAATTTGTTTCTTTTTCATCACTTTCCCCAAGTAATTAGTAGTAAAGGTGGCAAAATCTTTTATAGTAGGGACTTGAAGCCCAAAACTTAAGTCTATCATGTTACAATTTGCCTGGTTGATATCCTAAAGAATAATTAGGAAATCACTTGTTCACAAATATCCGGCTGGCCCTTCACCGAGACTCACAACTCAAAAACATGATAAATCATGCTAAAACTTGCTTGGATAAATATTCTACCCAAAAAAACTACATTACAATCCGTTAGGTGGTTCCATAGATTATATACAAATATCCGGCTGACACTTCATCATGACTCATATCAAAACCCTCGATTATAATTACTATACTAAAAAATGCCTGGATAAATACTCTGTAGAATAATAAAAACTACCCCATAGTGATTGTGTTGTTCAATAAATGTATACAAATAATCGGCTGGCCCTTCCCGGGACTCACATTGAAACACCTTTTTATACACAAATAATGCTAAAACCTGCCTAGATATTGGTTCAGTACAAAAGTAAAAACCACACCACAATCGGTTAAGTGGTTCAAGGGATTCTATGTTACAGATATAAATACATCCGGCTTTATCTTCAAAGAAAATCAAACCCTGACTGTATGTATGCGAGATCCTCCCTTAACAGCCATCCTGATGAATAGAAATAATTGCACCGCAATCGATTATAAAGTTCCTGGTATCTTTGGCTATAGATGGAAATTCTTAAAAACAGTACAGAACTACAATATTTTTTTACTTAAATATATTTACGTTCAAAGTCTTAAAAAAAGCAGAGATATTGTTTAAAGTGGTTTTAAGCTCGTAAACCAAATACAATATTTATCCTTGCTTTTCAATTATTATTTAAACCTCCTCACTCTGATATTATATTAATACTTGCTTACGGCATAGCCTGTTTTATTGTTTGGATTTCCAAAATTGATTTAATAAAAAAACAGATTTGACAAAAATAATCACAGTAAACATTATACATTAAATTTATTCGAAAATGATAATCAACGTAAATCTTATTAAACTACACCTTTTCTCAATCAAAGTATTGATTACTAAAGCTTTTTACTAATAATTATATTGTAGCCGCTATGGTAACATTAAATAAAGTATGGAATTGAACTGTGGTCCTACAAAGTTAAACAAAGTCATAATAACTTAAAACAAACAAATAAATTCACTTTTATAACTAAAATATGCCCAATGGATAAGATTTTATTAATTTTTTTTTTCCTCCCAGGAAATAATATAAAATATTTTAAATCAGGATTGGAACCCTTAAATTACATAAGTTTTTTTAAACTAAGCTTCTTACAAATAAAGTAAAAATCTTTTAGAGTTAATCAGTTATTTATGTTACATGTGTGGAATATGTTAATTAATCACTAATAAATTTAAAATTAGCTATACACAGTAATGGAGATTCTAGAAAGGGGGAGACCTAATTTATGTTAACATGCAAAACCAATCAATGTGGGTAGCAGTGCCTTAATAATGTTTTACATGTTTAAATATTTAATAGCTAAAAAAATGCTAGCCTGTATATTAATGAAGGAGAGCAAACATAATTAATAAACTTAGTATGTAAATAATAATTATTGATTTTATCATGATCATAACAATAAAGTAAAATGAATTTAGTATATCAAACCATTTGGGTATCGCTAAAAGACATACCACCCCCCCCCCCCCCCCCCTCCTCCATCACTCCTTCCAAACAGTCAATAAATAATTTAAGGACTTAATACCGTCTCTCTAACTTAAGCCTTGGGCGTAGCTAGGCAAACTATTTTGCCGTCATGTGTGGAGGTATAGCATACCACATGGGCTGAGCCAATAAGTTTCTACCTTTCAATATCAACGGAGTGTACTTAATCATATATTATTAAAACACAATAGTAAGCATAGGCTATTTAATTTAGATAATATTGGCATTTCCACTTATAAATCATTCGATTACTTAACAAATTGTTAAAAATTGATATCAATTTTCACATTAATATCATAATAGAGCTTTAAAATTGCCTTTGACCTGTAAATGTATTCAATATTGTCATCCAATTTGAATTCTACTTGATTAAAGCTTTTCGCTTGCATTGCCGTGACAAAGCAATGAAAATAAAAATAGCTAGGTACAGTAGATTACTAAATAATTGAATGATTCTTTTTACTATTTTTATCTGGGCCCTTTCCAAAATAAGAATTTCTGTTAAATTAAAAATGTAATATCAAGAATATATTATTTTACCAAGTTTTTTCAAACATAATATATTTAAAACTCGTATTAATTATTAATTAATACATTTAGCTACAAAACTAGCATTAGTTAAGTTAGTAATATTTAGTTATAGGATTGTTGGTTAACCTGTCTAAAATCACTGTTGATTTTATTTATTGCAATACATATTTTACCAAACTTATCACATTCATATTAAAAAGCACTTACTATTTCATATTGTTTGCTAAAAATATTATTTTTAATTTTAAAGTATGAGCATCAACTTTTATAAGCATTAAAAATGAAATGAAATTAAATTAAATTTCTCAATAAAATAATATCTACGAGAGCCCATACAATGTGCATGTTCAACTCCGCATAGAGGAATGGAAATGAAACAGAAGATGTGATCAAGCACAATTACACTAAGGAATACTAAACAAAATACGAAACACTTCAGATCTCTAATTGTTTATGATTCTTACGTTTTCTTGTACGGTAAATTAAGTTACTGATATTTTGGGGAAATATTAGCTAATTAAAACATCAATTGTATTAACTTTTAATCAAGACAGTGTAGAAACACTTGACAATAATGTAAAGTGATAGTGAAGGAAGCCAACCTGAAAGGATAGTTAGGTTAGGCCTAGATATAAACAAACACACTTCTCTATTTCTTCTTCTTCAAACTTCCACAGTTGCACATTGTTTTGAATTTCTGGAAATATTTATTTTTCATATGAAAATACATTATTGAAAAAGTAATATTTCCGGAAGTTTTAAAGAAGTGGAAAGTGTAAAAGTTTAAGAAGACATGAAGAGAGAAGTGTGTTTGTTCCTATATATACCAAACCTAACTATCCTTTCAGGTTGGCTTCCTTCACTATCACCTACTTTACATCCCTGTACAGTGTTTCTACACTGTCTTGTTATACATTTACAAGCCATCATGCAATTATTCATTTTATTAACTTTGTTATATAATTGTTAGTATAATTTTAGTGTCCTTAAAGACGTGTGTTGAAAACATTTTAATTATTTGTTTTTTTATTAAATTTTTATTTGTGTGGTGTTCTTATTTTAAAATTGTGTTTTTAAATTGTTATTTCTAATTTAAAAACTGGTATTTCCATTATTTAACTTTTTTTTTTTTCAAAGTATTTACTATTTATAAAAATGAGTCGTTCATATTTTGAGAACATGTGTGTTAATATACTTTTTAACATTTTAAAATTATGAATAGGCCTATACTTGAACTCGGGAGCTTTTAAAAATACTCGACTCAAGTTTGACTCGAATGAAAAAACCCAAGCTCGCAGACCCCTATCAATCAGCATTCGAATCCTAGCCATACGTACTGAGGGTGCTTTTTTCTTAAACGACTTTTTACTCTTCATCCATGTAATTGAGTATATATTTAATCCAATATTCTCCTCCCAACACTATTAAAGTGCGAAAATACTGGGCGGGTAGTATGTCAGGTTTCCTACATGTCATGGAAATCCTGTAAAAGCTGGAATTTTAAAATAGTTCTTCCAGGCCTAGAAATGTTATGGAATTTCTCATTTTTCCAATCTATTCCTGGAATATTCTAAGTTGTCCTGAAAATTCTTTCATTCTTCCTTTTTTAACATGACAGTATGGTAAATTATTATTGTAAAAATTAGATAACCTTTATTATATTTGTAACTAAGAAATAAAAGGTAATTAAAACATAATTACTATAAAAACTATTTGCAAGTAATTTAGTTATTTGTGATATTTAACTTGCACTTTCTAAACCAATTGATTATATCTGCACACGACTTATAAACTAACTTATATCTATAACAGACACAATATTTCGCCTCTGACCGTTAAACTCGGCTCTGTGAAAGGGGAAACCCCATATTTCACCCATGATTATTTGCAAGTGAGTTCATGCAAGGTGCGAAATTTCCGGTCGACGTTGGCAACCAAACGTTTACATCTAAGGACTGGACTTTTTTATTTTAAAATGTGTTTTAAACACGCCCAAACTATATGGGCTCAGATTCTTGTGTCTCAAACCAGCCTGTTTAAGTGCCTTGGAAAGTGCACGCTTTCAAACCAATATCACAATCTATATCAACAGATGTGGGTACATCTCTGTTTTCAACACCTTGGATTGGCTTCCCAAAGAAAAAAATTCTTCAATTTGGGATAGAAGAAATAAAGAAGCTCTTCATGTACTTGAACCCAAACCTGTACAGTGAGAAAGTGGATCTTCTGTTAGCAGAGTGGACAGAATTCAAACTTTGGTTTCCTTCACCGACTTTGAATCAGACGCTGTAGAAGATTCATAGTGAAAGTGTTCAGCAAAATTACCCAATTTACTACATTCACATTTTGTGTTGTTCTACCAGTGAACACAGCATCATGTGAACAGAGGCTTCAGCTGCCATAACCGACTCAAGACGGCTTACAGGAACTCTCTCAAGATTGAGACACTGGATGATTTTCTCAGAATTTCTGGGTATAGACCCTCCCTGAACAAGGGTTTGACCCAAAAGTTGTGATTGACAAGTGGTACTTCAGTGCAGAAAGGCAGCACTACACAAAAACATGAAGGGTTTAATTTAAGTACATACATTTAAAAAAAAATCATATTTTTCATAATCATGAATATAAAATAGTGGCGACCAAAAATTTTAGTTTGGCTAGTATCTTTAGATTTGAAATTTCATGCCCTGGTTTATGCTATGTTTTAATTGTTTTAATAACTCATTGCATCATGGAATACATTAAAAAATAATAAACAGTGTTGAAAGGTGTAAGTTTAGGGGAGTTGGGAGCCAGCATTTTTTTTAAATAAAATAAAATATTATGTAATTATGTGTACTTTGCCAAGATACACTTGTCCTGAAGGAATTATAGAAAATCCTTAAAATGTCATGTAAAAAATTAATAATTTGGTGTAGGAACACTATGTTGTGTTGCAAAAATAATATATATTTAAACTAATTGCTTGTTTAGCATTCTAATATCCATCCAGGCTAGTCACCTATTTACACAAATGAGAAAATGAGATAGGTATAATATAGAGGAAGTGTATCCACATTTTCACAAATTTGGCTACATTTCCTCTAATCTCCTTTAATGTACATAAAATCACATGATAAAATAAGAAGAGGGACTTTAATTTGGTTAAGTATATTTTTATTTTGCGCTTGTTAAGTGTAAAAATGGGTCTGTTGTTCATTGGATCTCTTTATACTATTATGTATTTGCACTGAACATGGCCAGCCTATCCAAATTTAGCCATGCTAGTGGGATAGGAATGAGGAAGAGGTATTTAGAGATAATATATCTTGATTAGTGTAGAGGTAGAGTAGAAAACCGTTTAATCAAAGTCACTTGGTACACTCGGGCGGGATGCGTATTCTTACCACTGGTCACAGGTATACAATAATAGACAAGATTGACGTTTAGTACATTTAGGCCAATATAACTCTAATATTTAGCATTCTGGAACTACATTGACCTTTGAAAATCATAGTGTATGTCTAATAATAAATAATAGAAAGAGGATTTTACTCTTTACTGTCATTGAATTGCAGCTAATTAAGTAGGTCAGCACTGGTGACAGAATCTATGCTGTTACTGATTCAAAAAATCACCCATGGCCACAGGCCAGATCCTCAGCCTTATGCAAGTTTCACTGCGCTCCTTGAGCCAGATTGATTCCATAAACACAGAGGTTTGCTAGTTTCAATGCCCAGTAATAAAAACACTTTCAAATGTGCAGTTTTTGAACAACTCACTTTTAACGTGTTCATCATAAAGGGGTCATTGTAATCATAATGGTCAGTCTGTGTAGGCTCTTTGTGAGGTAGAATTATGTGAAGAAGGGGTTGGTTGCTACCTGAACCTATATTTATGGAACCTAGCCGATCAAATCAAGATGGATATTTGTTTAGTGAAACTATGTTTAAAAAGTGGAGGCTGTGGGCCTGGTGTATACCTTGTTTGTACCCATAGCAAATCATCACGTGAGTAATCTTTTTGAAAAGAAGGCTGCCTTAGTGTGTCAAGTAAACAAGTGGGTGAGAAGAAGTTCCACAAAGCACATATAAAACTGTTATATTTGTAAAGTTTTTACCCATATGTATATTCGAGACTTTTTACTTATTTTTCTTGTGGAACATTTTATCATTTTAGGGTTGTATTATGTGCAAGGCCGTACTATACTCAGGCAAATACGATACCGTATTTGCTTCAACTCAAACACTATAGTATTCAGCCAATTAAAACTTTTGTTAGTTTTTTATAAATGGGATAAAATGGTCCTCATAAGTTCAAATAATTTTTTTGTTATAAAAATGTTGTGGTTTCAAACTTTAACTAACCATTAGAGAACAATCAAATTGGTAACAGTGACTGTTAGAGTTTTGTTTGAGAATAAAATATATTAAATTATTGATATTATTATGGGTCTCATTATATTTATATATTTTTTTTTACAGGTAAATCTGGCCAACCTTCTTTTGGTAAATTGTTTCAATACCCCAAGTTTGAAAATACATCATTTATTGCTAGTAAAAGCTTCTTCCAGGTAAGATTTTATCTTGTTAAATAAAAGTAATTATTACCAACTTTATTTGTCATAACTAATGATCATACATGTGAAATGGTCTCTGTGACAAAGTTGATGCGACCAGGACACTGGATCGCAAACTCTTGTTATATTTTAGGGTGGACTCACCATCCGATTACTGCCTAGGTACAGCATTCTGGTTGCAAAAGTTAGTGATGTTGGGCCCCCATATAATTAATAGTGCCATAGTTGCAGCATCCATTTTGCAAGTTTGGCCATATCCCAATGAATAATATGAAGAATACTTAAGCTAAGAAAGAAAATACAATCATTTTGCCACGGTACAGACTTTTTAAAATCAAATAAACCACATTAGGTGTCTTTTACCAAGTTGTTAGTAGAGTAACATGTTTATTGTAATAACTTTAATTAAATTAGGTAAAAGAAAAAAAAGGGTAAAATTAGTATAGCCAATAAATTGGCAGATACACAATGACTTCTTTCCTTATAACATTTTGAGTAACATATTTCAATCACACAGTCTGCACATTCTCACAAATCAAATAAAAGGGATAATTTTTGTATCTTTGTTTGTATAACTTGACTGTCAGGACAGTAAAGTAGTGAGATTGATGTGTCACTGTGCAGGCAGATAGAGTTGACATGTTCTGGAACAAGGTTGGCTCCGCTGTGTTATTAATGACAAGCATGGAGGTGGACAAGTCAGGCTCATCCTACTACGGCAAGCAAGCCCTCCATGCCCTTACTTGCAAGGGGGAAACAGCCATAGTGTTGCTTAGTAAGTATCATGCAATATAAGTTTATTAATTCCATCTCATGGCCATTTAATCAGATTCATTAAAATCTTTAACTAGAAATTTCATCAAAGTTTGGTTTTTTGGATTATTATTTTGTCATTGGGATCAGTGAAATATTAAAAAAAAATTATAATAGTTATTTTTAAATTTTCCTGCTTTTTTTTTTAAATATAATAAAATTGTTGAACATTAATCTTATTTTTACTGTTTTCTAATGAATATGACGGAAAACTACACTACAATGCGACACCTAACTCGAGCTGTGTTATCAACTTAAGTTATCCACTATCATTTGGGTGAGATGGGCTCTAGGCTGAAGATTCAGAATGGTTTCACTGTTTTGTTGTTACGGGCTATAGGCTATTTCTATGGCCAGAAGGGACTCTTTAATTCATACTACAATGCCATTAGTAGTTATCAAGGGAAAAGGGCTCCCAAAAAGTATGTATTAAAGAAAACATTGAAAGACAGACTTACCAGAAAACTGTAGGTCTCATAAAACACAACCATATTTTGACTCTTGAAATGTTCATTCCTATTTTAGTAGGCAAGACTGTGTTTGAATATTTTTATAATTACTTCAATAACATATTTGAAAAAATAATAAACATATAGTTAAAATCAATTTAAAAACATAATGAATTAGCAAGTCGTTTTTGATTCTTAAAACTCAATAGCACTTACTAAGTGATCAGATTACCTGAATTGATTCTAAACAAATAATCGATATACAATATGTAGGCCAGTAGTCATAAATAAACAGTTTTATTGGTGTCTAACTGTTGACAGTATTTATTTTTCATGCAACCCAACAAAATATTTAACTTAAGGATTGTATGGAATAAATTGGGTTCCTTGCATAGTTATATTATTATTATTATTATTATTATTATTATTATTATTATTATATTAGCACCGCGTCTTACTACCCATTCGGGTTATACGCACTTACGCTAATGTGTAATGGTAGGGTGATTGTGAGATGAAATGAAGGACCTACAGTTTAACGTGGAATCCGAACCACGGTGGAGGCCTGGCATGCATAGTTATAGATAATTAAAACCGGTTGAGTAGTAAGAATTAAGTCATGTTTATTTAATCATCCCTCTGGCCACTGGCGAGTAAACATATAAGTCATGGCTGATGACTTTGTATTGTGTGTAATGTGTTCTTATTTCTCTTTAAAAAAAGCTGTAATTTGTTTTATTTATTTCAAGTTTATTTGTAATTCTAGTTTTGATTTTTGTTTTTTAAGAGCTTTAATGTGTTCATTAAAATATTTACAAGATTTTTTGCGAGTTGAAAGTTTCAGAAGTAAGCATGGTGAAACGGTCGAGTCCAAGTTTCCCATAGGGCTGAAAGGGTAGGGTATTAGGCACATTATTATTTTTAAAAAAAGATCGTATTCATGTTTATCTCTTTTGTCCGACAAAATAATGATTACTGATTAAGCTGTGCTTTTAAAGTAGGCCTAACTTAGTAAGTTTTTAATTCAAAAGACAAAATATTATGCTTTGTTTATGAGGTGAAAGAATTGACCATCGAATCCTCGAATCTCGAATACTTGTCAGGATTCGGTGGATCTGAGGATTCAAAGATTTTAGTGGCCCATCTCTAATATAAATACAATACAACGCCTGTTCAAAATTTTGCCTTTAATAATGGTAGATGGATAGAATGTGATATTTATATTTTATTTAGTTATTTAACACTTTCTCACACTTAGAGGTCACTTCTATTCTTCATTATATCTTCAGGTATTTTACACACCTATAGACCAATCCTCCCTGCTGTCCTTTTCTCATTTGATCAACTCTACTTCCACCTTTTGTCTCATTCACACTTCCGAGATATTTTACATTCTGCACTTATCTCAGCACTAATCCATCTAGCTCTTTACCAGGCATCCTCTTCCTTGTTATTACCATCATTTCACACTTTTCCATGCTAAATTTTATTCCACACTCTTTCACTTCCTCATCCCATTCTTTGTTCCTGTACTTCCTCTTTATTTTCCCATCATACCATCAAGTCATCAGCAAACATCACGGCTTTCATTCTTAACCCTGCGAATTTTCCAGCCACTTTGTTCATGACCATTTCCTTTACAATTACAAATAGTAGTGGTGATTTTATAATGAAGGAAATAGATAAAAATAAAGGAAAAATAAACTACTAAGAATAAATTTGATGAAGAAAGCCCACCTAGAGAAAGAGGAAAAATGTGGGAAGAATCCAATGCACAAAGGTGACATCTTCTTCCTTTTATAGTAGAACTTCTACTATAAAAAAGAGAAGAAAGTAAGAAGATGTCACCTTTGTGCATTGGATTCTTCCCACATTTTTCCTCTTTCTCTAGGTGGGCTTTCTTCATCAAATTTATTCTTAGTAATTTATTTTTCCTTTTTCTTTAGTTTTATCAATTTCCTTTATTATAAAATTATCTAGCCATTGGGCCAGCTCATTTTTAAATAGTAGTGGTGAGAGGGCACTCCCCTGCTTTACTAAATTGTTTTATTTGGAATTAATTTGTCCTCTCACTCTCTGTCTTAACACAACTACTGTTATCTTCATACACGCTTTTCACTCTCATTACAACTCCTCTTTTCACTTTGGCCTCCTCCATCACTTTACAAACTTTATTTCTATCCACATGCCTTCTCCACATCCATGAATATCATTACTAAATTTTTCCCAAATTCATACCTTATTTTCAGGAGCTGTCATAGATCGAAGATCAATTCTATTGTAGACCTCTGTTGCATAAATCCATGTGGTTCCAGTCTTGGCTATTAAACACAAAATATGTATGTGGTCATTTCTATCACTCTTGAAGGTCCTTAGGTGTAGGCCTACCTTGATTAATATTTATGAGAGGCATATCATAGTTTCTCATAACTATTTCAATTAAGTGAAAAATAACAACTTGGACATAGAAATTACCCCCAGGACTTTAGACTTTATGTTTGAATGCTATCCTATTAGTCCATTCTTGTTTATCTTTTATCCAGGACTATTTTTCACTAGATATTATATTCAATTGTATTAAATTTGATCCCAGTATTAGAATTAATCCTTCAGACAGTCATCACATATCAGTGTGAAACATGTAAAATAAGTCTCATAACGTGTTGGTTTTATGTTGGTCTTTTTGATATAAAAAACTGATATATGTTTCACCGAAATGCATGATTTAGCTAATACAATTTTTGTGTTATTAATCAGGTAAAGAAGGGCCTATCTATAGTGTAGAGTGGAGTCCGAAGTGTGCAGAGTTCTGTGTTGTATATGGCTTCATTCCTGCCAAGGCTACGTTATTCAATCTCAAGTGTGAACCGGTGTTTGACTTTGGCACCGGCCCTCGGAACGCCATATACTACAATCCGCACGGCAACAATATCCTTTATATAGAATTTTACATTACTCAATTGCTTGAAAAAGCAGACTGTCAATTTCTCTTATGATATTACTCCTACTAATACTATCATTATATACGATTAATGTACATTATTTATAGTTATAAACTACTCAAAACACATTTTATAGTAACCTTATCTAGCCTGCTTTTTGACACGTGAACACTAACAAATCTGGGTCATCCTGGATTTGAACCACATCCTAACATAGGAATTCCATCTCTATACTTGAAGCGAATTACCCATACTTACGTTTGTGACCAGATCCACTTTCACTAGTGAACATGTCGCCTCTGTTAACACAAAGAAAATGTATACTGTTCCTAATTTCACTTTATCTTAGATAATCTTTTTTTCTTTTTTGGATAAAACAATTGAATTTCATCTATTACTAAACACTAGTAAAATTGTATAAATTATTTAGCTAGTATAAGCAGCTGTCCATGTTTTTAAGAGAAACCGTGCATGCAATTATTTCAGTTAAACCATTATTTAAGACGGTTTAACAATGAGGTGGTCCAATGGCTAAATAATTTTAAAAGAATTGAAACAAATAAAAATAAAGAAAAAGGAAAAATTAACTAACTAATAAGTGGAAATTTAATGAGTGCCCACCTAGGAAAAGAGGAAAATGTGGGAAGAATCCAATGCATTGTAATGATACTGTTTTGGACCCCTCTCATATATTAAAAAGTCATGGATGAAGTGTATTTTTCTTTGATAAACTGTATATAAAATATCCTTTTAATACTACATCCACGAGAATAACATACTTTTCAGAAATAATGTCAATGTATTGCACCATAAAACTTATTTTTCTTTAAAAGCTCAACTCTGTAGTATTTAACAAAATCTTGTGACTCGTTGGCTCCCTCTACCCAATAGGAAGCCAGCCTTCACAACACCTGTCGCCAGGAGTCTTTCTATTAGTTAGTTTCAACACTGGTGACAAGGGGTCCAAGAAGCAAGAGGTAGGTCATATATAAGCCGCTTGTGTGTAGGAATCCATAGAGAACTTGGTAATATATCAAAGACAGTAATGCACAGTGCCAATAATATACACAATTCGATTCATCACGCGGCTAGTTAACACAGTTTCGGTAATATATTAGCAGTAAAGCAATAAGATGGCGATTAACAGTACCGGTAATATACACACAGTGCCAATAACTTAAATTCATAGAGTACATTAAATATAAAAATCACATAAAAGCAACGTGTGAAGTTTCAAAAACTGTTATTTTGTATATTATAATCTTCAGTGCCGAATGTGTAATCATCTAAATAAAACATGTGCAACATCAACACTCTTTCTAATTTCATAATTGTAAGTATCAAATATACTCAGATCACATAACCGTGAGCAAGTGCGCAGTAAGGCATACTCGTGTCGTCATCATCATAAAACTCAATATCGTTATAGATACTGTTCAATCACAGGGCAACATCTCATTAAAAATCCGTATTATCTTAATTGGCACCATATCGTGGGTCAAATATAAACACATAAAATTCAATAACGTTTTAATTGGTGTCCATCGTGAACACGCATTTTAGCACAAAGGTGACATATTTTTTTCTTTCTTCTATCTTCGCTTGTAGAAATAGTCACATGTTTAAACACAAATTTTAACACACATTGAGTAATATTTCAGCATGCTTTTATCAAAGAAAAAGATAATAGGGAGTACACTTTACACAAAACATAAAATTACTACATTTTGAATTAAAAAATAAACTGCTAAAAATACAAGTAAACTGTTGGAGTAAAAATAAATTTCTCATGGCCTTGGCTATGTTTATCCAATATAAATAATACAAATATTTAATATTCAATTGGAAAAAAAGTTTATAGTAATAAAATAATATTAATAAATCGAAAATAATAATAATAATAATAATAATAAAGGTAGCAATCTTTTAGGAAGAAAGAAACTATCTTTTAATAAGGCATGGTGGTAAAAATTGATTTGGTAATCCATTGGTGTGCCAATTCTCTCTGTCTTTGTTGAGAACTGTCATACTGTTTTGGAAATGCTCTTAATATTTTGGTGGTGTGTTATTAACGTGGGATCCGAACCACGGTGGAGGTTTGGCATTCCACACATTCACAAGCTGTGATTAATACACTCGTCTTGTCAGAGGTGAAGGAAAGGTTTGGTTATCAGATAAATCTATACTGGGACCAAGGATTGGACCCCGTACCCCCAGTACAGAAGTCTGACACCTTACCCCTAGACTGCCAGGACACTGACTTTGGAGGTGTAACAGGTAGGGGTGGTCGGTCAACAAATATTTGTATCAGGTGAGCTCGGGCGGGCATTACAAAATTAAACTCGGCCATGAGCAGATTCGTGCGGACATTTCATTTTGCAATAGTTTTGTCACAGACCAATAAAATTTCAAATTATTAGTTTTCAAAAATGAGGTGGCCCAATGGCTAGATAATTTTATAATAAAGGAAATTGATAAAACTAAAGAAAATGGAAAAATAAACTACTAAGAATAAATTTAATGAAGAAAGCCCACCCCACATTTTTCCTCTTTCCCTAGGTGGGCTTTCTTCATCAAATTTATTCTTAGTAGTTTATTTTTTCTTTTTCTTTAGTTTTATCAATTTACTTTATTATAAAAGTATTAGTTTTGGTTTAAATTAGGAGGGATAGCCAGCACACTTACCTTGGTGATACTGGAGTAGAAATTGTTTAGATAGAACACTAAAAAAAAAAAAACGCATTTTTAAGGAAAGCTTTCATTGTCACAGCTTCATCAGGTCAAGAGAGTAGATATTATTATATATATCTCATTTTATTACTATTACCTTTTTTCCAATTAAATATTTATTTTAATTATAATATTTTATAACCACAGCCAAAACTTTGAGAAATTTCTTTTTAATCCAACAATACTAAATTGAAAAATATGTTTCCCACCTCCACCATAGAAGATAGAAGAAAGAAAGATGATGTCTCTTTTGTTAATTGGATTTTTCCCACATCTTTAACCTTTCCCCAGTCGGGCTTTCTTAGTTAAATTTACACTTGTTATTTAATAATGGTGAAAGATATATTTGTTTTAAGGGAAAAAAATATTTCTTTGTATAATATTATTTCATTATATTCCTTACTCTTAGGAGCAAAATTATTTGAACGGCTTTTTTTTTTTTTTTAATTTATCTTTTAAAATACATTAATTTGTCCTTTTATCTGGGAACACAAATTTGAGGATGGTCGATATATTTAATTTATGCTCTTAGCAGAACGTTAATAGGATTTGAAATTTGTATAAATTGCTCAAGTAGTCATCACAGCATTCTGATTGTCTCCTTTACTTTGGGCCTCACTCCTGATGCTGGCGGGGTTCGGTAACATCCAGGGCAATGTGGAGTTATGGGATATAAACAATCGCAAGCTTATCAACAAGATGGACGCTCCAGACACCACACTACTAGCTTGGTCACCTGATGGAGAGCACTTTATTACCGCTACCACATCACCCAGACTACGCATAGGCAATGGGTGAGAGGAATTAACGTGGTTGTGTGTATACCATATTATTCTAAAAATAGGCTGCACTTCTTTGGACCGTTACACTATGGTATAAAATAGGTGTCTGTTAGCTCAAGTTTTTTAATTTGAGTCAATCTCAAGCAAGATTTTCAAAACGCTCTTGAATATCAGGTTGATTTCAAGCTTATCTTAAATAAACAAATAATTTTAAAACTTAATTAAGTTCGTAAAAAATAGTATTAATATAATTTTAATTTGTTTGAATGAAATAGGAGACAGCTATTTAAAATAAAACTTGTTTTAATTCTCTTTTTAAATAGTTTAAAAAATCAAGTCATATTAAATTATAGAATTAACTTTTAAATATACTATACTAGTAAAAGAAACATTAATTTTGATACAATTTAACATTGTTTAGAATACAGCTGTTCACTTGGCGCTGACCACCTACATGAGAGAGAAGTTAGAGCATTGGTGATTTTTAAGCCGAATATAGTACACCTTTGAATTAAGAACTGTACTTGACACTGTCTTGCACTAAGCTTATTTGTGTTCTAACAGCTCTACAGATATCTTTCCTATTTTTTCTTTATCCACTCTTTATTCCCTCTTCTTTTAGGCCAGTCACCTCATTTGCTGACCTTGATATTCTAATGGCCATCTGCACAATACTTTCTTTGTTGGATTCATCTCACACTTTAACTCCCCCCCTAATCCCTTTGTGCCTTTAACTGCATTATTTCACATACCACATGCCAATCAGATCAAGTAAAGAGAAAATAAACAATGAGTCAGAAAATTGTGAGCCCATAAATATGAGCTTGGGTAGCTATTTCAGCCTCTGCTCAAAAATTTGAATACTCACATATATAGAGTATAAAGATTTAATTTAGAGTCAAAATGGTGTTTAAATGGTCATCCTTTTTATAGTATTTTTTTCTTTTCACATGGGTGTAAGAGGCTTTTTTTTATCAGTATGTTGGTAAACTCAAATTTGTTATTCCTTTGTGGTAAGAATTCAGTATATTTGTTGATGTTCTCATGGGTCATGTAGAAAAAAAAAACATCTCTTGGCTAAGGATTAAGACAAAGTTGATTGCTTGGACCATGATCAATAGGCAGGCTCGAAGGAAATACAGTGTATGTTCCCTTTAAAGGTAACTAAATTTTAGTATGAATACATCTTTTTTCGTCAAAATGATTGAGTTTTTGGTGTCCTCAGGGACAGTTTATTTCTGTGCTGATATGAAAATACTTCATAGAGTTAAATAAGGCATTTACTGCCAATAACACTTAACAAGTAATCTAACTCTTTAGCTTACTCATTAGCTAATTAATTGGGTTCTCTTTATATATGTTTATTTTATTTTTTCTAAAATAAAGTTAAGTTGCTAATAGCCTGTGGAGGTATTAAATATGAATAAATAAAAATATGTGGGTGTCACTATCTAAGGACACTCTTGATATATTACCTTGGTGTTTATGGTCTGACTTTTCATTTTTTCATCCATTATAAAGTAATCTATCACCGACTTTTGCTGGAAATCAATGGTACATTTAAATTAGTTGATCTCTTTCCAAACACCAAAGTGATTGTTTCACTCTTGAGTTTTCACTGAGATGGTGAATGGTGTTGGTAAAAAAAAGGGATGGCTCATGGCTTGAGGCTTCCAGTAGCCTTTGGATGATAGAGAGATCTTTGCTCAGATTGCGACTATGAGGGTTTTATTGTCTATTGAACCTCTTAAAGGTTCTTTATTTTAATACCCTTTTAATCACTGTAGCATAAGCACAATGAGTCAAATGCCTCCCAACTGGTTTGTCTCGTCATCAGTATAAAAATACCCCCTCCCCTTTAGGCAGAAAGCAACCCTTCACACTCTCTTGACATTAGTATTCCCCTATCGGTGACCTGGTGGTCTAGGGGTAAGGTGTCAGACTTCTGTGCTGGCGGCCGGGGTTCAATCCTCGGTCCCGGCAAAGATTTATCTGATTAACAAACCCTTCCTTCACCTCTGACAAGACATCTTGTGAATGTGGGGAATGCCAGGCCTCCACCGTGGTTCGGATTCCACGTTAAACTGTAGGTCCTTCATTTAATCTCACAATCACCCTACCATTACACATTAGTGTAAGTGTGTATAACCCGAATGGGTAGTAAGACGCGGTGCTAATAATAATAATATTCCCCTATCCACCTAATAGAACAAAGGTCATTGTTGTTAAACTCTTGAGTTACTGAGATTATCAGACTACCTATTGCTCATACATGGCCCAATTATATGATCGGTAAGACCATATGTTGAGTTGTTGGCACATTTTGCAGTCAAAACTTTCATAAAAACATTTGTTTTAGTTATTCTTTTTTTTTAAACAGTTTTTACATTGTTGAAACACAAACTAGTGAAAATGATTGTTTTGTGGAAGCATTGTCTGTGGTTCACTAAAATATGATTTGCAAACAAGAGTTTATAAAATGCTACGTTTACTTCTTAAATTAAGATGGCAAATTAGCTGAAACAAGGGTGATTGATGACACCATATAAACCGTCTTTGGATGTGTTCATGCGTTCTTTACAAAATAAAAATATTTTATTTTGAAACTAAGATTTTGTAAAGCTCTTTCTCTGAGTTATAAAAACTTTATTTTTTTGGTTGCCAGTATAAAGGATACAAGTATGAATAAAATACTTTTTAATTTATTATTTTATATACTTTAATTAGAGTTGGGTTGAATTCACTATTTTACAAATCCAAATCACCAATTTATCTTCTAGTATCAAATCCGAATCTTGGGAAAAATTATGAACATAAGAGGAAATACAATTAATATAGTAGAAAAATAGAAAATACAAATAGTAACTTTCTTTCTCATTGACACACTCATTGTGGTTTTGGTGGGAAGGAGGGCTATTTTAAACTCTATTTGTGGGAATAATTACATATAAAATTACAAAAGTCAAAGAAAACTATGTTTGTATGGACTATAAACTCAACTCATTGAATAGATGAGAGTTTCTGGTGACACCCGCCTTTTGCCAACTAAAGAACAAACTAACAGTAACATATCACCAACAAATTAATTATTTCAACTAGGTCTATTTAAAAATAAATTGTTTCAAAGATCACTTTCCAAAATAATAACATACATATTACGTCAATGCTTTAATAAAAGTTTTCTTCTCTTATTTTTTTGGGTGGGAAGGTGCTTTTAGACCCCCCACCCACCCCCAACCCCCTCCTTCTGTGGTTGCGTCACTGATCTTTTTTATAACCCATATGACATTCATACATTCAGTAAATTGTTAAATTATTGGTCTTAGGCCTGGTTATTGTTAAGTTAATCCTATAATTATAGTTGGTTCTGAACCACTTATGAGCAGCATTAGAGCTCAAAAACTAATTTCACTTGAAAAATTGAAAGAAAAAAATAAGAATTTGAGTCTCTAATCTGAAATTTCCTCAAATCCTCAAATCTCATAATTAATATCCTTAAGGTTTTGAAAGATTCGAGGGCCCATCCCTAACTATAATATATCTTGTTGCCCCAATCGCAAAACAAAAGTAATTTTATTAATATATTTTGTTCTTTAAGTAAGTTTATAAAACGCTAAGAATACACTAATCCTTTGGGGAAGTCTTATTATAATTGTTTGATAACACTTTTTATATATATTATAGTATTCTTAGCAATTAATTATTATTTCTGAATAAGTTGACATTCACTTTAAATCAATATGCAATAAAGAACCTTCTGCTAGCTGTCACCTATCACCTTTCCAACCGTGTATGAGCTATCCACTTATCTTGTGCCAACTTCCCCTGGAAAATCTATTGAACTAGTGGAATCTAAATACATTTATGGCACTACTATTTGATTATGTTATTTGAACATTTCAACGTTTTGATTCAAACATTCACTTATTAGCTATTCAAAATCTAATGCTCTATTCCAAAATATATATCCAGGATTCTTTCAAATATAAACAATTTACATAGTATTTTTTCACAATATTATCTATATATAGATATATGTCCTGACATTAACTGACTCATCAACGCCCAGCCCAAAACCTTGGACCTAAAAAGCTGAAATCTTGCACAGCGGTTCACTTTATGATGTAGACAAGGAATAAGGCTGGATTTTTTTAAATTCCCACAAGATAGGGAATAAAGAGGATTTATATAATTACTATCCACAGTGTGTAACGGCAGCTTGAGGGGAGGGGGCTTATATAATTCTTATACCACAGTGGGTCACGGGCAACACTGTATGGGACTGCTAGTATAGTATAAAACATAAAGCGTCACTGACCATACACAAAACGTTTGACGGTTGCCGATTACCCTCAGTCCACACTTTGGGAACTTAGTCATTGGTTATTAAAATATGAGAATAAATTGTTGTATGTCAACCAAAGTTATGTTACAGGTTCAAGATCTGGCACTACTCGGGTACATTGCTGTATGAGCGACCTTGGAACAAGCAGGAGGAATTGTGGGAGGTGCTATGGCAAACCTTCCCTAAGGGGGCTCTCAAGGAACCACATGTCAGCTACAAGCCTGTCGAGGAATACTACCTAGCCAGCCTCAGGGTCAGTTCTTATTATTTACAGTGGATTCCACATTATTGATTAGAACTTTCTTAAAATTGGAAAACTTGATCCACATATGCCATGGGATATAAAAAGAATTGCATATTTTTAGTGTTAATAGAGTGTAAAATGAAAAGATAATTAATACCTTTATCATAATTATATAGTTCTTATTTCTTGAATTTGCTAAAGTCTATATTCTTGAATCAAACATTATTTTCTTTAGTTATTTTAACTGGTATGCTTAACACAAAAGGCTCATTTCATGTCAAATTACCTAATGCTATAAGCCCTAATATTTCAGTTTTTTTTTTTTTTTTTCATCTGTAGGCATATAATAAGTTGGTGCTAAAACAGTCAGGCTAACTTTGATTAAAAGATACTTAGCTATAAAAAAATTAGTGTCATCACTATAATATATTACAGTGTCGGAAAAAGGTTTAAGACCACCCTTACAATACTAAAAATACTAACTAATTTGTTTACTGGTCTTAAACTTTACTTTATTAACTCTCTCTTAATTTTATGAAAACATACATTAAAAATTAAAGATTTTGGTGATAATAACATTACTGAAGCTCATACGGTTCAGAAGTTAAGAATTTTTTTAAATAATAAGGTGCACAATCAAAAACTAACAAAAAATGCACATTTTATAAAAAAGAAAAAATTGTAGTTCAAAAATGGGTGGACATAGAGCTATGGTTTTTCGTCTCCAAAATGCTATGACACAAAGCTTTGAAATTAAAAACCTTAATTTTCTTTTTACCAAATTAGTACTTTAAATTTTAAGTGGTCTAATTTTTTTTAAATCAAGATAAAAAATTATGACTTCTTAAGATCTTTATTAGCTACATTTAAAATTACTTCTTTTTACTTAGTCAGTCCTAGCACTATGTTATTTCTTCTATCTATGGAAGTGGGTTCGCACTCCTGTTTCATCAGTTCCCTCCAATCAGCTGATTTTAATGTGATAATTTTGAGGTTATTGTATGCATTTTGTGTTTGTGAGTCAAGATGGGGGAAAAATCAGTATCAGAACAAATTAAGTGGCAAATCATTGGTTTAATGAAGGTTGGAAAGTCACAAAAGCAAATTGTAATATTGTTGGAGTGTCTAAAACACGTTTGCAACAAACAATCAAGCGATATAATGAGTTTGGAACCATCACCAACCGGCTTAGGACAGGTTGTCGGAGGAAAACATCTCTAATACAAGACCGTAGGCTGATGCAGCTTTGTAAAAAAAAAATATATATAGAAATGCTAGCTGCAGTGATCTTCTCAGGGAACTGAAGTATTCCTGTGATAATATTAACATAACTGAGCAAACTGTGTTCAACCATTTAAATGAAGCAGGCATAGTTTCCCTTTTCTGCAATCTGCAAACCTCTGTTAAATGAGAAAACAAAAAAACGACTTCAGTTTTGCAAGGAACGCTTAGGGTGGCTTAAAGAAGCTTGGGAGAGAGTAATTTTTTCAGATGAGTGCTGCTTTGAACTACTTCCTTGACGTAATGTTAGGGTTCACAGAACAAGAATTTCTGCCGGTCTATATGCTCCTGCAGTCCAACAAAGTGGCAATGTAATCATGATCTGGGTTGGGGTTGCATCACTTCAGAGGGGCCTGGAGACTGTAAGGTTGTGAATGGTGCTAGGAACAGTGACGAATATTGTGAAACTATGATTCCTTCAGCACATAGGTTCCTTGAGGAAAGTCGGGAGAACTGGGGGTGGTTTTTCCTAAATCATTTTCCACTCTCCCTCCACGCAAATGCTGGTTCACTTCCTCTAACTCAACCTTCCCAATTCCTAATCCATTAGCGTAATTAGTACTTAAAGCGTATAACCTGAACGGGTAGTAAGACGCGGTGCTAAATATAATATACTTGAGGAAAATTACATCTACCAGCAGGAGAGTGCCCCATGCCACCGGTCCAAGGCAACAAGACATGGTTTGATACCCAGGACAGTGAACTGCTTCTCTGGCCAACATGTAGTCCAGACCTCAACCCAATTGAAAATCTATGGAACACCATGGCATATTGATTGGCAAAGCAGAAGCCCAAAACCGGAGCAGAACTGAGACTGGGAGTCCAAAGCCTATGGCAAAAAGTGACATGTGAAGAATGTAGGAAGTTGATCCACTCCATGTCTGACAGGATCAAAGCATGCTACAAGGCTAGATGGGATCCTATTGACTACTAAACATAGGAATATAAACTGTTTTTTTTAATCTTCTAAGTCCTATTGATTAATGTATCACTAGGGTGAGACTCATATGTTTCTACACTACAAGTAAGTAGGGACCAACTATTTTTATTTACACAGCAGTTAAGACTTTGTGAGTATTCTAGTTACTTAATAAATAAAGATGTTTATATTTAATAAAGAAAATTCTTCATGATTGGACATTGGCCCTTCTTATCCCAATGCACATGGTATTAATGTTTTCTTGACTTAAGAAGGTCACAGAGATTAGCTTCACCCTCAACTGCCGCCTGGATTCCAATACAACAGATTAGCCAATGTTTTCAAAACGATACTAGCTTATAAATGGGTAATGATCACATTAATGGCACCTACTATCAACTAAGATAACTATTTGTAGAAGTAGAAGTTGTATTCAACACCATGTATTTTTACTAGAATGTCGACTTGGGGGTCGTTTGAGTCCAATATCCTCGTGGCGTATTTGAATATAGAGAAAAAAAGTACCTAATCTAAACAGCCATTTTTGATTAGTGCAAAATCACTACAACATAAGGCCATGCTGAATACACTTAAATTTTGCCAGTTCTAAAGTGAGACAGAATAAAAATGAGTAGTGGTCATAATGAAAAATTACCAGATTTTAATATTACAGTTTATTTTAAACACTTTCACTTCAGTATTAATAGCAAAGAAGCTAGGTACCTATCTTAAATTGTGATATTAAGATCGATTCTCATTTTATTTAATACCATTAATATTAGAGCTTAATTTGGGTCGAGGAATTGAGTTTGACATTTCTAGTTTAAACTTATTTGAATATGAGCAAATTATTTAGTTAGTATCACATCCAAGTAGTACAATAAAAGTGTGTTGAATGGTATTTAATCAGATATGTTCTTTTGTTCAGCCTCAAAGCAAGTGTACAGACCTCCTTCAGCTCGAGGGCGGGAGAGCAACTTTAAACTTCATGATGACGAAGAGCTACCTAGTAATGCAAGGATTGGAGATGGTGAGCTAAAAACCTTGCTCTCAACATAATTATAATAGGTGATTTTGGAAGTGTCTGTATCACTGATTTTATTGTTAAAGTAAAATTAGAGTTTGTTCATGATAGGTTTTACCTGGATGACAGTTCAAAAATCAAAGGTTTAGGTTTTGGGTGGCCAATACTTGTAAAAGATCACTGTTTTGTTATAAATGTTGAGTTTTTTAATCACATGTTATATTTTACATTTAAAATAACGTAAACTTAAGTTTTCTTACGTTTTCATAACTTTTAATAAGTTATTTTTACCCAATCTGAAACAATATTTTAAAAATAATTAAAAGTACTTATTCTCTGTTTTGGAATTTATCTATTATGTGTAATATAGTGTATACATTAATACCTTTTAATTCAGGTATCGTATTTACTCAGAAAATACTTGTCATTTATATATATATATATATATATATATATATATAATAAATTATTTTATCATATTTTGAAATATTTAACTGAATAAAATATTTTTATTCACTGCGTGTGTGCATCATTGTAAATAACTTGTTTCCGTCACATTCAATCACATGGTTTAAATTGTCGGACATCGTCTTAAGTGGAATAAAACGATAAATAAGCTATGTGTCCAACCTCAAATAAATATATAAATAATATTGGCCTAAATTACTGTGGTTAAATATCAAATCCATACATTACCATAATTTTTCATTACAGTTATCCAAAGTGACAGATGTTAGCTGTTGGTGTAGGGATATATTAGGGATTATTTCTAGTAACTTTTTGAGCTGTCATCCAGGTAAACTAAGGTCGTGTAGGTCCAGAATACTAGGGGGCCTGTGAGCTAACGTTTTGGGAGTCAAATTGATTTCGAGCAGACAAATTCTGGATATCTCAGCGGAAGAGCATTAGCACTAAGCCCCAACTTTGATTCCTATGTCAAAGTATAATTTTTCAATTAATGAAGAATTTTTACATAAAGTTAAGTATTTAATTGTTTGGGGTCTCGTTAAATTTATCCTATGATTGTGTGGAGGCAAGCTGCCAATAATTGGTATTAGACCTCTAAAACAAATTGTAACTAAAAACTTTGAATTATTGTTTGTTTTTTTAAATCTCAAATTCAATATTTTCCAGGATTGTATTTCAAAAAAGTTTTAGTATTCAAGAATTTCATCCGTTATTAGAAGTAAAAGTGGTGTATTCCTCATTATTTTCATCATCACCATCATCATCATTAGTATAATAAACTGTTTCTAGCCTGGCAGAGTCAGTTTAGTAAAATGCCTCCATCTTCCTCTATCCTTCCACCATTCTTACTCCTTTAATTACTTACATTCTTCTCCTCACACTTGAACACTTTCTATTATATACTCCTCCCATCTTTCAGGAAGGTTATTAATCATTTGATGTTGTTAATGAGTTAAAATATTAGGTACAATTTTAACTACTTGGCATTAATGATATTAAGATGGGGAAAAGAATAGTCTGAAAATGTTTGGTATTATTTTGTTCTAAAAGGGATGAGCCTCCTGGGGAGTATAGGATGTTGTATAATGATGAATAACTTAACCTGGACTTATCCATCACAAGACATTGTTAGGATAGTCAAGTCTCATAGATTACGATGGGCAGCATATGCAGTATGAATTGGAGAATCTAAAACCATATTCAGGGTACTGACTGGCAAACACAATCGGAAGAGACATTGGGAATACCGAGATACACATGGGAGGATAACATTAGAATGGACCTGAAAGAGATAGGTTGTAATGAGGTGGACTGGATAGAACTGGCTCAAGATAGGGAGTAATGAGGGGGACTGGATAGAACTAGCTCAAGATAGGGATAGGGTATAATGAGGGTGACTGTATATAACTAGCTCAAGATAGGATAGGGTGTAATGAAGGGGACTGGATATAACTAGCTCAAGATATGGATAGGTGTAATGAGGTGGACTGGATAGAACTAGCTCATGATGGGGATAGGTGTTGTACTTTTGTAAGTTCTGCAATTAACTTTTAAGTTCCTAACGCCAAAGAGTAAGTAAGGTTTTACATGCTATAAGTAGGGATGAACCTAGAATCCTTAAGGATATTAGAGATTTAAGGACCTGAGAAAATTTTGGATTCAAGATTAAAATCGTTAAATAAAGATAAAAAATTATTTCAATTCCAAGTGAAATTTGTTTTAAAGCTCTAATACTGCTTAGTAATGGTCCAGAACCTATTATTATAATTATATAGGATGCATTTAACAACCAGGCCCCAGATCAGTAATTTAACGCTTAACTCAATCTACGAATGTTATATAAGAAAGAGTGTTAACATTTATTTATTATTATTTGTATTTTTAATGAGCCTATTATATTTGTATTTCTCTTATGTCCTTAATTTTTCCAAGATCGGATTCAAAGGTAAACTGGAGATTTGGATCCAAGATTCGGATATGTAAAATATGTATTTGACCAAGCTCTAGTTCTAAGAGATAGAAATTGGGAGTAACTTGCATGGAGAAGGGATGGATATAGTTTAATGGTAACTCACATGTGAGAAACCATTCTCGGTGCACCCAACAGGATTCAATCCTTATTAAAAAACAGATTAAAACAATAATTTAGTCAACTACTCAGATATTTTTAAAATTATGACACCAATTGTTCAATTTATTAATAAACAACAAGAGTTAATTTTCTTCAAAAACAATTTTGTTTGCCATTTTCATGTTTACTTTAGTTGGATTCAAAGTTTGTATCACTTGTATTCTTAGCCAACCCCTCCAAGGCAGCTTTGAAGCAGAAGAAAAAACGTGAGGCTAAGAAAGCAAAGAAGGAGCAGGATGCAACAAGCAACTCGGTGCCATCCTCTGTCACGCTGAATGGGGACAGTTCGAGCATAGCGATCAACTCCCACCGCCATTGCAGAGGCGGAGCTCACCGATGACCCCGAGAAGAACAAAAAAATCAAGAAAATTAAGAGTGTAAGTTTCTTTATAACTGTCTCATTCGTTGTATTTCGAGGATTTAAGGATGTGAATATGATCAAATTGTTTAGTTTAGCTGAAAGAAATGGTCAAACAAGTTAACAAATGGTTAATATGGTTAGCACAATTATTGTGCATACATTTCATGTCTTGTTCATAAAGTCATATATATGTTTGCCCTTGTTAAAACATAGTTTTGAAAATGTAACCGCCTCCCCCTCTTTTTTGGTTATTTATCAGGATGATATAGGAAAAAAGCTATACAATGACTACTCAATAGAAAGTACGATTGATCTCATTTATTGAATGGTGTTAAAGGTATAAACAGAACTACAGAAAATGTATTGTTTATAGGAAAACTAAACTAGTTTGAGTAGAATAGACACCAAGTTCAGTGCTACTCTGAAAATTTGGGCCTAAGAAACCAAGAAGAGCATCCTATCATTAACATGCTTACTTTTTGAGCCTGGAAAGACCGTAACTGTTTCTGGCAGCACGATTGTAATTAATTCTCGCAATTCAACTGACCATAACTAGTTCTCACAATCTGACTAACCATTTCTTGCATATGACCATAACTGTACTGTAAATTCCTTCCCCTTGACAGGAAGTGTATTAATCACAACCTCTGAATGTGGGGAATGCCAGGCCTCCACCGTGGTTCGATTCCACGTTAAACTGTAGGTCCTCCATTTCATCTCACAATCACCCTACCATTACACATTAGCGTAAGTGTGTATAACCCGAACGGGTAGTAAGATGCGGTGCTAATAATAATAATGTACTGTAAACATGGCCGTAACCATAGGATACTTCTTAACTGTGTCAGAGTCATTACGTGGGCTCGAGATTAGATACCCGAACCTAACTCTCCATGATCGTCTCTCGGTTTGTTGCCTCTTCCTCCCAAACTTTTTGCTGACTTTTTCCTTTGGAAAAAAGTTTATTAAATTGACATTTAATGAAGAAATATATCTCGTAACTTATTTACCCTACAAGAAAACGAAAGATCACAAACATTTATATGAAGGGAAGTCAAAGTTTTCAAAGTTTCTCACACCCCAAATTAGCACTTTAATTCTCTAGTACTCAAGAAGGACAAATCAATATTGCTCAAAATGCAGTAATACATTAGAAAATCTGCATTCGCAATTCAGCTTACTGACTTATTTTCTACAGATGTTTTCCTTGTTCAATATACCTACTGCGTGGGTTGTTGAGAGAATAAAATAGCAAACTAAGCTCAGGGCATTACAATGCACCCCCTTTGCAAAATATTTTGATATTATACTTTGTAAAACTTTTCCTACATGAACAGGCATTAAACAAAATATAATTTTGACACTTTATTTTGGTTAATCCTTTATGGATAACACAGCTTTAGAATAAGTTCAACTTACTAATTTTATCAACTTTGTTAATAATTATGGCCAATGCAAATTCTTTTGTTCATAAATTATTAATTACAAACACACGTGATTAAAAAATCACGTCCACACGAAAAGTACTACCCGCGATATGCCGTGAATTACAAATGATAAATTGACACGCACATCAATATTTAAAGTCAACTATCGGCCAAATACCATAATATATAGTCTCGGTTTTTCAAACTGTTGGTTTTGAAACTTTACCCCGCAACCAATCAGAACAAAGCTATGATCCAAAACTGGGCACACAAATGACTTCTGGAATCACTGGGTTGAAGGGCGTGACATACTTTTGAGTCATGGAAATTGAAATTAAGAAAAAGGAAAAATAAACTAACAAGAGTAAATTTAATAAATAAAGCTCACCTAGGGAAAGAGGAAAAATGTGGGAAGAATCCAATGGCACAAAGGTGACAGCTTCCTTTCTGTAGTCACACACATTTAAACACAAATAGAGTAACATTTCAGCATGGTTTCCTTTATCAAACACAAAGCGAGAAGAGGGAATACTCTTCACACAAACACTGGATTACTCCATTTTGAATTTTTCTTTAAACTGTTAGAAAAACACTTTGCCAACTGTTTTTTGGAGTAAAGGGACTAGTAATGGTAATACTAGTTATATTAATAACGAATGATTTAAAAAAAAACTAATGTAAATCTTATAGAAAGAAAGATATCTTCTATTGAGACCCATTTGAGTAATCCATTGGTGTGCCAGTTCCCACATTCTTAGCTGAGAACTGTTAAACTGTTTGGGAAATGCTCTTAATATTTTGGTGGTATAGCGGTTTGAAAGTCCTGGTTGTGAGTACCAGCATGAATGGGTACAAGCTTGTCTGGATCTTTGTGGTTTGTGTCAATACGATGATTGTTCATTCACTGTCTGGGAGGACCTGTAGTAAGGCCTATATATAGAGACCCTGATTTGTGGTAAATAAAACCACTGTATTTTGTTAAATAAAAAGTTGAATTTCTATATAAAAAGTTGGTAAATAAAAGGGTAAAACAATGATTTTCGGTAAATAAAATTACGTATTTTTGTTAAATAAAAAGTTGAATTTAGGTAAATAAGAGGGTAAGACCCTGATTTTCGATATAAAAAGTCTTTAGAGTTTTTTTAAAGTAATGGTAATAAATTAACTCAAATAGTTTAAAAGGTAGGCACTGAATTATATTGATGATTCAGAAACATTACTTTTTTTCCGTTTATGCAAAGCACTATTAATGTGCTTCAAACACATGTCTTTTCTGAACCAGCCAACGCAGGTGTTCACAATTTGTACATCAATTTTTTTTAATGAATCAGATGGCCGAAGCTATCATCTATGCATTTTAGTGTGGCAAGCACCACTTAGACTCTGCCTTAAAATATGAGTGAAGAATGACCATGGGCAGGGACGAATCCTGGATAGCTCAGTGGTAAGAGCATTGGTGTACTAAGCCGAAGGTCCCGGGTTCGATTCTCGTGTCCAGGTGTCATTTTTCAATTTTAAGAATATTATTTTTTTAGCTTTCAAAAATGAGGTGGCCCAATGGCTAGATAATTTTATAATAAAGGAAATAGATAAAACTAAAGAAAAAGGAAAAATAAACTACTAAGAATAAATTTGATGAAGAAAGACCACCTAGGGAAAGAGGAAAAATGTGGGAAGAATCCAATGCACAAAGGTGACATCATCTTCCTGTCTTCTGTCTTCTATAGTAGAAGTAAGTCACACACACATTTTAAACACAAATATAATTATATTTCGGCATTGTTGCCTTTATCAAACACACACATATATATAAAACCCTTCTTTTCCAAACTCATACTCTCTTTCAAAAATACTTAAAATATAGGCATGTTTGAATATTAAATAAATAGAGGAGAGGTTAAAAACAAAATAATCTTGCTAAAGCAACATTAATATTTAATGACCTGATAGTAGTGATGTCATCAGGAAGCCAAAGATATGAGTGTAGAGAGATATCACTCTAACTTAGACATGGCATTGTTTTTTTGCTTCTAATTCTTTAAATACTTGCCTTGGGTGCCCAATATGGCCGTTGTATTAGCCAGTTTTAACTCGTTAGACATTATTTTATTGAGAAATTTACTTCAATTTAATTTTTTATGCATATAAAAGTTATGCTCATATTTAAAATTAAAAATAATATTTCTAGAAAACCATATGAAATGGTAAGTGCTTTTTTAATATGAATGTGGTAAGTTTGGTAAAATATGTATTGCAATAAATAAGAGCAACATTGATTTTAAACAGGTTAACCAACATAATTCTATAAATAATTAATAACTAAACTAGAGTTTTGTAGCTAAACATATTGATTAATACGAGTTTTAAATATCTTAAGTTTGAAAACATTTAATATAATATATTTTTGATATTACATTCTTAATTTAACATAAATTATTATTTTAGAAAAGGATCATGTAAAAATTGTAAAAAGAATCATTTATTTAGTAATTTTCTAAGCTATTTTTATTTTCATTGCTTTGTCATGGCAATACAATTAAACAACTTCAATCAAGTATAATTCAAAATGGATGACGAATATTGAATAAATTCACCAGTCGAAAGTGGTTTTAAAGCTCTATTACATTATTAATGTGAAAATTGATATTAATTTTAACAATTTGTTAAGTAGACTATGCTAACTATTGCATTTTAAAAAATTATGTACATCAAGTGGAAGCTCAAAAATGACAAGCCTACAAGACTGTTGATCTCGAGCTTAAGCGACAAGCTCGAGATTGAAATCAAAATATGAGCACTCGCAGAGCCCTACTATCTATGTGTTCTATCATTCGTTAGAATGAAACCTATATGTTCTTTTCATTGTAAAAGCTATATTTTGTTTGTTCCCTTTTATATGTATCTACTTGTGAATGTGGGGAATGCCAGGCCGCCACCGTGGTTCGGATTCCACGTTAAACTGTAGGTCCTCCATTTCATCTCACAATCACCCTACCATTACACATTAGTTAAGTGTGTAAACCCGAAAGGGTAGTAAGACGCGGTGCTAATAATAATAATAATAATAATATATTGTATCTATCCACCTTTCCTATACCTTCTTCCAAATATAATATAATAATTGGAACCCACCATGTTATTATCATGTAATATGATAACTGGAACTCACCGTGAGGCACGTATTATCACATTCATAACTGTGACGATTGTTGAATAAGTATTAAAATCTTAAAAGGTCCTAAAAACTATATATTTTTTAAACTTTTTGACTAGATTATTTTCAAAGTAGTGTTATTCAAGTTTAGCCAATACCCAACATATTGTATTGGTGTAGTATTTTTATTATACTGGCGATCTTGACTATGTCAGCAT
This sequence comes from Timema cristinae, assembly GCA_039000515.1. NCBI lineage: Eukaryota > Metazoa > Arthropoda > Insecta > Phasmatodea > Timematidae > Timema > Timema cristinae. The sequence continues at coordinate 31,584,846 of JBCFYV010000012.1, read as the reverse complement.
ATTTTCACCTATATCTTTTGTAGTTTAGGGGCTAAATCTGAGCATGCTGGTTATATATGTCAGCTAATAGGTAACTTTCTCAAAAGGGGTGACCAGCACTACAAAAGCTAATATGTTTTATGTTGTGTGTGTTACAGAAACTGGTAGAGATCTCTCGTCTAAAAGAGCAGCGAGCAAGTGGGAGGCAGCTCGAGCTGAACCAAATGGAAAAGATCAAGAAGGAAGATGACTCTTAAAGGAACTGCAAGGACTGGTGTTGTGATAGTCAGCATACCTCCACACGAACGACAAATGAGCTTCCACATATGCACCGACAGTGAGCCATTAAAACCTGACACAATGGCCCACCACCGCAACAGTGTTGTGGGCTGAGGACTTGAGTAATGTAAGGTTGTTGGCAACATTGCAATGCGATGGCTGTTAGCGAAGTATGCAGCATACATGGATAGGTGGACATCTTAAATTAAATGGACAAGTCAAGCCAAAGAGCCACATTAACAAACGTCTATGGTCATTTATGTATTTTTATTGTTCCTTTCTGTCTTATCTTAGTCAGAATGCTACCCAAGATATTAATAATTTCTTCGATCTGGTATATATTTAACTGAATATGTGTTATTGTGTTCTTGAAACAAACACTCACCTAATCACATACTTTTTGAAAAGAGAGGCAATTTTGACAAATCAGCAAACATTTTGGCACATAGCAATTTCTAATAGTTGAACAGAAATATTAATTTGTAAATGAGCTCTTCAAAATATTTTTAAAATTGATTATTCTTTAGATTTTTTCTTGAAAGTGTTAATTAACAACCATATGTTTTGTCTGTGGGTGTAATAAACATGGTACTGCACGCTTTCAATCAAAATTTGAGTCACTCTTAATCAGCTTCAGTTTTACATATAAAATGGTGGCATTTGGTTGGTTTTATTGTGAGGATAAGGTGATTCAATATTAAAATACACTTTGAGAGCTTTGATATAATTGTATATTGAATTGAGAATAAATTGTATTAATGGATCTAAAATTAAATTTACCTATAAAATCCCAAATCTGAATTATGTAAAACATGGTAAACTTAAGGTGGGGATGTAGGGAACTAGAGAAAAAAGTAATTGCTTTGCACTTTTTATAGCAAAACATTTTTTGTTTAAATAAATCATATATTTCTTATATACAAAAATAGAGTTTTATTTTCTTCACATTGTGATATCAACAGTTATTGAATATAAGTCATGGGCATAATGGCATTAGATGACAAACTTTTTAAAGGATGAGATAAAGTTTTCATGAAATTCCAGGACACTCCTGACAGATATTCAACTGTTGAGGTCATCCTCTGAAGAAAATTAAATTCTTATGTTTGTATAGAAGCAATATTTGATTTATTTAAATCAACAAAATGTTTTGCTATAAAAACAAAAAACTCTACCTGCATCCCCACCTTAACAGCCCAATTTGTACATTTTATATTTTTTTCTAATTCTGATTTTGCTTGCATTATTCCTTATTTACTTTGAATAAAAGAAATAGTAACCAGATGCTTATAGTTAGGGATGAGTGGGAGGGACAACTTTATTGCAGGACAGAAAATGAGTCAAAATATTAGGATTGAAATGTGAAATTATAAAAATGATGCTCTAGAATAATATAGATTAAAAACGTGTATATTTTTAAATAATATGGCAAGACTTATAAATACTATAACATTATTAAATGTAATATAAAAAATAAAATAATATAACATATATAGGGGTTTTGAAATGAATAGAAATAGTACAAATAATATTTTATTAATCATTTGCGGAATTCAAGTTTGAAATAACAAAAATGTTATCTTTGTTTAAAACCGCTTAAATGTTAGTTAGGTTATTAAAATTCCTTAAATGTAAATTAGTTTTGAAACCCTTAGAAGGTGATCACAGCCTTAATCTAATCTCCTGTCTGAAGCTGCATACTCATACCTTGGCAAGCTACTTTCTCCCCGCCTCTAAGATACCCCCACTATACTACAGCTTGTTATAGAACAAATAAAAAGGCTATCTACAGAAGAGATTAACAGTGATGAGGCAGGCATACCTACTGAATTACAAAGTGTGCCTTATTTCCCATCTGGAAACGTTTTTGAGAAATAGCCAATCCCCCCCAGCTTATGAAATCATCATCATCATCAACTGTACCCAGCCTGAGGCCGGGTCAGTTTAGTAAAATGTCTCCAGCTTCCTCTAGCCTTCCACCACTCTTCCTCCTATAATCCAATTCATTCTTCTTCTCTCACTTGAAAACTTTCTGTTATCTGCTCCACGCATCTCTCTCTAGGTCTCCCTTGTGGTCTTTTTCCTATATACTTCATATCCATCATTTTCTTTGGCATCCTCTCTTTTCCCATCCTCATCACATGCCCAACTTAGGTGAATGGATAAATTCCCAACCTTTTCCCTGAGCATTCATGATCCTCTCCACCCTTTTGTTACATTGCATTATACTATATAACATTCATACAGTCAGTAAAGCCATAAATTAATTAGCTTGGCTCGTGTTATTAAATTTGTCTTATAACTATATTGGTTTATGCCACCATGAAGCAACATAATAGCTCTAAGACCAATTTTCAATCAAAATTTTTAAAATATCTTAATATTTTTAGTCATTAAATCTCAGCTTTTTTTTTTTTTTTTTTTTTTCGTATTATACCCATCGTTAGTGTCAATCCTTGATTTAGATTTTCCTGATCTTTGCACTTCACAAATTAACATAATTTGATCATGATGATCAGACAAAATTATTTAATTGACTCCACCGACTCTTATGCTCTTGGCCATATGTTCAAGGTTTCTTCCATCCACTAGGCCATTATGGAATTAACTTAAATTTGTGACCAAACGTTCTGGTGTTTCATATATCATTCATGATGTGCTAGATGAGTGTTTATTTTATGTTAACCATTGACCATACATTCATACATGTTGTGTGCAGTACAACTTGAAGCTATCTTTGAAAATATTAGCTTTATTTGGGACTAATGGGTTTACCACACACCTGGAAAACCGTAAATACACAAAAAATTGTATTTATGGAAAAACAGTAAATTTTGCTATTAAATAGCTACTTAAAAGACTGAAATATTTATGAATTCGGGACATTTACTGCACATTTTAAACAAAAGGCTTTTGCATAGAAGAAAAACTTAACTGAAGAACTAGGCACGCTGATTTGAATATATATCTTATATCACCTCCTGAAGTTTTAGGTTACGTATAGGGATGGGTGCTTAAATCCTCTGAATTCCCCGAATCTTAAAGGATATTCGAGATTTGGAAAAAAAATCAGGTTTGAGATTCAAATCATTGTTTACTTATTTTTTTTATTATTATTATTATTTTTATTATTATTTATTATTATTATTTTTATTATTATAAAAAAATCCCCTCAAATAAAATTTGTTATAGAGCTTTAATACTCTATTGGTGATTCAGAACCAATTATAATTATAGAATTAATTTAACAATCAGGCCCTAGACCAGTAGTTTAACACTTAACTGAATGCTATAATTAATGGATTATAATAAATAATGTTTATTTAACATTTATTTAATATTTCTATTTGCATTATTCTTTTCTTATTTTAATTTTTCCCAAGATTCGGATTCGACGGTAAATTGTAGTTTCAGATTAATAAAATAATGGATTCAACCCAACTCTAGATACGTAACAACTGTGTTTATTTCCTCATCAAGGTAAAATAATCCTTTTTTAAAGACTCATTGCAGTCAATTTTGTAAAAAATGAAATTTCATTCATTGTTTGTAAAAATCTTAACTCTATTCTAGAAAACGATGGTGGTATTGTAGTAAGAAAAAAAGCTGGTAACTTTGTTTAACAACCGTTTTTAGTTTTACTATCATTTATATTTTAGAATGTAAATCTCTTACAAAGGTTTGTTAGGCAGTAGAGACTAACTCAAGGACTCATAAAACATTGGCTCACCAGATGACATAGAGGACTAAAAAATAGATAATCCACAGATGAAATAAATTAGGGAGTAATAACTCCTAGGAATAAAACGATGATAAAGATGCAAGCAGCTAATCTCCATGAAGACAGGTAATTATATTTTTTTACTTTCACAAATAACATTGAAATGAGGATGTAAGTCAACAAACTGACCCGAAAAATACACATCCAACAGTATAGGTGTGCATAAAGTCCACCTTTTCAATTCAAAGGTTTTTTAATAAATCCAATTACTATCATGACATGCAGTTCTCTTACTTCAGATTATTTAATATTAATAAAAATAATATTTTAACTGTCAATATTTATATTGGTGATGCTTCAAAGCTTTGCAAACCCTTACCCAAAAGTTCACATTTAAAACAATCCAGTAATTTTCAGGCAACTTCAGAATTTAACTTCCTTCAAGATTCAAAACATTTGTTAGAATATGCAACTACAGGATCCACTCAGTATTTTATTGTCTTATGTACACTGGAAATTACTATGATGTGCTTTTATTAAGAACTTTTGGAACTACATATTTTGCTAGGTAGGTCTAGCCCATAAACTCTCATGTCATTTATTGAATTTAGCCATTTGGTGCCATTTTTTCCTCTGCATACAATTTTTTTTTTTTAAATAACAAGATTCGATCTATTGACTGGACATTTCTTCATGGGATAGTAAATGAAGCTGCTGCCACATGGCAGGCCTATATTTGTTATTAATATATATAGACTCAAGGTTAGTGAGCTTAATCATAAGCTTTAATTTTATATATCATAGATCAAAACTATATCATAAATTCATTTGTGTATGGCTGATAGAGTGATAGAGCTATAAGATGATTTCTCCTTCCTCTGTTTATTATTTCCACTCTTCACTTCTTGGTCGGTAAACTCTGCAACCTAATGAAAGTTGTTGCTAGTGTTTCATATGAAGTCTTCCACTGATGTAGGCCAACACTTAACTCTATCAGTATATTATTATTATTATTATTAGCACCGCGTCTTACTACCCGTTCGGGTTATACGCACTTATGCTAATGTGTAATGGTAGGGTGATTGTGAGATGAAATGAAGGACCTACAATTTAACGTGGAATCCGAACCACGGTGGAGGCCTGGCATTTCCCACATTCACAAGATGTCTTGTCAGAGGTGAAGGAAGGGTTTGGGCAATCAGATAAATTGTGCCGTGACCGAGGATTGAACCCCGGACCCCCAGCACAGAAGTCTGGCACCTTACCCTTAGACCACCAGGTCACCGACCCTATCAGTATAGACACTGATTCTGGTTAAATAACATGATTGGATTTCAGTACTAAAAACCAATCAATAAATGGCATTTTTGGTCTAAAAATGGTATTATAAATCTACTCGAACTTAAGTGGTATGGTTATATTGATAGAAAAATTATGGCTAAGTTTCAAATTCTTAAAGTTTGAATACTTGCCTTTGGCCGTAATTTGACTTTCATAAAAGCCAGATCAAACACACATTTTACTTCCTCTTTACCAAAGGTCTTTTTTAAAGGGAAATATTTTTTTCTGGACTATAAACTTTGATTAGTTACAAGAGTATTAAGAAGAAAATTATAATATTACAGTTGCTATTCTTTTTTCCTGGACATTTCAGGAAGAGAATGTCTTCTGCTACTAAGTAAAAATGTATACAGTTTGGATATCGCTAACTTAGATTAAAATCAACATATTGGCTATTATTCGCATATTAAAGGTCAAGTAATAAATTTTGTTTTATTTTGCATGTGATTTTTGTCAAATCCACTATTTTACTAATCCGAATCTCCAATTTACCTTCAAATTCAAAATTTGAATATTGGAAAAAATTAGGAACATAAAAGTAAATATAAAAAAAAATAGTATAATGGAAAATACAAATAGTAACTAAATGTTAACATTATTTCTTATAATCTTTTGTATTGGCCCGAATATAGTATGGCCTCGAATATAATATGACCCTAAAGTTTTGAGGCACTCTACATGAAAAATAAATGGTCTTGAATATAATACAACCTGACACTATATGACTGTAACATAGGTAAAAATTTAACCACTTTGACACACTTTTTTTTAACAAAAAGAAAGTTACCTTCATTGTTATTTAAAGCTACCAGTCCTCATCCTCATTTTATTCTCTCAGCTCATCCTCATACTTTTCTTCTCCCAGCTCATCTTCAACAGTGGTATTGGCATTGGATTCATCAGAGTTGGAGTCTTGCCACAATATGTTATCCTCACTCCCATCCATGTTACTTGAAACAGCATTTTTTAAACCCCTTTACAATGGATTCACTGGTAATTTTTCCCCAGCCTGTAGTTATCCACTGAACCAACAGCTGAATACTGGGGTTTCTTCAGCTTTCCTGTTGTGATCAGTGCATGGCTATTACTAATTAACCATGCACTATATTCTTTCCTTAAGTAATCCTTCAATGGCTTATTAATAACTAAATCATTCCCCCTGGTATTACTACAATATCTGTGTTCATTTCTGCTACCTGCTTTGTAATTTTCTCACTTTTGTGGCCACGAAATGTATCAAGAATTAGCATACTTCTCTGCCATAGTAAAGCACCAGATTGACGTTCCCAAATAACCTTGAGCCAAATCTGCCATCAATCTTTCAGTCATCCATCCCTTTTCCTATGGTGTAAAAATAATCCATGCAGGTAATTGTTCCTTTGGAAACGTTTTTCTCTTCAAAATAACATGGTGGGAATTTTCTACCATTGGCAGTTACTCCTAACATGATAGGAATGCATGACTTTTCATTACCTGTAGATCTAACTAAAAACGTTATCTCACCCTTCATGTCCACAGCTACACTTGATGGCATGTAAAAAAAAAACACTGGTGTTCGGTCAGCATTTGCCATTTGGCCAAGCAGATAATTGTGGGCTTTTCTCAGTTTTATATTATAACTTGATAGACAATGCTGCCCATATGATACAAGTACAGTTTTGTTAGGGACATTTTTGGGAGAAAAAAAATCGCATTAAATTTGGGCCAATACAGGTATTCATTATAATATTCATATATTAATTTAAGTGTTAAATTACTGGTATGGGGTCTGGTTGTAAAGGTTGTCCTATGATTAGTTCTGAATTATCATTAACAGTATTATAGTTCTAAAACAAATTCACTTGAAAAATTGAAAGTTTTTTTTTAATCAAAATTTTTCTCTAATCCTCATTTCTCAAATATCCTAAAAAATTCAAGAATTTGAGGGTCCATCCCAGTATAGTACATTCAAAAATGCTATGATGAACTTGAAAAATGTTTTGATATAAATAATTAAGTGCTGAGTAAAAGTTCATAAAAAAACATGTCTCGCGATATTTTACTGTCCTTAGCAATTAACAATCGTCGAAGCACAAAGTTCACATGTTGCCAACATTTCTGAAACCTAACAAATTTAACTATTTTATTTGAATACGGAAGTACATTTAACCTCTCTAGTGTTGACTACCAGATAAAATTATAACTAAAACAACAATTTCATTAAAAAAAATCCTAATTTATTTGAGCAAGTGCAACATTGACTATCCAGACTCTAAAAATTCATATTTCTTACATACCATTTAACTTTTTTTTTAATAATCAATAACTAATTGGGTAATCACACATTTCCAAATTCTTTTATCATATTTAGACAATTAAACTATATAATTAGAGATCATTATTATTCCTGTTTCTATTAATGCTGATTTTAAAATTTTAATTTTAGATTCTTAATTTCAATTCTTCATCATTTATTATACCTTGCATCCAACTTGACACTAAAATATGTTTTTATCTATATTCTGTATCAATATGTGGCTGTAAAAAACTAAAATGTTAAAACTTAGCAAAGCGGTCATGCTTTATTTGCACAATATCATGAAGAATACATTTAAAATTTGCTGGTACTAAAATGAAATAGAAAAATAACTAATAGTGGTCACATTAAAAAGTAAAAACAACCCAATTATTGAATTTTGCTGTCTCTTAAATGCTATAACTTTAATTTTCTGGAGTAAGGGAGATAAAAATCAAGTTATAAAAAGTTGTGATATATAGATTATTGCATTGCACATACTAATGTGTTATGTAAAGATTGTCTTTATTGGGGAATCTTTCAACGTTTTTATTAAAATTATTCAAACTGTACCCTATCAAGCAAGTCATATAATCAAAATTATATTGTTATTGTATTTTTTTGTTTGTTTTATATCCATTTATTTCCTTTTTCCCTAGTTGCGTGAGTCAACTATTTTGTAACATCCTAATTTTTTCTTTCATGTTTATTTTGTTAGGTGTATTAAATATTTGTTTGGTGCATAAATATTTGGTTTCCAACAAAATATGTTAACAAACGTGTCATATTGTTCACATAACTATTTTTGAGTTATGGTGTTAACATTATAAGTGTTTATGAAAAATTATATCAGTATATAAAAGTGATGCTTTGTGGTGTCTGCGCTATGTGTCTTGATATTATTAACAATTCAAGCTACATATAAAGATACCTCTCTGGATGCCAATATGACCAAATATTGTATTTGTTGGAGAGATTTAGTTGGTCGCTGTAAACAAGCAACAAATACAAATTTTGATTCAACATTTTTAGGGACACATATTTTATTGCCTATTTAACCAGTGAATCATGTTTTTCTGTGGTTTTATTTTCTTGCTAGCTATAACTTAAAGGAGACCTTGGATACTACAGACAATTTGGTCTCTGTATTTTTGAAATGGTTACATGAAATGATAACTTTAGAAAAGAGAAAATTATAAAAACTAGTTAGTGAAATGATTAGTACTAATGTTTAACTTCTGGGACTGAATGATATTACTATTGTACTATGTGACAGCATAATCTCCACAAGTTAGTGAAGAATTTAATAAAATGACAGCTTTTTAAAAATGTTTGTATAGACTAATTATTTATTTTTAATTTGTGGAAAGTTATCAAGAAAGTTCCTTTTTTAGTGTTTATTTTGTAACAGTGTGGTTAAAATTCCTACATACCATTGAATAATTTGTTCAAATCTGTAAGTTTAGTGAGCTATCAGTACAGCAATAACCATCTTTATATTTTTATTTTCACAGGAATAAAGTAAAACAATGGTTAAATGGGCTAAAGTGACCTTTTTGCTTCGGTCTTAAAACTCAAGAGTTTGTTCACTATGAAGATTTGACTTCATGAATTCATTATATCCCTTGCCAAGTTAAAATTTAAAAAATAACCCCTTTAAACAACTAATATGTTATACTTTTAAGCCAGTTTTTAACTACATCCTTGGAATCTATTGTTTAAAAAAAATCATTATTCCAAACCAAGGCCTATTAAGAAATTCACCCTATATAAATTATACTCGTGATTCAACATTTTAATGTTAGTGAAATAGTGAATCCCAGTAGCTAAAAACCCGCCTTGGTGGCGAAGTTGGCTAATGCGCTAGTTTCATGTTGAGTCAGACTGCCAAGGATAGGAAGATTGAGGTTCGAATCTCGGTCGGGTGAACTGGGGGTTGTTTTTTTCTAAATGGTTTTCCACTCTCTCATCAAGCAAATGTGGGTTCACTTCCTCTAAAATTCAACCTTCCCAACCCCTAACCCATTAGCGTAATTAGTACTTAAGCATATAACCCAAACGGGTAGTAAGACACGGTGCTAAATAAATAGCTAAAACAATTTTGAAACATGGAAGTAGAGGAATTATATTGAACTAAGAAATTCAAGGTAGTCAATATATAACAAGAATACATTAAATTAAATTTCCCTTTAGCATTGCTTCAATATTTACACTATCAAATTAAACTTGAAACATATTTAGCACAATACTATCAAATCAACAACACATCCCATTTTATCTTGATCTATAATATTAACCTGAATTTAAGATGTTATGAACATTTGTTAGTCCCAATTTTTACTGGGTCTATTTTTTGGTGGGAAAGTTGTTGTACAGTTATATTATGGGTGGAAGTTTTATACATTTATGTATAAATTAAAGTGCACTAAGCATGGTATAACATACCATTAAACAAATATAATAAACTTTAAAAACGAACCACATCTACAAATAAAAATAAACCTATATTTACTAACACTTCAATATTTTTATATCACATGGTATCTTTCTCAGGAGGTATTAGGCTGCCATGTGACATCAATATTAAAGAGTTAGTAGATATATTTTAGGGTTTTGACTTTAATTTGGGCTTCAGTTTTCTATAGTTCATTTATATTTATTTAATTCAATCTAATAGAATATTTGGCATAAGAGCTATTAATGCCTATTCAGAATAAAACTCTAGTCTAACAATATGTGTTGTTATAAATTACCTTAGCATATATCTCATGGTGGAGTGCCAACTATCTTTTAAACAAAAATGATGGAGTAGCCTAATTAACTTTGTTATTTCAGGGAATCAATCACATTTGGCATGGGTTCTTAACAAATGTCAAAAGAAACTAAATTATAATGCTTCATTTTTAGTTAAGTCTTGCAGTGACACAATCATATCGACACACATCTGTTCTATATATCAAGTAGTGTAGCTTACCAAAACATTCTCGGCCTAACTATTGGGGCAGAGTTGAGTATTACAGTGCATATACACTAAAACAAGTCTACTGGTCATGAAGATGTCATGATACTCAGACTATCTTGTGTGTCGGGCTGAAACTCTTGAGTGTTCTGTTTTCTGTGACAAATTGTATTGAAATGTGTCGTGGCACTCCCGTGTAAATTTAAAGCACCTCTATTAAATGTTATGCTTAATAGAAGGTATTCCAGGTATCTTAAATGTTTGCTCACTAATGAAAGTGATCCAAAATATGTGTGGGGCATTTCAAATGGTTAAAACATGTTTTTATTCAAGTCAACATGTCACTATTTTATAAATAATGTGCTAATTTAAGACAATATGTTAATACCTTATATGTATTTGTAAATCCAAATATAACCCCTAAAGATAATTTTAGTTAGATATTCAAAGGTTTTTAAATTGAATTTGTTTAAAGCGGTATTTAAAAGTAATCTTAATTATACTTAACTTATGGTGTAGCTAATTATGATTTAAATGTTTCCAAATAATTCTCCTGAGCATCCCCAAAAATTCAACATATTTATTGGTCTTGGGTGTATATTTACATGATTGATCCAGTAACTATTTTTTTTATTTAGTTTTTTAATGATAATCATTACTAAGATGAAGAGAGAGTATTTCTCTTGTACTAATTTCAATATGCTAAAATATATTAGTAACTGTGTAGTTTTGAAAATCTAGTAAAACATATGGTCCTAATAATGCGTGAAAGTTTAGATTTAATTGTGTTCCTATACCAAATAGCTACAAACATACAAGTTCGAAGTTTGTATCAAAATTAGGGCAAAAGAAAAGCTATTTAGTTTTATGATAAGACAGTGTTTTCACTCTATATTATTATACATTTCCACGCCATTAGGCAATACATTTTATTTAGGCTTATGAATTATTAATATTTTTAAAACCTCAAATAGTAATATCTCAGAATGACTTATTTGTAGCATAGCATATGATTACTTTTAAACCTTCACATCTAATATTGACACAAACATATTATTCATCAAGCTTTTACTGTCACAGACAACTTTACCGGGTAACCCTGTTCCTTAGAGAGAAAGTTTGATAGAGATTTTATGTTTCTTTAAAAAAAGATGTAGTCTACTAGATTTTAAAGACCAATGAACCTCAACACAAAGGAAAGATATGCTCCTCACCTTATAATTTCTAATGATTTAACTTAGGACTGTATTTAATTATCTATATAAATGTAACTTTCTTTATTTAACACGTTTTTATGTTAAACACCTCCTATTTTAGATAAAATTAGACAATTTTAATATTCCATAGGTTTTTTTTTATGAAAGAAATAATTGGTAATATTCTACACTTAAAATATATTGTACATTTTACTAATGTCAGCTACTGAAGTTAATGATAAAGCATTTTGTTTTTATTTGCTGATGTCTAGAAAATCTAAGATGGCTAGTGCAAAAACCATATATAAGAGACTTATCTGTCAAACATGTAGAGTGCATGTAGGATGATGCACATTGATAGAGAGAAACCTTATGAACAAACATTTGTATCTGTAGAATGTTCAATAGCAAACTAAGTATCTAAAGAATATTACAATATTGTCTGTTGATAAAACTTGGCCATTAATACACTTTACTTATCTCTACATACTTTAATTTTACAATACATATAGCAACATAGGTTGAGAATGCACCATAATTCAAGGGGGTGAGTTGAAATGAGCCCTTTAGACAAATCACATTAACAGAGATGACAATATATATCAGGGTGTTTAGCACTCATAAGAAAGTTATGCATTTTAATAAGTTTACGTGAAAAAGTCGTATGTTTAGATTTGAGGTCATGAATTTACAAATTGTAATGCAAATAAGCACTGGTTTATCAAAAGTTAATATAACTAAATTTTATAGTGTAAATCTTTTATTAAATCTGAACATGACCAATGACCATGTGTGGACCAATGTATTTGGAACACCATTATATATTATTATTATTATTATTATTATTATTATCATCATCATTAGCACCGTGTCTTACTACCCGGTTCGGGTTATACGCACTTACACTAATGTGTAATGGTAAGTTTAACGTGGAATCCGAACCACGGTGGAGTTGTGGCATTCCCCACATTCGCAAGTTGTGATTAATACACGTCTTGTCCGAGGTGAAGGAAGGGTTTGGTAACATTATGTATTGATAGATTTGAATTTGTATTGAGATGTAATTTGTAGGGTTCTGTGAATACTCATATTTGAAGCTTCAAGTTAGGCTTAAGCTGGGCTTGTTTGAGCTCTCTACCTTGCATTGTGCATTTGGTGAGGAATGACTTATTGTTACTCTTCTCTCTACTTGTTGGGATGTTTTTTGTGCTCATGAAGTTTGAGGGTTTGGGGGTGGGGAGAAGAATCCAGCAAAGAGGGAATTATGCTTCAGATAAACAATTAAATGTCAGCAACTGAGTAAACTGGTTTTGTTGATGAAAGGAAGAGAGTATAGGCGTGGATAAAATACATCATAGAATGGTATCTTTATGTAGGTATTTCAAAACACAAATAGCTTGGTGCAAGTTTGTATCAAGAATGCATTAATGCAGAAATGTATTATGTACTTTAAAAAAAATCATTAATGCTCTAATTTTTTTCTCTGTTAAAAGGCCAGCTCCAATTGAACATCTGCACTCCAGATAAACAGGGAATAATGGGGCTGTTTTTTATTTTCTTGTTGATATTGCTAAATCTTAACATCCAAACATATTTTCAGTAGGTGCTTTTTTTTCTTAATTTCCTTAAGAACATTAAATTGAATCTGATTTTGTTTAATAGTAAAATAATTTTTACACACATTTGCTTTTAATTAACATAATTAAGTTTTAAAATTAAATATGTATTGAACCCTAGATTGACTCAATTGAAAAAACTTGATCTCACAAACTCCAGGATGAAACGATATGTACAGTAATGCATGTTAAACTAATAAAGAGCTCAGGTACAGAAGAAGTTGTGTACTTTTTGTATATCGACACAGATTAAATTTTACTTATGGTTAGTCATTGATTAAAGATGCATTAACTGTGAGAGTTGGATCAAATTAAACCAACACTGTAATAACTATTGGATGGCTTTAGTCAAAATTATTGATTTTTTAAACTGCTCATAGTACAACTCTGAAAATATTTTCCCTAAGTCATAGAATTCATATCACTTATTCCTGGGAGACACTTTGTTTATGGATTTTCCATGGTTCTTAAGATCCCATAATTGATATTATTTTAAAATATCTCAAAATCATGAATGTGTCATGCTAGGGCTCTTGAGAGCTTGGTTTTTTTTTCACTAAACTAAATTATTTCAAAAAGCTCCCGAGTTTGAGTATGTTCATAATTGTAAAATATATATTTGCTTATTTTAAAAGTAAAATAATATATGTCACTACTCAAGACAGACATACAATTAAAGCACCACATCTTTAAAATGTGAGCTTTTAAAAATATATGAAAACAACATTTGTTCTTAAAAAAAGAATGACACTCAATTTTATAAATAAAGTACTTTTGAAGAAAGAAAAGTTTAAAAATAACTACAACATTCATATAAAAAAAATCAAAATGGTTTCAACACTCATGTCTTAAAAGACATTAAGTTACAAAGCAAAAGTTAAAGAAAGGGTAAAAATCACAAGCATCTAGAAATAAGAAATGTTTCATATCTCGTTTATTACTCCTTAATGTAATAACTGCGCATAATTACTTTTTTAGTTCCAATTACATTCATCAATGCACTGTTGTGCATGTTTATAGCAGTTGATGTCCATGCTTTAAAATGATAAAATAACATTTCTAGTAGACAATATAAAAAAGATTATGTAAATTTGGTATAATACTTATTCCAACGTTGATTAACACTTTTTTTAGACAGGTTAACAAACACAATTCTAGAACAAATAGTAACTAATGCTAGTTTTGTTTGTAGTTGAACAGATTAATATAATTTTTGAATATCTTAAGTTTGAAAACAATAATTACATATTCTCATTGTTAAATTTTTGATCTGACTGAAATTATGAAAAGAACCATAAAAAATAGTAAGTTCAATCATAACCTTTAATAACGAGCTCGGCTCGGAGCACATAATCCAATTACTCACAGAGCCCTACATCATGCTGATTAAGAGTTATTATGTGACAAACATTACCGTAGGTCAAGCTCACAATTTTAATTTAGAGGAAGATTAAAGTCTTGTTTATGCAGCATTGAATACTAGAGTTTCAGAATGATGTTATGCATTCATAATCCTCTTTTTTCTCTTTCTTTTTTATTTTTAGCACCTTGGGTAACAACAACCCCTTCAGATTATACGCCCAAGTTAGTGGTTTAGGGATGATGAAGATTGAATTTAGATTAATTGTACCACACATTTGCATGGGAAATCATTTAGGAAATGCCACCCGACTGGGATCAAACCACGATTCCCCATCGTCGGCAGTCTATTCTATCACAAAAGTAGGACCATGCTGATCCTCTCAAAAGCTCACCAACTAATTGTTTGACTTTACTTTTATATATATATATTGAAATTTTTGTTATGTCTGCCATAATAATGTCATGTTTTTTGCACAAGAAATACATTTTCATTCCTTGCAAATTTTTATCTGTATGTCTTTCCACCTAAAATTTCTTTTTGGTTTTTGTTTGGAAAAAAAAATCAAGTCTCGTAAATTATGGTGGGCAGGACATGCAATGTGAATGGGAGATTCTAGAACCATATTCAGGTTCTGACTGGCAAACCCATTGGGAATACCTAGACATAGATGGGAGGATAGCATTAGAATGGACCTTAAAGAGATAGGGTGTAATGAGGTGGACTTGATAGAACTAACTCAAGATAGAGATAGGTGGCATACTTTTGTGTGGCAATGAACTTTTGAGCTCCTAATTCCATAGAGTACGTAAGAATGAAAGTGTTCTTCATATTTGTAAAATCATATCTCAGAGCATGCAATGACGAGTACCCCAATGGTCACCGAGTTCTTGATGATTTTTTAAAGTTTATTTTAGTAGACTCTGAGAAAGAATTCAGATTTTCCCATCTTTTACCACCATTTGAAAAAAAAAATACCTTTAACTAAACCAAAGCCCTTTTTGATTAAAAGTTATGCTGACACAGCCTCACTAAGAAACAAATCAAGATTGTATGTGGTGCAATGCACATATTTAGCATTTTTAGATTTGTCTTGCCCCCATCATATATTCCGCTCATCACAGCTGCTCTATCATAATTCTAACCACACCTTTTATTTATATCCAGGACACAATCTTTTAAATTATCTTCATAATATTCCATATTATAAAAGTATTTAGCCATTGTCAATCACTTCTATCTATGTTTTGTAAGTCTTTTGCCAAATGTTCACTTCCTACAATAAACCTGAGAAACTTCATTCACAGTAAGTTTTTTTGGAAAGCCTTTCTCGCTTTTTTCAATAGAAATTACCTAACTACTAAACTTATTTGATCTTTTTTGTTGTTATATCTTGAGTTGTTTAAAAGATAATAGAAAAAATGGGGCTTTTCTTATAGAAATGCAAATTCCCATCTTTACATTATTTGAAAGTATTTGAATAATATAATTTTGTTCTTCATAACTCAAATATCTCACTGTTCCTCTCCCTCTCTTTTTTCCAGCAATTCTTTTAAGATGGGGTCATACCTTGAAAGAAAATCAATAATTGATGGAAACACCTTGATTTTCGCTATGAATACTTATGTCAAGGCCTTTGAAAGACAAATTACACACAGCAGGGGTTAGAGTTAAGTGAACCACATGTTCCAGAACTTTTAGCCATAATTAATATCCTTCTGCTTTTGCCGACAATGTTTGATGAGAATGCTAGTTACCCACACAGTACCTGTCCTTTTCCCCTGAAAATAACCAGCCCTCCTGACAATATGCAACATCTACCACCGTAGAGTAGCAAAGTCATTTACGTTTTATTTTCACACCAGCTTTATTTTTTGAATAATAGTAAGCCTCTGAAAAACTCCTATTCTTCTTTGAATCTTTAGGAATTTTGGGAACAGGTTGACTTGGTGCTTTATTTATAGTAAACCATTTAGTATCACTATTTAGCAGGTCTTTTAATTTACTTATCTTTATTTAAATAATTAAGATTTTTTTAGTGTTGTGTATTAATGATTAATGCGTCACTATTTTCTGGTATCAATATCTCAGCAGGGTTGACTTCTTTCTTTCTCTTAGGCAAATATAAGATAGAATATGGAAAAAAATAGATTTTTGGCATTATCACTTTGCACTGACCGTCAAACTTTTTTTTTTCACTGTCATCAACATTAACACACTCGACTACTAAATTTTTTTGTTGGTTTTTGCAATAAAAAGGCACTTTTGGTTTCACAATTATTAGAGTTTATTCAAAACGTTGTTTAGCGATAGGAAGCGATACATTCATTTTTTTTAGTGCGTATGGTTGTTTACTTACAGTTGCCTTAGGGATTTTGATTTAACCATTGTTGGGGTGCTGCGTTAGCAAAGGATGAGAGATAAAAATTAAAAGTTATCAAATAATATAAAAAGATGTTAAAATACATCAACACTCTCCCTTATTTTATAACTTGTAAACTCCCATTTTGTTACATAAAAATTTAAAATGAACTGAAAACAATGGTTTTGTAAAAATGTCCGCGAGCTGATTTTGAGTGTCAACTTTTAAAATGTTGATTTCTCCATCGGTGACCAATTCGCGAACAAAGAAGTGTCTGATCCGAATGTGTTTTGTTCTTCGATGAAACTCAGGATTTTGTGCAAGCCGGATGGCTGCTTCGTTGTCAACTTGCAGAGTAGGTGTCGACTTCAGATGGCCAAGTTCGCTCAGAAGCCGCTTGGTCCACAGCATCTCTCTCGCAGCTTCACTGGCAGCTACGATTTCAGCTTCGGTTGTGGATATGGCAACAGAGGCTTGTCGCTGACTCATCCACGAAATAGGTGCCCCAGAGTACCGGCAGAGCACTCCTGAGGTAGAGCGTCCTGTAGTTAGGCAGCCACCATGATCTGCATCGCTGAAACAATCAAATACACCTTTTTCCAGGTTGGATTTGTAGATCAGTCCGTAGTCTGTCGTTCCTCTCAGATACCGCAGAATCCTTTTTACTTTCTGAACATCACGGTTGGTTGGATTTTCGAGGTTTCTGGACACCACGCTGACAGCATATGCGATGTCTGGTCGTGTGCCGCACATCAAGAACATAAGTGCTCCAACAGCTTGTCTGTAGGGGAAGTCAGGATTTGGAGGACTTTCTTCTGCATCGTTGTCCTTGATAATTGGAGTAGATACAGTTTTGCAGTTGGTCATTTCAAATCTCTCGAGTATGGTCTCCGTGTAGTGTTTCTGGCTCACACTAATTGATCCGTCCTTTTCTCGGCTGATTTCCAATCCTAGAAAATAAGACGCCGGCATGGAGGTGATTTTGAACTCCTTTTTCAGATCGTTGATGAACTTCTGAAGTTCTTGCTCATCTTCAGCTGCAATCAGTCCGTCGTCAACGTAAAGAACGAAAAACATCTTCTTCTGTCCTTTTTGTCTCACGAACAGACAGGGATCCGCTTTACTTCGCTTGAATCCCAAGCTGACGATGTAGTTGCTGAACTTTTTGTTCCAGCATCGAGGAGCTTGCTTCAGTCCATATAAGCTTTTCTTCAGGCAGCAAACCCGGTTGGATCCATCACTATGTCCTTCAGGTTGCTGCATGTAGATGGTTTCCTGGAGGTCACCATAGAGGAATGCTGTTGAGACGTCAATTTGTGCTAGTCTCATCTTCTCGTTGGCAGCAACACTGAGTAAAGTTCTTATAGTTGATGTTCTTGCAACTGGACTGAAGGTTTGATCGTAGTCCACTCCTTTCCGCTGTGAAAAGCCTTTGATGACCAGTCTGGCTTTGTATTTATCAATCGATCCATCGGCGTTGGTTTTGATCCGGTAGACCCATTTATTCGAGATTGCTCTTTTTCCTGGGGGTAGATCAACCAGTTCCCAAGTCTTGTTCTCTTCAAGAGCTTTCATCTCACGACTCATAGCTTCTTTCCAACGATCTTGCTGATCCGATCGCATGGCTTCTTTGTAGGATCCAGGTTCCTGAAGAGGGCTAGAGAGAAGCATCACGAAGTCCTGATATTTCTCTGGAGGTTTGAGCGACGAACGATTACGAAGGCGCTTGACGATGGCTTCTTCATCTGGACTTGGAGCACTATCTGGAACTTGTTCATCTAGACCTTCTTCTTCATCAACAGTACTCATATCCCAGAATTCATCATCATTTTCTTCGCTTTGCGTTTTGTCATCATCTTCTTGACTTTCTTCAGAAGTTGAATCCACTGGTTCAGCAGCAGAGTCGAGACTTTCCGGAAGATAGTTGTCGATTTTATGCTCTAGCACCTTTTCCTCGAAGATGACATCTCTTGATCTGATGAGTCTTCCTTCCTCTTCACAGAAGATCCTGTAGCCGTCGTCTTTGTCGTATCCGATGAGAATTCCTTTGATTGCTTTTGGATCCATCTTCTTCCTTTGTTGTTTTGGAATGTGTGGATAGCAGGTAGATCCGATCACCCGAAGATGTTTCAGACCTGGTTTACTGCCATGCCACAACTCGTAGGGAGATTTTCCATCAACTCGGGAAGGTCCTGTCCTGTTGAGAACATAGGCTGCTGTGTTGATCATCTCGGCCCAAAGCATCTGAGGCAGCTTTCCATGAGCATACATCATTGCTCGAGCAGTTTCAACCACGGTGCGGTTCTCTCTTTCACTGGAGCCATTCTGCTCTGGAGTGTAGGGCATCGTAATGCGTTGAACAATTCCTTCCTTTTGTAGGATTTTTCTGACATGCTTGTTGTCGAATTCCTTGCCACCGTCGCTTAGCAGCTCTTTGATGTTGTGTCCAAGAGTCTTGACTTCCGCAACGAATTGAGCCAACTTCTCTGCAACTTCGGACTTCTCTTTCAAAAAGTAGATGGTCCTGAACTTTGTGTAGTCATCCTTGAAGAGGACGAAGTACAAGTATCCTGACATGGACTCTTTGAATGGACCGCAAACATCTGTGTGGATCCGCTCTCCCGGTTCCGTTGTCTTAGACCTCGTACCGAAAGGCAGACGATGAGCTTTGCCATAGACGCAGCCTTCACAAAGTTCACTGTCCAAGTTGACATGAATTCCCAGCTTGTCCAGAAGGGATTTCACGTGTCGCTTGTTCTGATGTCCGAATCGTTCATGGTAAAGTTGGAGAAGATTGTTTGCTTCTGTTGCGTTGACTTCATTGGATGGAATGTCGTTCACGTTCTTCACATTCAGCCTGTAGAGTCCACCAAACCGCTCACGAACTCCAGTCAGTTTCACTTCGCCGTTGACGATGAAGTTGCAAACCTCTGGAGACGAGATGAACCTGCTTTCCTTGTTCTTATCCTGCGCTGCAAGGACTGAGAATAGATTTCTCTGGATCCCGGGAACACACCATACATCAGCCAACGTGAGCTTGTGCATCTTGCCGTTGACTTCTGCTTCGATGTCAATGTCGCCTTTACCAATAGCCGCAACCTTCACGCCATTCGCTGTGATCACTGTGTGGTTTGTAGAAAAAGACTCGAACGTCCTAAAAATATTTTTGTTATTAGAAACATGACTTGTTGCTCCATTATCTACATACCAGAACTTGGAGTTGCACTCCAAGTTCATCACAGTCGAGGCTACCGTAGTCAGGATCATATTTGCACCCTTTTCCGGATTTTCCGAGTTGCTGGCTTTGTTGCCAAGTGCTTCATCCGCGATTCGCTTCCTGCATACCTTTGCTAGGTGATTTTTCTTCTTGCAGTAGGTGCAAAATTTCTTTTTGTCACCCTTTTGCTGATTCTTGTGCGAGTTGTTTGGCTGCTTTGACGAATTAACATAGAGGGCTTCTTGTTGAGATGACTCTTGTTTGCCTTTCAGTGCATTCTCGTAGGCACACAGCTGGTTCGTCAAATTGTCGATTGTCCTGTCAGCTTTTGACATCAGCATCCAGCTCGACTTGAATGAAAAGTAATCTTCAGGCAACGTACCTAAAATTTTACAGATCATAAATAAATCTGGCAAATTTGAGGTTAGCTCGGCGTCGTTACTCATTTCCTGCTTTAGTTCGCTCCACAAATTCTTTAATTTTGAGACATGCGTAGCGATATCATCTTCAACGGCTTTTTCATAACTAAAGAACTTAAGGCATAAATTGTAAACCTTGTCTTCGGAGACGCCGTCGAAGAGTTTGTGCAGTTCGAGCCACACCTCCCGGGCTGACTTGAGACGCATTATTTTCTGAAGTGTCTCTTCCGTCATATTTGCGGTTAAAACGATCAACGCATGGCTGTCTGCCTTATTAAAAGCGTCGAGCGATGTCTGGTACTCCGCTCTTTGTGCCGCGGTCGCTTCATCTGACAACGCCCTTGGTTTGACTAACCTGCCTTCAATTACGTCTGTCGCTCCGGGGATACCTCGTAAACAAATGCTCAGTTTATATCGCCATGTATTCCAGTTTCCTTTTCCTTCCAGAAGTCCAACGTTGATAATCTTCGTCGAGTCCATTGTGAGCGTGGCGGCGTCGTCCTAACCTCAAAATGTCTCGTCGGATTTTCTCCAAAAATATCGCACCAAGTGAATTTATTTTAACAAAATCAATCACGCACTAATGTCGTTACGTGCCTGGGCCCATAACCTGTTGGTTTTTGCAATAAAAAGGCACTTTTGGTTTCACAATTATTAGAGTTTATTCAAAACGTTGTTTAGCGATAGGAAGCGATACATTCATTTTTTTTAGTGCGTATGGTTGTTTACTTACAGTTGCCTTAGGGATTTTGATTTAACCATTGTTGGGGTGCTGCGTTAGCAAAGGATGAGAGATAAAAATTAAAAGTTATCAAATAATATAAAAAGATGTTAAAATACATCAACAGTTTTCTCCATCTAAACATTGAATCTTGTCTTCTGTTTGTTTTCTTTTTGTTAAACCACTGAGACATTTGATTTTATGTGTTTTGTCTGACATGATTAGGTGGGTTATTGAAAATAATTCAAATAACACTGTAAATCATAACTCATCAACCACTTATAACAATAAAGTTAAGAAACAATAGAATTAATATATTGTTTAAAATATTTATGAGTAATAATAAAAAGAATTGACAGTCTACTGCACCAAATAAGTATTACATAAAGTAAACGATCTATGATGGCACAAAACCAGTATATCAGGGTGAGGATTCCCAGAGCTTAATCATACTAACCTAACTACTACGTGCTGAAGATAAAAATTGGCTATGCTTGCTCACAAAATAACTATTAATATATTTTACTTAACATATTACAATCATATAACAAAAATGTAAAACCTAAATTATTATTTTATTTTCCCTAATGAGTCCTAGTGTGGTTGGACCATCTACACCATGGATTGGCACGCTATTGACTTTTACATTGTTGCTATTTTATTATTAATTAATCCTTTTTGTCAGCAAAATGTAAAGGCACTCAACCAAACCCTAGACTATTTTTAACCACCTAACTGAATGTGAATTCACAGATAAATAAAATTATAATCTAGTGAGGAAAACAAATCAATTTGGGAAGGTTCTCCAAATAGTTATGCATAACCTGTTTTTTTTATTTAGATTTGAAATTGTTAGCAAATTGATTTAGATTTTAAAAAATAATTAATAAAATCCATCCCTTAGTTTTAACTAAATTAATTTTAAATAATAACCCGCTTTGGTTGCCGCATGGCGCAATAGACGACTGCTGATGACAGGAAGATAGAGGTTCAATACCAGTCCGGTGTACTGAAGCTGGTTTTTCCTAAATTGTTTCTCACTCTCCACAAAAATGCAGGTAAACTTCCTCTAAATTCAATCTTCCTCATCCCTAACCCAATAGTGTGATTAGTATATTGGAATACAGCCCAAACGGGTAGTAAGATGTGGTGCTTAAAAACACTAAATAGGATCAAAGTTTTTTCCCTTTGCAATAAAAAATTAGTTTCACATAATCTTAAAGTTACAGATAATCAACAAGTTAAGAAGTTAAAACTAAAAGACAACAAAGAAATATATATACTTTTCAACAGAACATATATTTATAGTTGATGCATAATGCAATTTATTTTTTTCAAATTTGTAAACCTTAATGTAACGACAAAATAATTTGCTATGGAATTGAGGTTTTATATTTACCTTCAGACTCCAATTTTTTAGTCTTAATATAATTTTTTTATTTCTATACATTTTAATATGTTTAACCATCTTGAAATTATGTTCAAAATTTGTTATGATAATTTTTAAACTAAGCCATGTATCATAAATTATAGCTTAGAAATTATTCAAACTGAAATTTACTTTGCTGTTTAATTATACTTTTTGCACTGTTTACTTCTCTTGTAAATTCAAACGCTTTGAAGTATAATTGATATTTTTATGAAATTATATAATACTGTGTGTAAAATTATGAACCTCTTAAGATCACCATGTGTTTATATATGAACCACCTATTTAAAATATTTATTGTTCTTGGAATTCAAGTGTTAAAGATATTTTTACAAAAAATCATGTAAAAAAGGGTGAGAGAATACTATAGTAAACAGTTTGTTACTGTATGTTGTGATAATACATTGCATTATATTGCACAATAATTAACCTCTTTCTCTAGCCTTGAAACATTGGCAGGAGTACTTTGTATGATAAATCTAACGTTGAATGAGACAGCATTTATTGATCAAATTGTTAAAATTTTATGTGAGTTTTGTAGGAAATCTTCAGAGCTGGTGGTTTGAAGAAAACTAATATGGGATAGTATTTCAGTACATTTTCAAGAGTTGAATTGGAATTTTATAATCTTGCACAGACATGTTATCACCAAATGTTTGTCACATTGTATGTTTTTCGGTGGTTCCTTATCGGTAAGGGAATAGGTTATTTATGTTTATTTTTAAATTGTTTGTTTGAAATTGGTTTAAGAAAAATGTATTACAAAATGAATAATTTTATTGCTACCCTATTTACTCACTGATAAGATAAATGTTTCTCAAAAATAACTAAATCTACAAAGTTTACCTATATAGGACAGTTTTTATTGATTTAGTATCTT
This sequence comes from Timema cristinae, assembly GCA_039000515.1. NCBI lineage: Eukaryota > Metazoa > Arthropoda > Insecta > Phasmatodea > Timematidae > Timema > Timema cristinae. The sequence goes on along the minus strand of JBCFYV010000012.1, from coordinate 31,561,092 downwards.
AATATTGTGATTCAAATTCATCACTATTTAAGCTATACAAATGAAATGATATTTTGACCATTTTTCCCTCCCCTTCCACACAAAATTAGCTCTTTATGCTAGAATACATTATGCTTTTACTAAGATTTTTTTCTATTCTATTATCTCTCTACATCTCTTCCCTTAAAAACGATTCATACATCAATCTGATTAAAGGTGTAAATTATTTTTCTTAAGAATTTTGTTTTGTTTTAATGTCTTTATGTTTATATTTTAGCATTTTATTTGTTTCAAAATTTTGTATGACTTAAATATTGTTGAATGTAAGTAACAGTAACGTCTCATGACCAAAATTCTTAGACAAGATAGTAAGAGGATTTGGGGGGGGGAGAGAGAAAGGGAATGGTCCCCCAAGCTTAAAAGGGCTGGGTGTCTAGGTGCTCTCTCCCTGAAATTCTTTTAATATTATATGTTTCAAGAGGCTATTTGGAAGTGATTTTTTTTTAATGATAATTTTGGATTTGAGCATCCTTTTATTCCATGATTTATATAAAGCACACTAGAACCTTTAAAGCGCATATGAAGTGGATGAGGGAGAGGAGGAGAACATATCTTGCCTCCCTTTCTTTTATAAGTGAGGGTAAGTCCCCATTTTTTCCCCCACCCCAATTCCACCACTTCTGACAATTTTTAAATTAAATATACTTACAAGTTTTTTTTTAACTCCAAATATATTGCAAAGTGCAGCATATATTATTTGCTGTATTTGTTTATCTTCAGATGTTAAATGCATTATAGATATATATTTTAAGATTATTTTCTGAACTGCATCCACTTAGTCAAGAAAGCTTTGAATAAATGTTTGTTATGAAAATGCCTAGTAAAGCCATCCTTTTTTCTTAATGTGATTATATTTAACTCAAGATTGGATCTTCCAACAAAAGATGTATGTTTTATACTACAAATAACACACCTGCACTTATTACTATAACCGCTCACTCCACCCAAACTACTCATTATTGTATTATTATATACATATAAAACATACACTTTTGTGTTTTAGCTTTCAATGATACACACATCAAAACAAAAGCACCTGTTGCAACAAACTCCACAAAAGATGTGGGAGTCAATAACTTGTTGATATTTCTCTTTTCATGCAAAAAAAAACCTAAATTCTATTCTCACCCCCTTAAACTTCTACTTTTGTCACTTTGTGTTTTGAAAGGGGTTAAAGGGGAATGCAAGGGTATCTTTCAGTGACTGGTTCTAGTTGTCACCCTTCACGCATACATCTTTATTTTATATATATATATATTCTCTATTCTTCAAGTTTTTATTTATATATAATATATATATATATATATAAAAAACTTTGAAGAATAGTTATAGGATTATAAATTAACATTTTTGTTTTATTTTCCCTTTTTATGATCAAGATGATTGCTTCTGATTTGTGTGGGATGAAATTAACCAAAGATGATACATTATTTAATATCCTGTTTTTTTGTTTGGAAACTAAGTTGTGTTTCTCAATGGATAGTAATCAAGATGGGACTGATAGAGAAATGCAAGTGTATAATGTGAATTAAATTTTTTTTTAAAGGGGGGGGGGCGTGTATCAAGGATATACTTCTTTGAAAACATATTCTTAACAAACTGGTGTATTGATGGATGTATTATCACCACAAAGAAAATGGTTGGTATTTATTTGTCCATCCGTGTAAATGTTACAATGAAAGTGTTTATAGTAAACTGTTTTTCAGTCATATGCTATAAAAATAATGTTCTGCAACATGTTTGTGCATGTAAATGTCAAAATATGTATTGTGAATAAAATTAGCAAAGTTGATTTTGATCAAGGTCTGTAAAAATGTTGTATAAATTACTATTTAAAAGTAAAACAGGGTTTGTGTTTAATATAATTTTAAAAAAAACTACATAATTTAACTGTACGTTACTTTGTACCCTATTTTACCAACCTTGTTTTAAACTATACCAACAAAACTTAGTATATCTACTTAGGTTTGAATTTACACCCAAATCAACCATGAACCCACAATTGAATAAGAATTAAGGAAAGTAAGATTGTTATTTCTATGTTAAACAATTTTAATACTTTGAAAAGAGTTGTATTTGTTTAGGTTATTGTGTATAAAATATGTTTAAGATACAAACTTTATTTCATTTAATGGTATAACTTGTCACTAAAATACTTAATTAGAGGTTGCACAGAATAAAGTATAGTGAAATTGTTATTGTACTTATCCATTAATTCACTTTGAGTATTTATTACACTAAATAATATTTAAGTTAAAATCATATTGAACTTTTCAATTGATAAATTTGTTCAAAGTTTGTTTAAAGTCTTGCTGTATTCTCAATCACTGTACTTGTAGTTCTTTATCAATATGAACTTGACTTGTTTTTAACTGCATTGGTGGGCATTCAGACTGAAGGTGGGGCTTATCTAGTCTGGTTTCCCTGTAGTATAAATACATAGACAAGCTGAAGTAGTTTAAAAGACTTGATGGAAAAAGAAAAACTTGACTTTTTCTAGGACATTTGCAAAATTCATTCAAAGTCTGTTAAACTAGTTTTCTTGCCTCTTTTAACTAAGGCTATGGGCACATTGAAATATAGTCAAGACAGGAGACACAGCACAAGGCAGATTTTTGGAAATAGTGATAGTAAATAGGAGAATGCAATTGAGGTATAGGTCAGTGGAGAGTCCTGCAGTTTCCTATATGACTCTCTTGATTGCATGTCGATGGACTGCTAAAATGTGTATTTATTGTAGTTGTGTTATCAACTATGGTTGTTTTAATAATGTTCATGATTTTGTTGGTAAGGAGTAATTAGGATTAAATATTTAAAAAGAAAACTTAGAATTTTTTACATAATAATAATAACTTGATGTTTTGCGTGAACAGCTCTGCATCAAATAGTTATGTGATGATAAATTAATATCAGTAACAAGATAACAATTTTGTAGATGACTATGTAAATTTAATTAATGATAATTGATTCAAATAAATAATTTATTGATAATTATAATGCATAAAAATAGATCACATGATGAGAACAATATAGTGATAAAGTTGTTATTTGAAAAATTAAAATTAGATAGCAAGTAACATTTTAAAATACACAAATATAATGTTAGATTCACGAACAATCTTAGGTTGGTGAATGACGATGAAAATTAAAAGTTACTAATAAATAACATCCAGCGGGGTTGCAAGAAATATATTTTGGGGGCTGTGAGCCAGTGTTTTTCCCAACTCTAAGCATTTTGAAATTAGAAAAATTCCCAAGTGGTAAAGGAGAACGGTGAGTGGGAAGGGGACAGGAGGCTCCCAGGAAAATTTTAAAATTAGGGGCAGTAATCAAGCCTTGAGCCGAGCTTTTAGGCAACTGTATTTGTAAATTTATTTGTGGATCGTGGATTTGTCAAGCTACAGCGCTTTTTCAGTGCATAAGTAAATAACTTTAATTATTATTTATTTCACTTTGCCTAAATCTAAGCTAGATATCCAATTGAGCTTAAATATATCTATTTAGATGTGAAGTTATCGTTCAAATCAAGTATTTTAGATTAAAAAATATAACTGACTTTACTACAGCAGTTTGCAATATTTTTAGTTTTATGACAACTTTTCTCTCTGCTGCCATCGCGACTCTTTGCTAACTTAAAAGTTTTCAATCCTAGTTTTTAAGGTGTTTTTTTTTCACTGTGTCTTACTACCAGCCCAGCCTATCTGAATTTAATTACACCAGTGGGATAGGTAAAATTTAGAGAAAATGTACCCTTATTTGCATGGAGGTATATTAGAATAAACTACCCCTGACCAGAATTAAAATCCTTACTTCACCTTTACCAACAAACCAAACCAAAAGATTAACATTGAACATTGAAACATTGAACCCACATGTCCACTAATGCTTGTTTTAATTATTATAAATTGCTTATAGTAATGATCATATGCAACTAATATGTAGTAAAATAGAATCAACAAGCCCGGGGTTGGGAGATGAATTTATAATTTGCTAGCAGCATTACAAGGCTGTCCACAGTAAACAAGTCAGCAAGAAACTATCAGAATGAAATAGCCAAAAAGGAACCTAAACAGTAACTAGGTCGTTTTTAACACTTTAACAACTTACGTTTCTATTATACTGTAATTTCACATCTTCCTATAATCATTAAAATCCTTGAAAGAGTAAATATAGATCTAAAACCTCTATATTGTGACCCCCACCCAAAACACACACACACTGAACATACTTATATTTGGAAACTTGAGATACATTGATTTTCATATCTTATAAACAATAATAGGGGTTTAATTTTCCTTTTGTAATTTAAAGCTGTCATGTATCAGTGAATGTTATCTAGTGCATGATTCTCTTATATTACATTTTTAAGGTACAAAATGGCAACTCTATTGGTAAAAAAAAAAAGAGAACAGTACTTGCAGGGAAACCAAGGGGTTAAAAAGCTCTGGTTAAGTGCCCTTGTAAAAAAACACTAAGACTAATGATAAACATTTCCTCAATGAAGAAATGTATTCAGATGAGACTATTCATAGGTGAGTCATGTCACTTTGACTAGTAGTAATCTGATTGCATGCATCCTGTGAAAGCCCTTTTAGTGTTCACAAGCACCTATACAACAATTTGAGGAATTCTTCCGACCATCACAATCTTTAAAAATGCATTTTTAAACATTATAATAACAATCTAGTGCTTTTTTTGTTGTCAAATATACATAAGACTGATTTTTTTCAGATTTCAGGGAGTGTTAACCCCAAAACCAACTCCCCCTGGCTATGGCCTAAAGCTACAGGAATGGAATGAGGACGTGAAAGAGAGTACAAAGAAATTCAGCACAGCAAAGTAGGAAGGGATAGTAATGAAAAGAGAAGGCCTAGTAAAGTTATATAGTCTGGTTGTTTTATCTGGCTATTGAGTCATATGACAAATATTTTTAATTTAATGATATATAAATATAACCATAATTTTTCTCACCAATTAAGCTCTAGACATTTTTCATACCATTTTTAACTGAAAAGCGCAATTTTTTTATTCATACCTAATACCAATACATGCGTTTTATTTAACGAAATCCATTTTATTCACCAATAATCAAGGTCTCTTCATTGAATCTTCCTCAGTATTTTAACTGTATGTAAATATGTTAGTTGTCAATCAATATTGAAAAATCCAGAAAATAATTTCCCACCAGTTTCAAGAACTTCTATTTTCCCAAAGTTCAGATCCTACACAAGATCAATCATAATTTTAGACATTATTAGGTTATCCTACTAAACATCTGCAAAGATTTTTTTTAGTTTGAATATAAGCAAATAATATTCAGAAATTTTCAACAACTACGAAATTGTTTCCTATATAAATATGATAAAATTAAAATTAAACTTCAGATTATAGGAAATATTAGATTAGTTGTGGACCCTAGTCATATAAGCAATCATTGTGTAACTTTTAAGTTCAACATCTTCATACAATAAGTTCACTTGATAAAAGTTAAGCAATAAAGAGCACTACCATTTGTTGTGATTACAAACTATTTAAGTATATAAGGTAGGAGGGGTTGACTGGGTGGTGACAATCGATTTTCTTAATGTGGCAACAATGTTAAGTGTGAACTAACTATGTTCTTTTCATTGTAACAGCCATATTGTGTTTCTTCCCTTTTATGTTTGTATATGCAACTTCCACCTTTAGTTGTTAAAGTAACACTAGTTACTATCAAAGTGTGATAAGCTATACACAGGTTTTACTAAGACTTATTTTGGGTAGAAGTGCAGCTTGTTACCTGGTCAATATGGTAGTAAATAATAAGCATTTACTTTACCTCATAAGAAAACTGTAGGCCTCCAAGTTCACAATTAAAACACCTAATTATTTAATTTGAGGTACGTCCCCTTCATAAGCAGAACCGTAAAAAACTGACTGGACTATGGCAGCACAGTTACAGGCAGGTTGGGATGTGAAATTAATATCTATACTTTACTAATATATTTTCCTTTCAGTGCTAATATTTTTTTACTAGATACTTTTACTGATATTAATACTCTCACTCTGGTATCGGTTCAGTATCGAACTAAACCACACTTTAGTTATCTTCACTTGCACAGGGATTAAGGCCATTTGTACAGATTTTTTTTTTTTTTTTTTTTGCCATTCAAAATACTTTTTTCCCATGAAATGTTATACACCATAAATGTATTTTTATTAGGTAGTTATGATGGTAAGAAACTTCAATTTTTACATTTTCTGAAACTAGTTTTAGGCCACACTTTTTGATATAAAAGTTTTAATATTGAAATCTTTAACAATATAACTATTTGATAAAGATGGGATTTTACCGTAGTTAGAAGCATACTTTAGATACATATGCTTAAAGTACCCTTAAAATCAACACAATTCAACAATTGTTTATTGATACTAATTCATCCATAAATATTAAATGTTAGTCTTTATACGCTTTATAGATATGTATACTTAAGACTATAAAATATATTCAGGCTTAAATATGCAATGTTTTACTGAATTACTTGATTTACGTATGCCTTAAAAGTATGCACTGAAATTCCAAGTTGGCTCACAGGTCAAAACTTTGTAAGGAAGTGTAGTTTAGTTGACAAGAACGGGTGATAGCCCGCCTCCACAGTTCGCTTAACACACAACGGTTACTCCAGTTATATTATCACAGAAACCCTAGAAATCTGCAGTCCACGCGGGCTTTCTGTTTGAATGGTCATTCAGAAGTTGTCTCTTGAAATAGTTAGCCTCATATTGTAGTGATATTTATCTTTATATCACTGCAGGCCTTTTTCATTGTTGAAACATGTAGTAATTTTTAGATTTGTAACGGGCTAATCAAGTTAGCCCCGTACTGTCCAAGATTGCTGCTCTTAATCATTGGCCTAAAACACAGATATCATTAACATACGTCCTTTAATGTATAAATGCCTATGTGTTACATACCATGCCTCAGATACCTGATGGAATATTCCCAGCACGGCGGAAGCAGCGCCATCTAACAGGTTGTCCTACCTCGACACACTCACAACACCGCACTTGACCGGTCCAAGGATTAACAACGACTGAAGGCTATGCATGGCTTGCTCATGAGATGGAGCCTTGTTTACCTGAACGGCAGCATGTAGTGGGATTTCTCCCCCCTTTTCCTTACCATGATGCTTTGCATTCAACCATTATAAAACTCCATAGCTTGCGTATGACTGCAATTATTCATCGTCTGGAAGACAGTCTTCACTCTCCAAAGTTCTCATCGCGACACAACTATATACACACTACTGGTGGTCACGATGTACACGCCGAGAGACCGACCAGACTGTCGAAAGTAATAAGAAGTTCAATTATTTCAAGTCCATGGGGAGTAGACTGCCCAAAAAAGTAAAGAGAATCGAGGAGTGGTGCGCTTAACCTGAAGTCACTGCACTTACGAAGTTTCTGCTTGGTCCTTAAGATTAGCAGCTTAAATGGGAGTGATTCCCACAACCCAGCCTGCATGACCATTGTGTAGTCTGTGGGCTGTTTGTAGGGAAAAGGGCCATTCAGATCATCTAGGGCCTAATGGCAAATACCTGATTAGGTATATTGAATTGTGTTGATCAGCCTTCTTGGTGTTCAACTTGTGGGTCATTTCTGCCTTCTGGAATGGTTCGTGTTTCTTTATTGAATTGTGTTGATTGCCCTTCTTGGTGCTCAACTTGTGGGCCATTCCGCCGTCTGGCATGGCCTGGTTATATATTTATTTGCCTTATGAATCGAGTTGCTCTCCCGTTTTAAGGCTGAGTCGGTGGGTCATTTCTGCCCTTCCAGTTCGGACCAGCTGGCTGTGCCCTAACTTGAGATTAAGTTAAGGTCGAGAACGCTGAATGGAAACTTACCCTACACCCATATCTGATGTGCATTTTTGGCCGGCCCTTCCACGCCTAGAGCCGGCCACCAACAGATTGAAACTAACATAATGAAACCTGTTTATTTAATTGATGGGCACTTCATGCCTTTCTCAGCCCTTGAGAATATTTGCCATATAACTTTATGTACGGCAAATAGGGTTTGGCAATTCTGAGGACCAATTCTGTATATATTGGCTTGTGTTTTGGTGGTATGCAATGTACCTATTTCTGCCTTTGAGCACATTGTTAAAATGTATTTGTATCTTATCCTTTCAAGTGCTTACTGTCATACCCATTTTGCTTGTTGCTATCATCGTCCCTGGTGTTCTCTAATGACCGATAGTGCAGATTTGTGATCACTGTGAACTGCAAAGAATATATATATATTTATTAAAATAATAAACAATGGTTCCTTCCATCAAAACCTGGAAAACTTCAAAACCAAGAATGAGCATAATGTATTATATAGGCAGATAGGCTTTGTGTTTATTTTATATGTTAGGTGTTTCCAGAATCAGTAACACAGAATATACAATCTAGTAAACAATAAATGGCTGTTAAGTGATCGTCCAAGGGTTTTTCGACACATTGCATATCAAGAATGATGAAATAAATATTTAAAACTTGAAAGCACTTTTTAGACATTTTATAAAGAACATTTTCATGAATTTTTTTTGTAATTTAGGCAGTTTATAGTCTTTTAATTTCCTAGCTATTTGAACTATTTTAGTCATTATTAATACAGAAAAATGCATTATTTTATAGAACTTAAATTGGCAAAACTTATGGAAAAAATAGTTTCACAATCTTCAATTTAGTGAAAACTGCAATTATTTTCTTCAATTAAATTATCTGTGTTTTTATATGTGATTATATTTTAATTAGAGGTAAGAATATTTCTACTATTAGTCAGAGCTTAGATCTTGGTTCATATGGGATAATCCGCATGATACATTTTAATTAACATTAAAATTTTGTGATCATCAACATTTCAAATCACCTGGATTTTTCTTAAATTCATTAGGCCTAGGTTATAGATAAATATAATGTGTGCATAAATGGTGATTATTATTATTATTTAGAGGCCCGTCGAGAGCTAAATGGTGATTATGAATGCATGAACATACTTTGTACTTTACCCAAAGTAGCAAACGCAAAAAGTCAAGTGGTTCTAAAATGGTTACATGATTTATATTGTTCAAATATTTGATAATTTTAAGAATACAAGTTTCCACGGTTAAACAGAATTATTGAATTTTAAAACATATACAACATCTTAAAGAAGGCCAAGAATTAATCAAATAATAAATATTACCCACCTGCCAGAAATGAACCCGAAACCTATAGCACAGTAGACCATTTCGCTATCGAGTGAGTTAACGTGCCTGCCTATGGTACTATCATTATATCACAGTTATTGCCTGTTCTCTCCTGCAGCTGTAAAACTATTGAGTGGCCTATTGAAAATATGCTTGATAATGGATTTTCTTTTTTTATCGTCTTAAAAAGTGCGAATGCAAGAATCTACGTTTAAGCTGGCAATTTTTCCAGCATTTTTAATATGGCTTAAATTTTTGAAACTATTGTATTTGAATGTCTCTGTTGATCCCACCTATAAGGGTATCATCAGGTCCAGTTTCAGATTGTAGTTACTATAGAAGTAGTCTATAATAATGTGTCAATCAGTGAGATATCCTGTAAGGTACCTAAACAATATAGGAAAGTATAGTGTTAATTATTTATGTATTTCAAACTCAGTAATTTTAGGCCCAAGTATGATATTATACTAGTAATTGATGTTTGCATTTGCAAGTGTGTGAGCACTTTAAATTTACTTCAAGTGAAAAATCGCTATTTTCTATTGTAACAACAGTTTTTTACTGATTTTTATTATTTTATTTTTTTGCAAAAAAATAATGTAATTATTTCATTCGTAAAGAAATGTCTTTTATTACATATGACTTTCATAAAAAAATTGTGTGAGAGAGAAAGAAAGATTTTTATTGGAATAAATTTACTCAAAATAACTGAAGCATTCTTATCCAAATAAGATGTCACATATCTAATCACTTTCAAATGTTTTTAGTACGGGTAAAATAGACCAAAATTTGCCTATTAGACAACAACTAATGTGTATTCATGAAAATTTGGGAAGAGCTTAGTTTTGTCACTAGAAATGAAGATTCGATGAGTCCCCATATAAAAAAGCTGTTTTGAGGGGAAAAGGGGGAGCAATTTTGAAAAATTCAACATTTTTGAACTAGGTAGAGTGGAGTATCGTTTTTCCATGTATTTTCAATGATTAATCGAACTACACCATTCACAAATTGATATGATCACTTGTTACAAAGTTACAACAGGTTTTATGAATAAAAAGTAAAAAATTACACTTTATGAGATACCACAGGTGTTCCTTTCAGTTTCGAATATTCTACCCGTGTAGTAAGAGCAAAGTTAACGACACATTTTGCTGGTAGTTATGCGATAGTTTTATCATTGTAGTAATTAAACAAATAAATATCTTTTATTTAAGTTTTACAATAAATTGTTTTGTATCATTCTAAATATCTAATTAAATTTTTTTTGCAATGGCACTTCTCCAGATATGGTAATAGAACAACTGCAAACAGAGAATTGAAAGTGGTGGGAGGAATCGTTCAGAGGGGTTTCACAGGTGATGTTTTAAGTTCATGTGTTTAGACAAAACCAGCGCTGTCACTGATAACTGAGGCCATTGAAGATCTCTCTGGCATTGCTTTCTTTAATTCCGAACATGTTAATGCTCGGGAGAGTCGCATCAAAAGGGGTAGTTGTGATATCATGGAACTACAACAATAATCCTGTCAATGTCACAGCGACAGTTCCAGTTTCTCTGGGAATTGAGATTACTGGAACTAATTCTATCAATTGCCATATGGCTAAAGCTAACCAATAAACATGTTATTAATTACCTTAAAAGATAGCTAAGATTAAAAAATTAATGATAATTAACAAGCATCTTTATTCTTATTTCAAAACAATGATCTAAGAAAATCAAAGATAATAGTTTACTTTATATTATTCAAAGGTTAAAATATTTTGTAGAGTTTCACGAATTAAAACTAAAGGTCGACATCAATAAAATTGTCTAGTAAACTTAATTTAGGAAGATTGTTTAAAATTGATTTGTTTACTCATCACGTCTTAATTAACAAACCCTAGCTATATAGGCAAAGTTTAAATACTTAAAAAATTACAATTTGATAATTCATTATTTTTTTAACCCTATTTTGATTATTGTGAATGGCTGAATTTTTAATATCGTAGTGAGGTAATTATAAAAGTAATAAACAGCACAACAAAATAAAATTCGATTAAAACCATGTGTAATACTAAACAGTGGTATTGAAATTTTTAATGTCTAGTATCGATTATTGCAATACCAGTTGTAACTGGTTATCAAGTATCATATCAGGCCACACATAGGTAGTTATTTTTAACAATAACCTAAAAATCCGCAGTAATTGATAAAATGTCTTATCAAAAAGATAGCCCTGCACCATTATTATTAGCACTGCGTCTTACTACCCGTTCGGGTTACACGCACTTACGCTAACATGTAATGGTAGGGTGATTGGCAGACGAAATCGAGGACCCACAGTTTAACATGGAATCTGAATTATTCCACACATTCACAAGTTGTGATTAATACAAGTCTTCTTAAAAGTGAAAGGGTTGGGCAAGTGCCAGGGTCAAGGATTGAACCCCAGGCCCCAACACAGAAGACCTCCGACACCTTACCCCTAGACCACCAGGTACCAATATTTAATAAAACTATAAATTGTTAACTTTTGATGTACACCAAACCCATTCCTCAGTCAGCGTTTTAAGAAGACACCTAGATTTTGAAGCTACAAATTTGTGGGAAAACTTCATATTATTAGGGTATATTACACATTTACATGCTTTAAAAGAAGAAAGTAATAGCTTGCAGACATTTATAAAGTTACAAATTTAAATCGGACAAATAGCTAGTATATAAGGATCAAGAATGGTCAGAAAAAAGGGTAGTTCCCAATTGCATTGCAAAATTAATTTGCAATCCAGTTTGAAAAACTATTTCCAAGAGATTACACAGATACATTTGCATCTTGCTTTATTCAAAGAAAACAAAGGTAACATCATATACCTGGTTATCCTTCAGTATAAATAAATTTGTCAACATATAAAAACAAATACAACCAGACTGCCAAAAATTCATTCATTTTAGGCACCCATACAATTAACCGGATATACTTTAAACCAGTCTTACATTGTGCTAACACCTCCATCATGACTTAGTTAAAAAAAACGAATATATTTTAAGATGTCAAAAAATAGTTTCTATTTTATTTGAAAACTAAAAACAGCATTACTCCTTAAAAATAGAAAACCTAAGAAATGCTCAAAATAAGAAAATTATTTTTAGTTTAAATTATATGCCTAAGTTTAAAATGGCAGAAAAAGAAAAGATCTTTTATTCTAGGTTCAAAGCTTCTTTATTATTGGCCCTTTTTGTTACCATAAGTATGTACAGAAGCTGTTACACTTGTTTAAACATTTATCTCAGGAACACGAAAAAACAAAAGGATGAAAAAAATAGTTCCTCTTTCTTCCGTACATCAACGAAAATTAAATACAGTAAAAAGAAACTTTCGCCATTTCTCTTCAATTACGTTCTTCAGGTAATATCGATAAGTAATTGGAAATTAAAAAAACAGCCGGGCTAAAAATAGAGGTGGAAGTGAAACCAGCCTTTCCTTCGAAACTCTTTACGGTGGAAACAAGGTTTCAGCAGCCATTTGGAAAACAAGAAGAGGCAGCTCGAGTTGACAAAGCTAAGATGGATTGGGGGCGGTGAAGCAGGGAACTGCGTGTTGACCGCCATTATTAGACCAAACAGCACACCTAGTTATTTCTTCTTCTGTACCTTCTCAGCAGCCTTCGTTACCTTGCCAGTGCTGGCATCTTTCGGTATGACACTCTGAAACAAGACAATGTTAACCCATTTATTCAATTCACACTTACTACAAACATAGGCAAATAGTAGTCTTATATAAATATTTTATCCAATTCTTAATTCTTTAACATCAGACAAGACATATATTGTGGGCCAAAATAATTGCCATTTATCCAGACACTAAAATGAATTAGAAGGAACAAGGATGGTTTACCATGGTGTTTAAGTACTAACAGATAGTATTGGACAGTACATGTGCAAGGATGCAGAATGTCTGAACATGCAAACTAGGTTCGGGGAAATTAAAGCAGTCCTGGAGAAATTTGGGACAGGAAGTCCAACAACATTTTGTTGACACATTTAATACATTCTGGTTCAGATATGGTAGTTTCATTTGTATAAAAAAACAGACCAATAACACTCAACAAATTCAGATATCACTTATCTAAAAACATCCCCATAAAAACCTAGAAGGATCACGAGAATATTGCAAATTTTGTAAAACAAATTGTGTAATCAGGGAAAACTCATGGTCTTAAAGAGCGATAGTATTTCCACTAATGTGGTTGATAGTGATAGACCTTGCAGTAGTGGCGAGTCGAAAAAACTAAAATTCTATAAAAATCAAATATTAAACCAAGGACTCCTGAAATTACACTACATTGCCTCTTACTCTCAAGATGCAAAATTAAATGTTGGTAGAGATAAGCGTACTGGTTATCAATGAACAATTAATAACTATGTAATGAACACAAGGAAATCGAAAGGTTGCCATTTTTGGGAAATCAATTTTTTTTATAAGGTAGGTACTATAAAAGTAAAAGATTAAAAATATATTTAAATTTATCCAAAATATTTAGAAGGTAATAATTCTTATTCCCTTAAGCCTCCATCTGATATTAATGTTTTATTTTGATGGTTATCAGAGAATATTTTATGTAAATGTTATGTTCTGGTGAAATATTTGAGCTATGTAATATTTCAAGTCATGTCAACACAAAAGATAGGTAATATTTGCATGCAATTAGTTTTGTATATTGCGCATACAAGATTATTATTATTTAAAATTCTAATCAAAATTAATAAATTTTAGTGCCATCGAGATTAATTAAAGAATACATTGATGTGCTTATGAAAAATTCAAGGTATGTTAAAGCTGTCAAAATGATACTAAATATCATTTTAAGTGTGAAATATGATGTGTTAAGGGTGTGCGAAATTAGGAGCCAATTTCAGCTTTGACTTACAATAAAAAATATAATATGGCTTTCAAGCTTTGCCAATAAAGATAAAATACTCAATTTGTTTTGTTACTACCATTCTGAGCCGTTTTGTACATACCAATTAATATTCATACAATAAAAATTATGAGCAAATGAATTAAATGCTGCGATAACAGCTTTATTTATCAGATCAAAACAAAACAAAATATTAAGAACAACTGTGCAATGAAATATTTATCAAGTAACTATAGTGCAAGAAGTAATTTAATCAAAATATAAGGTTCTTTCGAACTTAAGAACAAAAAATATATTCGAGCTTCGTATATTGAATGAGTTTCGAATTGAAAAGTGGAATTCGCAGCTCCCTCCCCTATTGTATATTCTGGGGGTGGGGATAAATTAGATTGAACTAGTTCAAAACTATTGTAATTGGATAGTTACAAAAATGACTAGAGTAATTAGATTAATACAATTTCCTTAAAATGGTGAATTAATTCAGCACAAAATGTAATTAATTACTCTTGAATTTTTATGCAATCATTAATTATATTGGTAATTGCAGAAAATGGAAAACTAAATAGGTGGTTTAACAAAGTGTTTTTCTGGTGAAGCTTAGTAATCGTCATATCTGAAATTTTACTTTGAGTCGAAGTTGAACTAATATTATAAAGATATATATTTTTTTGAATTTGAAACTACACAAACACCTGGCATTTTTTTTATCCAACAAATAACATGGTTTTCAAAAAACATTGAAAAATACAAACCAAATATTTTAACATTTATGATGGAAATGTGTATTTGATTTTTTTTTTTATATAAATGGTGTTTTATAATATCTATTGAAAGAATGCAATAATGTGCTTTTTTTTTTAACCTTTTTAAGTACTATCTAGGTTTGAAACCCAAAACAAGGGTCAGCAACTAGTCCATCTTTGATATTTTCAAATTGATCAAGTAAACTTTAAATTTGTTGAAAGTATATCTTTGAGTCTTCTACACTCAGACTGTATCAAGATGTGTCAAATACAATTTAGTGTAAGCTAAATAGTTGAATATGAAAATGTACATTTTATACACACAAACATTTGAAGAAATGTAGAAATTAAGGATAAGATATATAAACACAAAAGTGAAAATAGAATGTGGAAACAATGGGTGATAAGAGACCTAAGTCAATCAAAGGTCCAAAAAGACGTATAGAAGGTGAAGAAAATGTGAATAGAAACGTATAGAAGGTGAAGAAAATGTGAATAGAAACGTATAGAAGGTGAAGAAAATGTGAATAGAAACGTATAGAAGGTGAAAAAATGTGAATAGAAACGTATAGAAGGTGAAGAAAATGTGAATAGAAACGTATAGAAGGTGAATAAAATGTATAGTAGGTGAAGTGAATAGAAATGTATAGAAGGTGAAGAAAAAGTGAATAGAAATGTATAGCCTCTAAAAAATGTATCAACATCCCATCCTCCGACCAAGGTTTCATTTTATCAGAACTCGTCGGGAGGGAGTGTGAAATGCACAATGCAACTTCCTCAAAGAGGAAACCATAAATCAAAAGGGAGAAAAGAAATTTGCAATGAATGATAAAGACACTTAGATAGGAACATGTAAAAGGATTAACATAAACAACACTAGAAATAGAAATTTGATGTATATATGAACAACTTCCAAACATAATACAACCACCCCATTAAGTTTTCATTATAGATATAGTTGTAAGTTATGATTAACAGAACATTAGATACAACTGCTCAAATATCAGTTACACAAAGATTTTACAAACAATTGAGCAATAAAACATTTTCTAAGATTTCAGTGCATTTTAATACTAACAATTATATGGCTTAAGAGAATAATGACTAGTTTCGAAGTTGAAAAAATGGACTCGTACATGAGACTCCCCATATCACTAGCATTATCAGAGGACAAGGTTGGAGAATAAGTATTTGTTTATCAAATAACACCAATAATTTTGTTCACAACATGGTGCTCTTTCCTTACCTTGATAACACCAACAGCAACAGTCTGCCTCATATCACGCACGGCAAATCTGCCGAGAGGAGGGAACTCCTGGAAACTCTCCACACACATTGGTTTGCTGGGAACTAGGTTAACAATGGCAGCATCTCCAGACTTAATCGACTTAGGGTTTTCCTCAGTGGTCTTGCCTGTACGACGATCACACTTCTCCTTTATCTCTGCAAACTTACACGCAATATGGGCTGTGTGGCAATCCAGCACAGGGGTGTATCCATTTGAGATCTGACCAGGGTGGTTTAGGACAATAACCTGCAACATAGTTTAAGTATATGAGTGGCGATACAAAATGAAATTCAAACCTGTATATTGACTAAAAAATCATTCAAATGGCAGATACGTTTTAATTTTGGTTATGTTTATGCTATTAATATTATTTAAAAAGATAAAATCTATATTTCCAACCTGTGACCCAGGTTAGTTTTTTATTCAAGCCATATATTTTCCAAACATCCAGTCCCTGGCCATCAATTTAGGAAAGGGTAAAACCATTTTTTCATCAATTTTTAGCCATGCCAGGAATTGAACCCGGAACACTTGCTCAATATAGACATACTACCGATTGAGCTTAGGTGTTGGATCTAGAAATTACTATATTACTGACTTTTGTGAGGCACAAATAAAACTTTACAACTCAAGTTATATATTTCTATCGCTCATAAGAACCTTAAAACCATTTATTTTAATGTGTTTATGTAAATAGTTTTTATGACTTGAAATATCTAATATGATTGTCAAAAATTGGTGTATAACTAATTGTCATTGACTTAGTAGATTCTATACAAATTTATCCTGTGGTCTAGTTATCCAGAGTAGTTTTTTAAATTGAGAATTTTTTCAGCAAGACCTAATAATATAGTAAAACCCACCTGAGCCAAAAAGTCTTGAGCACCCTTGGGCGGGTTATTCTTTGAATCTCCAGCTACATAGCCACGACGCAATTCCTTAACAGACACGTTCTTGACGTTAAAACCCACATTGTCACCAGGAACTGCTTCCTGAAGAGCCTCGTGGTGCATCTCTACAGACTTTACTTCAGTGGTGATGTTAGCTGGGGCAAAAACCACCAGCATACCTGGCTTCAAGACACCAGTCTCCACTCTGCCTACAGGCACTGTGCCAATACCACCAATTTTGTAGACATCCTGAAAAACAAATAGTTGATTATTCCATTAAAATAATATTGCAAATTTTGTGTTGATTGATACACTTTTTTTAAAACTGCTCTTGAAAATCTTGCACAGATCTATTTATTTATCTAAAGCTAGACAGGAATGACTTTACTGCAGCAAAAGAAATTATAAAAATAATTTTCAGTTTAATTTATTGATCAAATCTAACATAATCTAACTTTTAAAAAATTTGAAATTATTACTAAACATAATGTAATCTAGGGATGGGCAGGATTGTATTTCAGGATGAGAACGGGATGATAAATCAGTAAAAATATCGAGATTTGAACTTATTAGAATCACACCATTAGAATAATTATAGATTAAAAATGGGTTGATTTCTAAACTAATGGTGCGACTTGTAAAGTTGAAATATTAAAACCCACCTCGGTGGCGTAGTTAGCTTACATGCCAAGCTAAACATTTGAGGATGGGAGATTAAGGCTCGAATCTCTGTCAGATGAACAGGAGGGGGAAGGTATGATCCCCAAATGGTTTTCCACTCCCCCACGTGAATACAAGTTCACTTCCTCTAAATTCAACCTTCCTAATTCCTAAACAATTAGCTTAATTAGTACTTAAATATGAGCCAAACAAGTAGTAAGACGTGGTGCTAGATAATATTAAAACCCTCTTCAGTGGATGCATTGTCTTAAGGCATCACTCTCGCAATTGATTAGACTGCCAATGACTGGGAGAGTGTGGTTCGATCCTGGCCGGGTGTATCAAGGGTGGTCTTCCCTAAATGGTTTCCCACTATCCATGTAAATGTGGATACACCTTTAAATTCAATCTTTCCCATTCCTATCACTGGAGAATCCCAGAAATGGGGTGAACCAGGAGTGTCAGAGATGGAGGGTACTAGGGAAATAATATACCTGGGCCAGACAAACTAGTTAAGAATAACATCTGAAGAAGACCAACTAATATAAGATCCTAGACTAGATTGGAAAACTGGAATTAAAGAAAATTATTGAATAAAAAGTAGAGGGGAAAAAAACCTGTTACCACCAGGAAAGTTATTAAGATCCGGGGAGTGTAAAGTTATTAAGATCAGGGTGGGAGGGGGTGTAAAGTTATTAAGATCAGGGTGGGAGGGGGGTGTAAAGTTATTAAGATCAGGGTGGGAGGGGGTGTTAAGTTATTAAGATCAGGGGTGGGAGGGGGTGTAAAGTTATTAAGATCAGGGGTGGTAGAGGGGTTTAAAGTTATTAAGATCAGGGGTGGTAGAGGGGTTTAAAGTTATTAAGATCAGGGGTGGTAGAGGGGTTAAAGTTATTAAGATCAGGGTGGGAGAGGGGTTTAAAGTTATTAAGATCAGGGGTGGGAGAGGGGTTTAAAGTTATTAAGATCAGGGGTGGGAGAGGGGTTAAAGTTATTAAGATCAGGGGTGGAGAGGGGTTTAAAGTTATTAAGATCAGGGGTGGTAGAGGGGTTTAAAGTTATTAAGATCAGGGGTGGGAGAGGGGTTTAAAGTTATTAAGATCAGGGGTGGGAGAGGGGTGTAAAGTTATTAAGATCAGGGGTGGGAGAGGGGTTTAAAGTTATTAAGATCAGGGGTGGGAGAGGGGTTTAAAGTTATTAAGATCAGGGGTGGGAGAGGGGTGTAAAGTTATTAAGATCAGGGGTGGGAGAGGGGTTTAAAGTTATTAAGATCAGGGGTGGGAGAGGGGTTTAAAGTTATTAAGATCAGGGGTGGGAGAGGGGTTTAAAGTTATTAAGATCAGGGGTGGGAGAGGGGTTTAAAGTTATTAAGATCAGGGGTGGGAGAGGGGTTTAAAGTTATTAAGATCAGGGGTGGGAGAGGGGTGTAAAGTTATTAAGATCAGGGGTGGGAGAGGGGTGTAAAGTTATTAAGATCAGGGGTGGGAGAGGGGTGTAAAGTTATTAAGATCAGGGGTGGGAGAGGGGTGTAAAGTTATTAAGATCAGGGGTGGGAGGGGGTGTAAAGTTATTATTATTAGCACCGCGTTTACTACCCATTCGGGTTATATGCACTTACGCTAATGTGTAATGGTAAGGTGATTGTGAGATGAAATTAAGGACCTACAGTTTAACGTGGAATCCGAACCACGGTGGAGGCCTGGCATTCCCCACATTCACAAGATGTCTTGTCAGAGGTGAAGGGTTTGGTAATCAGATAAATCTTTGCCGGGACTGAGGATTGAACCCCGGCCGCCAGCATAGAAGTCTGACACCTTACCCCTAGACCGCCAGGTCTCCCTGTAAAGTTATTAAGATCAGGGGTGGGGGGTGTAAAGTTATTAAGATCAGGGGTGGGGGGTGTAAAGTTATTAAGATCAGGGGTGGGGGGGTGTAAAGTTATTAGATCAGGGGTGGGGGGGTGTAAAGTTATTAAGATCAGGGGTGGGGGTGTAAAGTTATTAAGATCAGGGTGGGGGGTGTAAGTTATTAAGATCAGGGGTGGGGGTGTAAAGTTATTAAGTCAGGGGTGGGGTGTAAAGTTATTAGTCAGGGTGGGGGGTTAAAGTTATTAAGATCAGGTGGGGGGGTGTAAAGTTATTAAGATCAGTGGTGGGGGGGGTGTAAAGTTATTAAGATCAGTGGTGGGGGGGTGTAAGTTATTAAGATCAGGATGGGGGGGGGGTGTAAAGTTATTAAATCAGGGTGGGTCGAGGGTGTAAAGTTATTAAGATCAGGGGTCGAGGGTGTCCTATTCGGGGGGGGGGGGGGGTCCTAAAACACCAGCAACTAGCACACAGGTATTTAACCAGAACTGGTTACAAGACGTGCTAAAAATTGTTAAAAAGAATAAAATTGCTAAAATAGGTATGCTGATAGCATTTTTTATCAAATGAAATAAAATTTTGAATTAATATCAATAAATCAAATTACAAGATTTTGTTAATTTGCAGGATGGTCCACCCCTAATGTCAGATATAATATAGATTTGGGTGTGCAAATAGCATTTTCTATCAAATCAAATAGTAATTTTTTAAACAAATATAATAGTTAAATTTATTATTTTTTGCAAAAGAAATCTGACCGGTTTATTTCTTATGAAAATAATGTTTTATATTTAACTATTGGTATATTGCATACAATTAAACAAATTCATAAACCTTAATTTATTTTATCTATGTTTGAAAACTTTTTATATATGCCTTAAATGTTATTTGGCTTAACACCCCTGTAATCTCTCTAGTTGTTTAGTAATAAACGACCTCGGCAAGAAACTCAGTTCTTGTCAAAAGATAAATAGCCTACATCTGTCCCCTAAATCTTTCTACCCATCTTGTATGGGTGTGTGAAAAGGATTAACTATCAAAATCAAAAGGATTAACTATTAAAATGAACCAAAATATGTTACCTGAAGTGGGAGTCTGAGGGGCTTCTCTGTGGGTCTTGAAGGAGGCAAGATAGCGTCAAGGGCTTCAATGAGGCACCTGCCCTCAGCCTTGCCCTCCTTGCGATCTACATTCCAACCCTTAAACCAGTTCATCTTCTCAGAATGCTCCAACATATTGTCCCCGTGCCAGCCAGAGATGGGGACAAACGCTACTGCAGCTGGGTTGTAACCAATCTTCTTGATATAGCTGCTGACTTCCTTCTTGATTTCCTCAAATCGTGACTGATGAATCATAACACAAATTGAAATATAAGCATTTTAAAGGCATACACCCTTTTTTCTTATGACAGCTCACATGCAAGACTAGATGAATGTATGGATGTGTGATATTTAACCAGAGAAAAACAATGGAAGAAAAATATTTATAAAAGATTAAGAGGTGTAAGAGCAAGTAAAAAAAATAATAGAAATCCTTGATGTGAGAGTAAACTTACCTCACTGTATGGTGGCTCAGTTGAGTCCATCTTATTAACTCCAACGATCAGCTGCTTCACTCCCAAAGTGAAGGCTAACAAGGCGTGTTCTCTGGTCTGTCCATTCTTTGAAATACCAGCCTCAAACTCACCAGTACCAGCTGCTACTATCAGTACAGCACAATCAGCCTACAACAACCAGTACATCAGGTAGAGGCATCTTTGATAAAAAATAATTCACCTAAAGTAGATAGTGTATTCGTGATCTCAGCCTCTAGGCTAACTGTTTTAATGTTTTATTTGGTGAATGACTATTCTGCCGATGAACTCGCCACACTGCTGCAAGACTTCCACCTTACCACTCTAATCTTATTGAAATGGTATGGAGCCAAGTAAAGTGATACATGGCAATACATTACAAAACTTTAGCTGCAAGAAGTGAGTGGTTTGATTTACAATGGACTATTTAAGTTTATGCCTTAAAATTTTATATTAGCTGGCTTGGTTTGAATTTTTATTATTATAAACTATCACAAACCTAACCTTTCATATTTCAACATTTTTCCATTAAATTCCGTGATTCTTAAATGTTATATCTAAAAACACTCACATATCATATTCAGACTATCTTGATGCAGTCATGAATTCCTATTCTACGTGGCTATCTTGATCCTTAAATTCTCTTCAAAATGTATTTATTCACATATGATGGCTGGATGTGAAATAGTTTGTGGTATGTTATACTTATTGTGGCCAAAATATATCCAGTGCATTAGTTAATAAAGCTTTTCCAGTTTTTATCTAAACGCATGAGTTTACTTCAGGTTTTTTTACAAATCAAAATCTTGAAAAAAAATAATATAAATAATAAAAAAGTTAAACATTCATCAATTCTGTCAAGTATTTAATTTCAGTTAAGTTCATTCTATATTCAGAATTGGTTCTGAACCAATAACCATTATTTTAAAAGCTCAAGGCAAATTTAATTAAAATTTCTTAGCGATTTGAATTTCAAATCTAAATTTTCTAACAATTATAATATTTATCCTTTATTAACTATGAATTAATACTTTAGAGTAATGATATGAATCATTCCAATTTCTGCCAGTTAGTGGAGGTAGGCGTTTAAATTTTTAGAATAGTTAATTTATTGGAGGCTTTGTATGGCAATCTGGTCAGCTTCTCAAAACTAATTATTTTAGATCTTTAAAAAAATATTCTTTGTAACGAGAGTAACAGATGTTCTGCAAGTGCATTTGTTGTTTACTTGAGATTTATCACTACCATAAATAGGGGGAAATAGCTAGATACTCATCTTCTCTGCTGCTTATCACTCATCTTCAATTAAACTATATGTACCCTCTTACTTTTAGCTTCTTCCTTGCGATTGACGAAAATTCTTAACAAAAGTGCTGACAAAACTAGTTTATGTCTGTAGGGTTTCAATTCTGATCTGATTAGGTGTGAGGCAAGCGAACAAGTCTGAATAATGGCACTATGTAACAGGTCAACTATACATATTAAACATGGATGTTTGATGCAGAGTATATAGTGCTAATACAAAATTACAATAAACATAGCCACTGACAAGAATAAATTTCTTAATTGTTGACAAGGTATATTTTTTTATTGATTTTTGATAATAAAGTCAAGTGAATATTTAAAGTAGCCTAACTCAAAAAAACATGCCTTATTTCAAATAGATCCTTATTTTTTAAATATGTGGTGATATTAAATGAAGCAATATCTATTTTAGATATCCAAAAATGCGCAAATAATTCAGAATTTTTAACATTAGAAATTTGATACAATTAAATCTCCCCTTGGGGACACCTCTGAATAGCGGATTCTTCTTTATAACAGGGGCTCTTACATCGAAACAACCTCCAAATTATTTATGGGAAAAAATTGCAATCCTGTGTAAGAACAAGCTACCAACCACACAAGTTGGAAATTTGTCAACTCACCTGTGATGTACCAGTAATCATGTTCTTGATAAAATCTCTGTGGCCAGGTGCATCAATGATTGTGACATAGTACTTGGCAGTCTCAAACTTCCAGAGGGCAATGTCTATCGTGATACCACGCTCACGCTCTGCCTTCAGTTTGTCCAACACCCACGCATACTTGAAGGAACCTTTGCCCATCTGAAAAATTAATTGTTAGATGATTTTTTTTTTAACTACACCATGTCCATCATATTTCACTACAGTAAAATAATAGGTACAAAGATTTTTACTAAAAATCACATTTGCATTGAGGGAGAGAAAAGCAATAGGGGTGGAGGTGATGGGAGACAAACAGCATAACCACCCTTGCCAATTTTTCAAACAAAATTAAATGAGCTTGATATTTATGTGAATTCTAAGTTAAATTAAGATGGTTTTGCAATTTAGGCTGCCTTTATGTTCAGTATAGGTGGCTATTTCCTGGAAGGAGATAATGTTTGTGTAACAAAGTACTGATGAAAATTTTCCTGCATACACACTGAATTTTAGTTTTACTTATTAACATTGATCTGAGAGTTAAAATAGAAAAAATATATATTTCAGTATAAAAAGAAAGGTTCCAGTGGGTGACTGCATGCTTTTCCCCTTAAAGTAAGAGTCAAGGTGTGCTCAAAATATTTCAGAGATTTCAAAAAATTATTTAATCTTTCTAAATAGCCTAATAATTATGGAGTGCAACCTCATTCAATATTGAGGTTATGGGAAGTTGGTGATAATTTAACTGTAACTATGTTATAATAATTATTCGAAGGTCATTTTGAACAAGTTAATTATTTCTCATTAGTTTGGTTTTAAATGATGTATGGCTGCTCAAGCAAATTTCTTTTTAACCAGTAATTGAAAGTTGATCCGCCAGTAACATTTAAAATGTTAAAAATACTATTTAAAATAATAGTTTAAAAATGAAAAAATATTTGACTAATAGTAATAATAATTAATATAAATTAGAGATGTCAGATCCACTTTTTCAAATCTGAAGCTTCATTTTATTTTTGAATCTTGAATCTAAATCCTAGCAAATTAAGAAATTTTAATGATTTACAAATATAAGCCTAAGCTGTAAATTAATATTTATTTCAATCATACTTTCAATTTTAACCAATCCAACCAAATTAAACATTCTAAACTCATAATTGTTTAAATTTTAAAACTAAATTTGAGTGGCTTTTAAGTTATTTTTAAAAGTGTTGAAAGAATAAGTTAAGTTTGTAAAATAAACAGATTAGGAATGAGATATAATTTATTTTGATAAGCTAAAATAAAAATAGATTTTTAAAATAAGACTAAAACATGCTTAACAATTAAACATACATTGGAAATAGTGAACTCAATAATGCCTATTTATTATTATCTTCACGTAAAAAACAAGAAATATATTAGATTCTTGCGATTTATCAATTTCTGAGAATACATTCTATTTAAAATACTAACATGATTTTGACTCTTGCAATATGTTAATTCCTATTTTATTAGGCAAGATTGTTTGAATATTTTTACAACTACTTCAATAACATATTTAATTCTTAAAACTAGATAGCAATACTAAGTGATCAGATTACCTGAATCAATTTTAAACATACAATCAATATACCATATGTAAATAAAGTTTTATCTTGTATAACTGTTGACAGTATTTAATTTTCATTAAACCCAACAAAATATCTAAATTAAGGATCGTATGAAATAAATTGGGATTCTTTGCAGTTTTAGATAATTAAAACCAGTAGGGTAGGTAAGAATTGACAGTTGTTTATTCAATCATTCTGGCCACTGGCAGTAAAAATATACACCATGGCGGCTGACTATCATGTGTATGTAATGTGTTCTTATCTCTTTTTTAAAAAAATGCCTTGATATGTTTTATTTATTTAAAGTTTATTTGTAATTCTAGTTTTGATTTTCAGTTTTTGAAGAGTTTTAATGTGTTCATTAAAATATTTACAAGATCATTCGTGAAATGAAAGTTTCAGAAGTAGGCATGCGTCGAACCAAAATGGTTTAAGTCCAAGTTTCCGGTAGGGTTGGAAGGGTAGGGTATTAAGCATGTTAAATTTTCTACACCTAACAATTATTATTTCTTAAAAAAAATATTTTATTCGTGTTTATCTCTTCTGTCCGACAAAATAATGATTATGAATTAAGTTAGGCTTTTCAAGTAAGCCTAACTTAGTAATTTTTGAATTAAAAAATCAAAATATTATGCTTTGTTTATTAGGTGAAAGATTTGACCATAGTTTTATTGTATAAACTTAGGTTTTGGCTTGCAAATGTAACAGTTGCTAAACATGTTTTTGCAGATCATATGATTTGGTTTAGGGATAAATAATTTAATCCAGGAACTTTAGATATATTCTGTTCACGATAGGTTTTTACCTGGATGACAGTTTGAAAATCATATGTTTAGGTTTTGTGTTGCCAACACTTGACTGTGTGTCCGACCTCAGCCTAAATTACTGTGGTTAGCTATCACATTAAGATATTACCATATGTTTTCATCGCAGTCATCCAAAGTGATAGATGTCAGCTGCTGGCATAGTGATATATTAGGGATTGCTTCTAGTAACCTTTCGAGCTGTCATCTAGGTAAACTTAGGTTGTGAATGAATTGTGTACCTGCAGCACTTGGCTTTCATGAACGAAACAAAGTGAAGAATTTAAGTTGATATAAGGGTTTAATTGCATTTGCTTTGTCATGCTTAATTTCAAATACCTGTAAGTAGGTGCCCCTAGATGTGGTGGCATTCTTTTATATGCAGTAGTAGTGATTATAATACATGCACAACCTTAGTTTACCTGGATGACAGCTCATAGTTACTAGAAATAATCCCTAATATATCTCCATACCAAGAGCTGATACCTGTCCCTTTGAGTAACTAATGAAAACTTATGATAATGTATGAATTTTAAAGTTTTATTATTATTAGCACTGCGTCTTACTACCCGTTTGGGTTATACGTATTAATGTGTAATGGTATGGTGATTGGGAGATGAAATGGAGGACCTACAGTTTAAAGGAATCAAAACCACAGTGGAGGCCTGGCATTCCCACATTCACAAGTGTGATTAATAGTGTTAAAAATATTTTATTCATTTAGATATTTCGAAACATGAAAAATAATTTAATATATATATATATATGACAAGTATTTTCTCTTTTCAGAGTAAATACTAAATACTATGCCCGTATTAATATATGCACTATATTACAAATCATAAATAACATTACAAAATGGAGAGTAAGTACTTTAAATTAGCATATGTTTAAAATATTGTTTCGAATTCGATAAAAAGAAATTACTTAGTTATGAAAATGTAAGAAAACTTAAAAAGTATACGTTATCTTTATAGTGTTGTGTTTTGTCTAAAATGTTAACCCAAAACCTAAATATAATTTATGAACTGTCATCCAGGTAAAAACCTATCATGACCAGACAAAGAGTAGCATTTTAAATTCTGACAAGAGCCAATTATTTGGAACCAATGTTTTTATTGATTTTATGATTAGCATGCTTTTTATCCAAGATTTGGATTTAGGCTTAGTGAGACCTTAAAAAAATTACAGGATACAGATACAAAGATATTTATTTACCAAATCATTATCAAGAAAATATTTTATATTATGATAAAAGTAATTTCAATTAATGATGACAATGGTATCTCAAATACTGATAAAATGAAAATTATTTTAATTTCTGGTAATCTTATGAGAGTCAAAGTTTTAATTTGGAATGCAGTTGGTAATTATTCTCTTTATAAATGTGTAAATTTTTAATAAAAATTACTTAACTTTAGTAATTAATGCCAACTTTGCCTATTAGTGCCATTACCTTAATGTTTTATAACTTTTTTTAGTTTACCAGTTTAGAAAAGTATTTTAAGGTGCATGTTAAAAATAAGTTTATTTAAAACTAAGGTGAAAGGTAATTGAAGGTGTACAATCATTAGCTTAGATGGCAATATCAATTTAATATAAAAACCAAGTGTATGCAGATGGGAAACAATTATCCAGAATAATTATTTGTATTTTATTTATTTCAAGTGTGAAGCCTAAAGGTGTATATACACTAGAAGCAAATTTGAAGTGAGGCAAGCCAAACGTACACACTTCCTCACTTTGATGTAAACTCCATTCATGATAGGTTTTTATCTGGATGACAGTTAGAAAATCATATGTTTATGTTTCGAGTTGCCAACACATGTAAAAGATCAGTGTTTAGTTATAAATGTAAAGATCTTTAATTGCCTGTTATATTTATTACATTTAAAATAACCAACAAGTTCTCATACTATTTCATTTTTTAAAGTTTATTTTTATCCAACTTGAAACAATATTTTAAACATAATTAAAAGTACTATTATTTGTTTTGGAACATTGATTTTGTGTAATATAGTGCATACATCAATACCTCTTAATACAGGCATCGTATTTACTTGGAAAATAGAAAATTCATTTTTTACACAGAATAAATGATTTTACTATATTTTTAAATATTTTAATCAACTGCGTGTCTGCATCATTGTAAAAAAACTTGTTAACCGTCATGTTCAACCATATGGTTTAAATTGATCTGTTGCCATTTTGAAGCTATGTTCTTTAGAAGTTTTTGTGAAAGTAGTGTGAATATTTAAATAATTAATAAACTGTTCGTCCCTAAATAAATATATAAATATTGGCTTAATTACTGTGGTTAACTATCACATTAATATATTACCATCTGTTTTCATTACAATCATCTAAAGTGATAGATGTCAGCTGTTAGCGTAGTGATATCTATTAAAACATTTTTAGCTTCCATCCAAATAAACTTAGGTCGTGAATGAATTATACTGATACAGGTTTGCTCAGCCACACAATGATTCGCTCTGTATTCATTCAGCCTCGACTTGCCTCAAGTGTATACACATGTTTAGACCACCTAATCCTATACCACCATTGTAATTGGTAAAAAATTAAGCTGAATATATAAATATATATATCTCCAAGGCCTCAATAAGCCCTGGTGAGATGTTATCAAATTTTAACACTAATTTATGATCCACACGTGCATACAAAATTAGTGTAAAAATAGAAATACCTGTGTTACTCTCATTCCCTAATCTAAGCTAAATACAAGTTGCTGAAAGGCTACTCCTTTAACTTGGCCTTAATCTGCTTAAAACAAATATTTAAATGAAATGGCTTACCTCCTGAGCTTCCTTTTCGAATTTCTCGATGGTTCGTTTGTCGATTCCACCACACTTGTA
Source organism: Timema cristinae (assembly GCA_039000515.1). NCBI lineage: Eukaryota > Metazoa > Arthropoda > Insecta > Phasmatodea > Timematidae > Timema > Timema cristinae. The sequence goes on along the minus strand of JBCFYV010000012.1, from coordinate 31,532,709 downwards.
GATCAAGTGACCTGTGGTGGTGGACTTGCCGGAGTCGACGTGTCCAATAACGACGATGTTTATGTGAATTTTTTCCTTTCCCATGATTATTAGCTTGTATTAACCTCTAATAAACACTAAAACAAAAAGAAAATATTGATCAGTATACCAAAAAATTATTAGAAAGTGGAGCTTACTAGCCATCTGTTAAGTTAGTAAATTAACATTTTCTCTAAGACCAATAATTAATTGCAAAAGATATAGCCTAAATATCCAATTATAAACTAATTTTGATATCTAACCATTTGACCTATTAACAATTTGACCCATTACGTGTCAGACTAAAGCAGTGCAGTGATGACGTTGTGTTCGGTTTCAATCGATTGGGGCAATGCAATGGAAATAATTTGAAATACCATTAGTTGGATTAAAACAAACTTCTTTAAAGATTCTTTGTTTAGCACTAAATATGTATTCATATAGATAACCAGCACATTCAACTTGCATTTAAATTTAGAAACTAAATGTAGGCAGACATTTTAAGACATGGCGAACAAAGGGCACACTTCCGTATGATAAATTAGTTTAGCACTAAGAGCTTCGCATAGTTTAAACACAGTAACTTTAAAATAATCACTGACAAGGTACTAATACTTTAATTACTTTCGTTAAAGAGAATACAAGACTTATGAAATATTGCAGCATGCGGTCGTAGGCCGGTATTAAGCCTAATGATGATTTTTAAAGTTTAAACAGAAAACATTAATAATAGAAACATATGGTTAGATATTAGTAGAAAAAGTGTCCATAACGCAAAACAATCTTTTTAATAACATACCTGATAACCGATGGCAAATATTAAAACTGATATTAAATGGATATTCACAACAGACACGAGCACTGTACTCACCTCCAGATGCCACGGCAGAAAGAGAACGACAAGCCGATCTGACATGCGCACTTCGATAGGCCAAGCAGGAACGTCCTAGAGGGGTCTTTGTATTGACCGGTTTAATATATTGTAAATAAATCATGCTAAATTAACAAAATTAGTAAACTAATATTTATGGTATAATTTTAACAGTATAACTTAATTTTAGTAATGTTTGTATATTTAATCAATTAAATAAAGAATATATTATTATTTCTTTGGGGAGTATGTTACATAAATGAAACAGCCTAGGGTGGGGTGAAGAAACGTAAATTGACGTCACTTCCCCCGGGAGGTTTGAAGCTATTAATTTATATAAACAACTTTAATTTAGCATTTAGATTGATTGTATATAAGTAAATTGTTTTAGTGTGCGTTAATGCCTATTAACTATCTTTATAAAACCTAATAATTTAAATCTATACTTCAATTTTTCAAATCGTAAACAATTACTTTTAATAAAGTACACAAAAGACAGTCATATTCTGACTTAATTCAAATATCCCACCTAATTTTTCGGTTAATATTATGAAATCAAACCAAGATAGACGATTTTAACGGGACAATTAATCATATTGATTTAATATGTACAAGTGTACAATATGTATGGGAAACTAACATAAATTTTGTGTAGTCGGCTCCGGCTATTGATCAGTAATGCGAAGTTCTATGGCTGTTTTAAACATATTAAACATCAATAGATTTAATTTAAGAAAAAGTTTTACTAACCAAATAATACAAGTTATGAGGGGGAAAATGTGTTTGTGCCAGTTCAGGGATGCCCACAAGGGGATCATGGGTCAAGTTGTGTGTTTGTGTGTGTGGGGGAGGGGGGGTTGGGAGGGGGGATTTTTCAGGCAAAAAATTATTTCGTAAGAAACGTTTATATTGTCATATATATTTTTTTCATACTTAGAATACCTCTAAAATTGATTAAGAGTGTTTCATGCTATGACAACACTTAAACTATTAACTTATATAGAGTGGGAAAGTTATTCCATAATTATCTGTCAGCATTTCCTCAACTTACCATGCTGCATCATATCCTTTTATCGTTACCTGTCACAAGTTGCTCACCGGAAAGGACGATGAGCCGTTTAAAGATTGTAAGGAACAGGTTAAAAAACAGCTTAGGGGATGATTGGTTGTCAAGCTTATTGATACTATCATTTTAAAATGGCATTCCCAAGAACATCACAAATAAAGAAACTATCGGAAAGTTTGCCACATCAAGTACACAGAAAGAAAAAGCTTCTTCTGTTAAAATTTTATAAATATTACCTAAATCCCTGTGCTTAAGGAATTTATTTTCTGATCATACTGTAGATGTTTTCAACCTATAATGTTCAAATGTTTTCTCTTCCCTCCGCATAAGATAGCTGTTTTTCTGTCACTATTTTAAAACCATTTTGTTGTTAAGGTTTTATGACTACTTACGTAACTCATGTAAATATTACGATAATATTCATATCATATTAGTTTTTACACATTAATTTGTTTTTTTAATATCTGATTATTGATTTATTGATCTTTATGGATGTCTTCAATTTGTTTTATTAAATTCTTTCATTCACTCTGCATTTTTGAGTTTTTTAGGAATGTAATAAACAATTTTATACAACAGGTTAAGGTGAAATATTTGTTTTATTTATATGACATTCAAAGTTTTTCAAAACAAATGTTTTTAAAATATTATAGTTATTTTTATTCGCCAAGTGTAAGTAATATCATTTTTACACATTAAATTTCTCTTTTAAATATAAACTGTTCATTTTACTAACTGTTCTGATTTTATTTATCTCATCCAAAACGCTCTCTTATCGATTTACAAAATATGTAATGTAGGCCTTGATATGGATTCAGTCGGAAATTTAAGATTCCAATAAAGGTTATATGATTAATTGGATTTTGGGGGACGGGAGCGTAGAGAAAAATGTTGGAGGAGATTTGTGTCATTGGGCTTAAGGGGGGTGGGCACCCCTGTGTTTCACACTCAACTAAATCTGGTTTGGTGTCTATAACTTTGGATTTAGAAACAAAGTGGACTATTAACCTACTCTGAGGGGCCGCCTCAATTATTATTTTGAGCCCGAAATAACTTGTATTTTGTCGACCCTCTGTTACATAATTTTTGTTCAAACGCTATTTTATCACCTTGAAAGAAAATCCTTATAAGACAAATATGAATGGTTCGTGTCCGTTGTTTTTCTTGATTATTGTAACTTGCATTTTTATACAAGCTAAATCATTATTTTAAAACACTTAGATTAGACAACTTTAATTTTAAATAGTTTTGTGACAGTTTGGAATTAAACGTTATATTTTGATAAATAATAATCATTGTATATTTTAAATCCTTTTGTTATTTAGGATATCATACTTTATTCTTATAGGCTGGAAACCTGTTTATCCTAGTCACAACCATCAAAAATTCCTATATATCCTGAATTCCCTTTTGACTAAAAAATAAACTTTACTAGCCTTAACAGAATAGATTCGACTACAGTTTATGTCCTGCCTAATACCATACAGTAGCGTTGCAGATATTATTTTTTCTAACAAGCTGTTCTGTACGTGTTCGAAAACAAACAAAAAAATCACTATGGATAGTACTATAAATAAATGTCATTTTCAAGATATGTTGCGTGTGTCCAATTTTTAACATTCCTAATAATGAAAAATTCCTCAAATCACGGATTATCCGGAATTTCACCTATCCATATTGGACCTGGTTTCGTCAAATTTGGATAAACGAGTTTCTAGTGGACTTGTCATAGGTCTAACGAATGTCGTCAGCGTAGTGGTAATTCTATAAGAGATTATGTAAGCTATTCAATGATAAAAATAAGATTAGGAACTTTAACATATTAAATATTTTTTAAAAATTTTGTATTTATTTAATATGGAGTGAAGCAGAGGAGTGCCATTACTATTTGTGATGGTAATGGAAATGGTAATGAACAAAGTGGCTGGAAGACTCGGGGAGGAAAGAATTATTATTATTATTATTAGCATCGCGTCTTACTACCCATTCGGGTTATACGCACTTACGCTAATGTGTAATGGTATTGTGATAGTGAGATGAAATGAAGGACCTACAGTTTAACGTGGAATCCGAACCACGGTGGAGGCCTGGCATTCCCCACATTCACAAGATGTTTTGTCAGAGGTGAAGGAAGGGTTTGGTAATCAGATAAATCTTTGCCGGGACCTGGGATTGAACCCCGGCCGTCAGCATAGAAGTCTGACACTTTACCCCTAGACCACCAGGTCACCTGAGGAAAGAATTAAACCCATGATGTCTGTTGGTTACTTGATGGTATGGGGGTAGAAGGAAAATCAAGTACAGTAACAACTACAAGAATGGAATAAGGAAGTGAATGAGTGTGGAATAAAATTAAGAATGGTTAAGTGTGAAGAGATGGTAATGACAAGGAAGAGGATAAGGTTCAGTAAAGTTAAATAGTTGGATGAAGTGGAGCTGGGAAAAGTACAGAACATAATAAAAATCTCTAAAACGTGATTGAGGCTAAAGTTGTAAGGAAGTAAAGAGAATGTAATGAAAAGAGGACAGCAGGGAGAGTTGCTCTATAGGTGTGTAAGATACCTGCTATGGAGAATAAAAGTGCGCTTGAAGTGTAAGGAAGTGTTGTACAGGGCGTACTTTGTACCCATTGTCACATATGCAACATAAACATGGACATTGAATGTAAGAGAGACTAGAAAAGTGGAGGCTATGGTAAATGAAGTTCATGAGGAATATGTTAACTGTCACGAGGAAACAAGATAGGAGAAATATCGGAAGATTGGGAGTACATGAGAGTAGAGGAAGCAAGACTGATATGGTATGGGCGTGTAATGAGGATGGAAAACGAGAGGATGCCAAATAAAATTATGGAAATGAGTATGTAGGAAAAAGACCGCAAGGAAGGCCTAGAAAGAGATTGAAACAGCAGATAACAGAAAGTATGCAAGTGAAAGGAGAAGAATGGAAGCAATTAAAGGAAGAAGAATGGTGGATGGATAGAGAAAGATGGAGGCATTTTACTAAAGTGACCCGACCACAGGCTGAAAACAGTTGTGATGATGATGATGCGGCATCGGTGGCATGCAGACCACTCAATCCTAGCGTATAAGGCAAATTATATTTCGAACAAGTGCGTGAATGGTGGTGAAGTGTGAATGTGATGTTGTATGAAGATATTTGTTATGTGGAATTCACCTGAAAATAAGAGTGGAACCTAAACGGGTGGACATGTGGGATAAAATGTCGAGCACGTCTAGTCTGGTTTCCCGGTGATTGGCGGGGACTAGGTTAGAACTCCTTCAGGTTGTACTGGGTTGTTTTTCTAAAAGTTTTTACCACTCTCTCTTCACACAAGTGCGGGTGTATTTCTTCCAAACTCTACCATTCTCCTCCCTACTCGATTACAATTATTAAATGTGTTTGGATCTGCTTCTGTGGTCACATGGTCTAAGGCGTCACTCTTGCAATTGATTAAACTGTCGCTGACAGGGTTCGAATCAGTGGCGTAATTATGGCAATGTAGGAGATGCAGCTGCATTCAGGCCTTTAGTCAGAAGGGGCCCCGGTCCCGCACGGATACCAATATACCACGGAGAGTCAAGAGATAATAAGCAAACCTAATAAAAAAAAATCGACAAAGCAGTAATATGCTTTTGAACTATGCATTTGTGACTTGTTTCTATTTTTCACACCAACAGTATTGCTGATCTTGTCTGGTGAAGTAAACAAAAGGCTCTCAAACTACGACGGCAGTATTTTAATGACTTGTAAGAAAATCTATTTCTCCAGTTGTTGAGCTTTATCTAAATTCGAAGATAAAAATTGGAAAAAAAAATCTATACAACAGCTCGACGAACTTGCTTTAATCAAGTTTTCAGACATGAGCTCAAGTTAACCCGATGTTTGCTCACTTCTTTTTATTTTTTTGATAATTCCTGTTTCGGTAGCAACAGCAGAAAGAATAGGTCCTATGTTTAAGATTGTCAAGAATTACCTACGGAACATCATGGAACAAGTTCACCTGTCACAGTTAGCCCTCCTCAACATATAAGCAGAGTTCTCAGGAAAAATGAACGTCTCAGCCCTGATTGACTGACGACTTTGCTTCATTCAAATCGTGGAAGAAAATGCACGTTTTTTCAGAAACATGCATTTTATTTGATCTGGGGAGGAGAGGGGTGTCTGATGCCAATGTTCGCATCCGGGTCTTTGGTTTGTAGTTACGCCACTGGTTCGAATCCTGTCGGGTGTACTGTGGGTGTTTTTTGCCCAAAAGGTTTTTCACTCTTCCTCCACGCAAATGTGAGTACACTTCCTAGGAATTCAACCTACCTCATCCCTAACACATTAGCGTAATTTATACATATTCGTATAATCTGATCAGGTAGTAGACCTAAAACGAGTCAAAAAACAACAAAACCGTTTCCCTTGACGCTTGCACGTTCACCGAAAAATAAGAACAGAATCGTATTCACGTGACGAGCTCTAACCCAATCACGGTGTAATATGCTCGGCGCGGCTTGAAACAATACAGCTTTCCCTTTTATGCGTAACATCAGCTAGGGAGTTCCACTCAAATTTAAAAAACAAATGACTCAATCAGTGCACATGCACCTACAGAGCGAACTACTAATGGACATCTGCATCAACTGTTTTAAAATTGTGTATGTCAATATTGTTCTGTTTAGATTTGTTTCACGACACAATATAATCATTTTAAAATATCCATCTTGATAATTATCTTAAAGATCTGTATATCTAGTAGAAAATAAAATATGTAAGTAATCAGCTGTTTCTGGTGTTGCAAATCATCATGGGTCAACATACGTTTCTGCTAACGTGTGAATTGTTGCACCATTCAAGCTGATTTTGCTCTTTTTTTCGTCGAACGTGTTTATAAAGCTCAGTGTCTCGTGCTGAGTCTACCAGTGATGATGGCAGCTCGTTTACCTCACAGAAATTCCGCTACAAAATGCCGCGACTGCACATCTCTCTACACGTACTAATGGTCACGTGGATCCAAGGCGTCAGTCAGGCTAGCAATATACTGAATTCCCGGTGACCTTCAGGTCGGGCTCGAATCTCAGCTGGGCACCACGTCTTACTGCGTTTGGTTAGTGTGCATGTATATTAGTGACACTGATGTGTTAGGGATGAAGCCGCTTGAATTTTGAAGAAATATAGGCATACTCGCATTTGTTGGGAGGAGAGTGGAAAACCCTTTAGGAAAAACCATCTTCAGTACCCCCAACCAGGATTAAGACCCCGATCTCCCTGTCATCGGAGAGGGGGAGTATCCGTACCCTTTGGGGGTATGTGAACCCAATAATGGAAGTATTGTACTTGATCTCTGAACAATTAAAAAAATAAGTTGTTGCTATATTATAATGAGGGCCGGGTGAACCGGGCGGCTGCCCAGGCCACTAGCTCGAGGGGGGCACCATACAGACCCCCCAAACTAACATAACATATTCGGGGTGTAGCATAACAATCGTTCACTTTTTAATACTAACAGGAAATTTGACACATTGGTATAGTTTTTTTTTTGTGGTGGATAGAATAGGACTTAGTGCCACTTTTAAAAAGTTGTTCTACATCGGGCATATTGAAAAATGGCATCCTTAAGGTTTTTTTTGCAATCATCTCGTAAACAGTGTGTTTGCTATATTAAAAAATTAATCGTAGAGCATTGTCTACAAAACATGTACTTATAGTTTTGTTTGTAAATCTAACTGTGCTCGTCAAGGCCGTAGCAAGGGGGTGGGTTTGGGGGGTTCAACCCCTCCCCTCGAAAGGTTATGAACCAAATATATAGGACTTAATTTATGGTTCAAACAATATAAAAATTAAGATACAAGTACAAATTAGGGGGCTTTGTTACCATAAAAAGCACTTCAGAGAGCTTCTAAAGGTGTTAAATATCTAGAATTGTTCCTATCCTTCGGCAGTTAGGTGGTAATGTTCGCCATAAAAATAAACTCTTCAGATAGCTTCTAGAACTGTATCATTTATATTTTTTTCTAGCTTCCAGGATGTGCCCACCAAACTCCCCTGAAACTATTGGCTGACTACGGTCTTTGTACTCGTACAATCTCGCAGTGAAACGTTTATAGTATGTTTATCATTTGTAGGATTTCCCTTTAGATTATTGTACTATCACGTCCAGATTACGTGATATTTTGAAGCTGTTGGGTTTGGGGGTTATTTTCATATGTTTTCCTATTATTCCCCAGTTATATAAGAGGGCGTCAAAAAAAAAAGCAATCGCTCCGCCCTCCTCCTCCCCCCTCCCCCCGACTCAAAATTTACCTCAGTCCACCCCTGATTTTAAGAAACTCTCACCGTTATCAACACAGATTGTGTATTTGTGATTTGCCGTTTTTATATAAATAAATATGATAGTAAAATCCTTGTGAATGTCTTTGAGCTGTTCTATTCCTGGTTAATACCAAGCAGGGTGGACTGGCAGGATAGAAGTGGCCCAAGTATTTATATTTTTAATATTAAATTTAATCCAGTGGTCATTTGAGTTAAATTATTGATGATTATGTCGATATTCACTCCATTGAAAACATCAGCTTCTACTTTCTACAAATATTAGCAAAAAATGCTTCTGAATTGTTAATCACTAGCTGGGAGTCTATGTTTGAAATATTTAAGTTTGTAAAATGATCCTCCACCTGCAACTTGTGTTGATTACAAAGTTAGGAACAGTCAGCATTCAATAAAAAAAACGCTTTTACGTGTGGCCTAAGAAATTGTATATAAATAACAAATGGGTTAGGGTGGTTTTTAACATTTAATGCCACCGTGTATCTTCACAAAATATGTATTCTGAGCAATCTCAAACCTACTCACTGGTACTTCGGCTTAAAATCTAATAAATACAATCATTCATAAATTAATGGAGAGTTTTATTAGAGTTTAAGGTATGTGCTGGGACCCAAATCAAACCGGCCCACCGTGATAATTATCTCCCGGTGTCTCGACGGCCCAATCCATCCCTGTAAACCAAGCTTTTCACATCTTTTTGAATTCAAACTGGTACTAATAGGATTGGTGATGATGACGATGATGATGATGTTAGTGATAGTTTTGACAGTCTGGTGAAGGGGCCATGGAGACATATTGAGCACTCTATTGGGGGTCTATAATTGTAAAAAAGTTAACCCCTGCCTTAGGCCACGCCGCCACCGAAGCGGATAATTAGCGTTAAAAATATATCAACTGGAAAGAAAACGTTAGTTCGACACCTCGGCACAGTTGGTAGCTTGTCTGCTTGTTGGGCTAGGGGTTTCGGGAACTATTCCTGACATGATTGAAAAATGTAAGATATTGTAGAGGAAATAGAAATGAACGGATGGGGGATCGGGTGTATTGTCTGCTAATTAAGTTGGTTTGTATGCCACATGTTGATATAATCAGTCTGTTCATAAAGTGCATGTTAAATACCCCAGATCTATAATTAGACTGTACGTACGTTCGGACAGACACGACGAAAAACAAATATTAAAAAACAAAGAATGCTTTATTATGGTTGTTCAGTTTATAAGTTTTAGCTATTTAACGGCTAGTAGTACATCGGTAAATATTAGTAGAGTAATTTAACAAAATTGTTCCAGCATTCAATTTGACAGGGGATAAGAAAACCACAGTGAAAAATCACATGTACAAAATCACCACCAACCCACCCGGCCGAGGTTCAAACCTCTCCCTCACGGCAAACCAGACAAACAAGACTGCCCCCTTTTTCCCGGGTGCCCGCTAATGAGTTATCAAATTAACAAACTATATTGTATTTAACTACCCTTTTAATCTGCCCTGAGATAGGGTGTAAGTAAACTAATGTTACCTCCTTATGGTCAAGGTTGTCCATTTCAGTTTTAGTGGGTTCTAGTTTGATACTAGATGGTGCTTATCAGAATATAGTGTCTTTTCAAGTTTTTTCCACCGAATCTTACTAACCACATGAGCTACATGCATTTAATTACACCTATAAACTACGGATGATGAAAGTAGGCAATATTTAAGAATAAATGTGTCCGCATTTTCTTGGAGAGAAACAACTCTCTCAGTACACCCTATAGTGATTCCAACTCCTATTTCTTCGTCACCAGCAAACTAGATTCCTAGACTAGATTAGACTAGACCAGACCAGATTGGATGAGCCTGACATGGATGCCACGTGTCCAACAGTGCGGTATTGTATTGCTACCTACAGTAGTCCCGTGCTTCTTTGGTGCTGACTGACAACTCACATCTGACTTCTGACAGTCAACATTTAGGTATACACCTAAATGTTGACTGTCAGAAGTGACAGCTGCTAAACACATGTTTTTGCAGATCATATGGTTCGGCGTAGGGATACATAATTTGGTCTGGTAACTTTTCAAAGCCGTCAGCTGTCAGCTGTGAGCTGTCAGTCAGTACCAAAGAAGCGATAGAGCTACTGTAGAAATTATAATTCTTAGCTAGGATTAGGCAAGACACGTTGCTTGCGCTGTCCTAGGTTAAGTTAGTTTGTAAGCGATTTCATGATATAGTGTGTGCGTTTAGAAAGTGCACAATAAATACGCTGGGTAAAAAAAACACCAACGATAAAAGCAAAGCCACTAGAAAGATATAATATAGTATCAACAAGCATAGTTAGTTGGTGAATATAACACATAATACAATACATTTTAAGGCAGAAATTTTCCCCAGAATATGTCAGTATACAACTTACAAACAAGTTACCCTACTATGATAGCTAACGCCCAGTCCTATGTATTTACTAATTGGATAACAGTATGATCCTGTGTTAAATTAGTGAATATCTTCGCCATCGCAGACCGTCAGCTGGAACCATGTTTTTGGTTGACCATTTGAGCTACGATGTTTGCATGGCCAAGTGGCGTCAGAAGGGTGTTTGTGTAAAATAGTATTCCCACGTGATTACAAGGGCAAGTAGAGTCAGAAGGGTGTTTGTGTAAACTAGTATTCCCACGTGATTACAAGGCAAAGTGGAGTCAGAAGGGTGTTTGTGTAAACTAGTATCCCCACGTGATTACAAGGGCAAGTAGAGTCTGAAGGGTGCTTGTGTAAACTAGTATTCCCACTTGATTACAAGGGCAAGTATAGTCAGAAGGGTGCTTGTGTAAACTAGTATTCCCACGTGATTACAAGGGCAAGTAGAGTCTGAAGGGTGCTTGTGTAAACTAGTATTCCCACTTGATTACAAGGGCAAGTATAGTCAGAAGGGTGCTTGTGTAAACTAGTATTCCCACGTGATTACAAGGGCAAGTGGAGTTAGAAGGGTGTTTGTGTAAACTAGTATTCCCACGTGATTACAAGGGCAAGTAGAGTTAGAAGGGTGTTTGTGTAAACTAGTATTCCCACGTGATTACAAGGCAAATTGGAGTCAGAAGGGTGTTTGTGTAAACTAGTATTCCCACGTGATTACAAGGGCAAGTAGAGTCTGAAGGGTGCTTGTGTAAACTAGTATTCCCACTTGATTACAAGGGCAAGTAGAGTCTGAAGGGTGCTTGTGTAAACTAGTATTCCCACTTGATTACAAGGGCAAGTAGAGTCAGAAGGGTGCTTGTGTAAACTAGTATTCCCACGTGATTACAAGGGCAAGTGGAGTCAGAAGGGTGTTTGTGTAAACTAGTATTCCCACGTGATTACAAGGGCAAGTAGAGTCAGAAAGGTGTTTGTGTAAACTAGTATTCCCACGTGATTACAAGGGCAAGTAGAGTCTGAAGGGTGCTTGTGTAAACTAGTATTCCCACTTGATTACAAGGGCAAGTAGAGTAAGAAGGGTGCTTATGTAAACTAGTATTCCCACGTGATTACAAGGGCAAGTGGAGTCAGAAGGGTGTTTGTGTAATCTAGTATTCCCACGTGATTACAAGGGCAAGTAGAGTTAGAAGGGCGCTTGTGTAAACTAGTATTCCCACTTGATTACAAGGGCAAGTAGTCAGAAGGGTGCTCGTGTAATCTAGTATTCCCACGTGATTACAAGGGCAAGTAGAGTCAGAAGGGTGCTTGTGTAAACTAGTATTCCCACTTGATTACAAGGGCAAGTAGTCAGAAGGGTGCTTGTGTAATCTAGTATTCCCACGTGATTACAAGGGCAAGTAGAGTCAGAAGGGTGCTTGTGTAAACTAGTATTCCCACGTGATTATAAGGGCAAGTAGAGTCAGAAGGGTGTTTGTGTAAACTAGTATTCCCACGTGATTACAAGGGCAAGTAGAGTCAGAAGGGTGCTTGTGTAAACTAGTATTCCCACGTGATTACAAGGGCAAGTAGAGTCAGAAGGGTGCTTGTGTAATCTAGTATTCCCACGTGATTACAAGGGCAAGTAAAGTCAGAAGGGTGTTTGTGTAAACTAGTATTCCCACGTGATTACAAGGGCAAGTAGAGTCAGAAGGGTGTTTGTGTAAACTAGTATTCCCACTTGATTACAAGGGCAAGTAGTCAGAAGGGTGCTTGTGTAATCTAGTATTCCCACGTGACTACAAGGGCAAGTAGAGTCAGAAGGATGTTTGTGTAAACTAGTATTCCCACGTGATTACAAGGGCAAGTAGTCAGAAGGGTGCTTGTGTAATCTAGTATTCACACGTGATTACAAGGGCAAGTAGAGTCAGAAGGGTGCTTGTGTAAACTAGTATTCCCACGTGATTACAAGGGCAAGTAGTCATAATGGTGCTTGTGTAAACTAGTATTCCCACGTGATTACAAGGGCAAGTAGAGTCAGAAGGATGTTTGTGTAAACTAGTATTCCCACGTGATTAGAAGGGCAAGTAGAGTAAGAAGGGTGCTTGTGTAAACTAGTATTTCCACGTGATTACAAGGGCAAGTGGAGTCAGAAGGGTGTTTGTGTAAACTAGTATTCCCACGTGATTACAAGGGCAAGTAGAGTCAGAAGGGTGCTTGTGTAAACTAGTATTCACACGTGATTACAAGGGAAGTAGAGTTAGAAGGGTGTTTGTGTAAAGTAGTATTCCCACGTGATTACAAAGTAGAGTTAGAAGGGTGCTTGTGTAAACTAGTATTCCCACGTGATTACAAGGGCAAGTAAAGTCAGAAGGGTGTTTGTGTAAAGTAGTATTCCCACGTGATTACAAAGTAGAGTTAGAAGGGTGCTTGTGTAAAGTAGTATTCCCACGTGATTACAAAGTAGAGTTAGAAGGGTGCTTGTGTAAACTAGTATCCCCACGTGATTACAAGGGCAAGTAGAGTCAGAAGGGTGTTTGTGTAAACTAGTATCCCCACGTGATTACAAGGGCAAGTAGAGTTAGAAGGGTGTTGTGTAAATGTATTCCCACGTGATTACAAAAGTAGAGTTAGAAGGGTGTTTGTGTAAAGTAGTATTCCCACGTGATTACAAAGTAGAGTTAGAAGGGTGCTTGTGTAAACTAGTATTCCCACGTGATTACAAGGGCAAGTAAAGTCAGAAGGGTGTTTGTGTAAAGTAGTATTCCCACGTGATTACAAGTAGAGTATAGAAGGGTGCTTGTGTAAACTAGTATTCCCACGTGATTACAAAGTAGAGTTAGAAGGGTGCTTGTGTAAACTAGTATCCCACTGATTACAAGGGCAAGTAAGTAGAAGGGTGCTTGTGTAAACTAGTATCCCCACGTGATTACAAGGGCAAGTAGAGTTAGAAGGGTGTTTGTGTAAAGTAGTATTCCCACGTGATTACAAAGTAGAGTTAGAAGGGTGTTGTGTAAACTAGTATTCCCACGTGATTACAAGGGCAAGTAAGTCAAAGGGTGTTTGTGTAAAGTAGTATTCCCACGTGATTACAAAGTAGAGTTAGAAGGGTGCTTGTGTAAACTAGTATTCCCACGTGATTACAAGGGCAAGTAAAGTCAGAAGGGTGTTTGTGTAAACTATATCCCACGTGATTACAAGGGCAAGTAGAGTTAGAAGGGTGTTGTGTAAAGTAGTATTCCCACGTGATTACAAAGTAGAGTTAGAAGGGTGTTTGTGTAAAGTAGTATTCCCACGTGATTACAAAGTAGAGTTAGAAGGGTGCTTGTGTAAACTAGTATCCCCACGTGATACAAGGGCAAGTAGAGTCAGAAGGGTGCTTGTGTAAACTAGTATTCCCACGTGATTACAAGGGCAAGTAGAGTCAGAAGGGTGCTTGTGTAAACTAGTATTCCCACGTGACTACAAGGGCAAGTGGAGTCAGAAGGGTGTTTGTGTAAACTAGTATTCCCACGTGATTACAAGGGCAAGTAGTCAGAAGGGTGCTTGTGTAAACTAGTATTCCCACGTGATTACAAGGGCAAGTAGAGTCAGAAGGGTGCTTGTGTAAACTAGTATCCCACGTGATTACAAGGGCAAGTAGAGTTAGAAGGGTGCTTGTGTAAACTAGTATTCCCACGTGATTACAAGGGCAAGTAGAGTCAGAAGGGTGCTTGTGTAAACTAGTATTCCCACGTGATTACAAGGGCAAGTAGAGTCAGAAGGGTGCTTGTGTAAACTAGTATCCCACGTGATTACAAGGGCAAGTAGAGTTAGAAGGGTGCTTGTGTAAACTAGTATTCCCACGTGATTACAAGGGCAAGTAGAGTCATAAGGGTGCTTGTGTAAACTAGTATTCCCACTTGATTACAAGGTTTGGAACGCTCAGTTTTCTAGCCAGGTTTCACTAGAAGGTTAACTTAATGTTTATTTTCATTTTTCTTTATAACATCGCGTTTTACTCCCCGTTCGGTTTATACGCATTTGTAAATGTGTTGATTTTAGAGGAAGTGTAGCCAAATTTGCGTGGGAATCCATTTAGGGAAAACAACCTTCAGTACACTGAACAGGGATTTTAACCCCGATATCGGCACTTTGCTCAGTCTTTTGTGGCAATGACGCTTTAAACCAGGGATGGCGAGACTTTCCCGAGCAGTGTGCCACTGAACTAACCTAGTGTGGCACTAAACTAACCTAGTGTGCCACTGAACTAACCTAGTGAGCCACTGAACTAAATATGTGCCATTAAACTAACTAGTGTGCCACTGAACTAACCTAGTGTGGCACTGAATAACCTAGTGTGGCACTGAACTAACCTAGTGTGCCACTGAACTAACCTAGTGTGGCACTGAACTAACCTAGTGTGCCACTGAACTAACCTAGTGAGCCACCTGTTATTTACTTTTAAATGAGTATTTAATATTCAAAATTACCTGATTCGGTGACCACTTAGTCTAAGGCGTCACTCTCAATTTGGACTAGACTGTCTATGACAGAGAAGTCTGGGTTCGAAACCCGGTCGGTTGTACTGACGGGGAGGGTTTCTTCAAAATTGTTTTCGACTTTCACTTCACGCAAATGTGGGTACATTTTCTCAAAATGCAACCATTTACATCCCTAGCTCATTAGCGTAATTAGTACATAGGCGTGTAACCTTAACAGGTAGTAGACCAGACGCGAAGCTAAAAAAATCTCAATTTTTTTTAATACTATGAAATGCAATGAACAACTTAAATAAAATTGTAGATGCTATAAGAATGACTACATTTTAAAGAAGGAAAATTTACTAAATTGTCAAGGTGAGTTAGAGAATATTAATGTAATTAACTTATAAACAAAATACTACATTGATAAAAGTTTTATATGGTACTTAGTTTTTCCACGTCGGTGTGCCAAAGATTTGTCATTCCGGCTATGCAGTCACCGAAGCAGGACGGTTTATTGTTTAAAAAAAAAGAGTATATATGGACACGCTTTGGGAATGTGTGGAATGTCAGGCCCTCACCGTGGTTCGGAGCCCACGTTAAACTGTAGGTCCTCTCTGCTTCATCATCATCATCATCACATTCTCACGTATCACCCTATCATCTGGGGATGATGGTGTCACCCCCTCCCCCCACCTCTGAAATAATTCCTCCACAAGCCAGGAGAGCAGAGGTAGGCCTAAGATAAGGTCGAATGAAACCAGATCTAGAGCATTAGCCCCAACCCACCATATATATGGTAGTGAGGTGTGTGTCTATTTCTCAAGTTTAATCTTACAGTTGATAGCAAAAATATTTGATTCCATTTCTCAAACCTCGCTTCGTTCTTTCCAAGAAACGCCCTTTATTATTAACCAATAACACATTGGATGAAACAAAAAAAAAAGTTGTTATATGAAATGTTTATAGAGCTAGTTTTACCGGGGAGAACGAATTGCACCCACAAAATAGTTTTGGGATCATTAGGAGTAAGGTCTCACCTATTTAACTCTATTACTAGAGCCATAGAGTCAGTCATTTGTTTACAATAATAATATGACAAACATTCAATCTCTATTTAAACCGGGTCACCTGGGTAATACGGTTTTCAAAGACGGGTGTATTGGTCGTGTCCCCCCTTAGCCGGGGGAGGCCGTCCGACTGCCCACGACCCGACGTTCCTAATGGGAATGCCAGGCCTCCCCAGTGGTTCGGAGCCAACGTTAAACTATAGGTCCTTCATTTCATCTCACAATCACCCTACCATTACACATTAGCGTAAGTGCGTATAACCCGAACGGGTAATAAGACGCGGTGCTAATAATAATAATAATAATCTATTTAAACCCTGTTTGCTGTTTGCCCGTTGGGTTAGGCTAGGCTAGTTTTTTTATGCAAGGGCGTAGAAAGGGACTGATTTGGAACTCCTAAGATTTGCTGCACCCCCCTTAAAGGGGCTCTCATATGATACAAATTTAATGATGGAGTGTTTTATTTGACTACAGTTTTAATTGTATAGGTCATAAACTTAATAATAGTTCATTAATATGTTAAAATTCGCCTTTAAGGCGTACTTAGTGAAATTTCCGACTGTAAAATTAGCTCTGTCGACATTTCAAATACCTTTATTTCCCTACAATCAATGGTATTGGAAAACAAAGGACATTTCTTGGAATGAGCCTAGTGAATTAGGGTCCAAGAAATGTAGTCAAACACTTTTGCTATCACCTGTAAGATCTTACTCTTGCAGAATCAACAAGAGGAAAGAGCAGCTTAAATAAAAGAACTGTCAGATAAGGAGTTTGTAGTTTACGTAGGTCTGACACCTTAGACACTTGGTAGTGTGTCTGCTTAGTGATCTAAGAGTCCAGGGTTTGATTCCCGGAATTGCTGAAAATGTATCATTTATGAAAATATGAGCTTATCCTTTAACATTGATAAATTAACGGTCGGGGAATGTATGTTGTGCCTCTCCTAGTCTTAAGTTAGATTAGAGTTATGACAGGCCTAGCGAGCCGGCAGTGGAAAATATAAAGTTTGAATAAAAAACTGACCAGGCCACAGGCTGGAAACAGTAATGGATGTAAGGTAAAATGTAAAATGTAGTTTGGTTTCCTGCCCTTCCAGCATCCATTCTTTCAACAGATCTACCGGCATACGCAAATCATTCTTTTGTAGCTATGAAGATTTACACACTAAGAAATATAATTTTCATTTGAAGATTTACATATTAAGAAAATACTTTTCATAGGTACTACATTGAATATATATACCCTTTACATAATACATGAGTTATGGATATACATTTCATCATTACAGACAATAATGACAAGATTACGTGAATATACTCTTCACATATTACAGATATATAAACTGTTCATGCTATAGATTGATTACATGAATACATTTTTCTGCATAAACCTTCATAGCCTTTATATGTAAGTCTCACTTCACTTTACTCGATGTCTGATCACTAGGAGGCGGATTTACAGGCACTAAATTTTTTTAAAGAAAGCAGGCAAATAGGCACTAAAAATTTCAAAAATAGGCACATAAATAGGCATTATAAAGTAAAAATGACAGTAAGTAGGCATTAAAAAGAAAAAATAGGCAAATAAATAGGCATAGTAATGAAAAAAAGGCACCAAAATACTCAATTTTTTATTATTTCATTCTTAATATCCAGCATACACTTTCCATAAACACAAATTAATTACTATTAGAGTTAATTACCAAATACTTCTCAAGATTTTCAGGTGTACATTTTGTTCTGTTGTCTGACAAAATGTTTTTATACTGTGAGAAATTTCTCTCGACTTCACATGAAGTCATTGGGTAAAACTTCAGACAAGCTATCTCAGCTGAGCTATGCTTGACTTCTGGGAGTGATGTAGTTTGTCCTTTCAAGATGTCCGCAATACTTGCCATCACTTTCCACCCAGGTTTTCGCTGCAATACTCTGTTAAATTTGTCGACGATGTCTGTGCCAACTGAGCCATAAGCCTGATTCATGTTTTCTTCTATTCTCCACATTATCTTCACAGCTTTCATAAGAGGCAAATCCCTCACCTCTAAAACTGTGATTGCTCCAAGAAGATTTCCAAAATTGCTTTTTACATATGTCAGTGGTTTCATCAACAGTAGCCCAAAAGTATGTTTCTCCAATATCTTCTCGGATCTTCTCAACTGTCTTAAACGAAATAAAAAGAATGTTTATTGTTAATAATAAATAGAATTCAGTTAATATTTTTAATATCAGAAATAAAAACTGTTATTGTAAAGACTTACGGATAAATAAGTTGAATGCAAGTAGTGTTTCCTCAGAGTAGATTCATCTGGTATCTTCAAGTTGGTATATTTGCTGAGAAAAGCATTGAAATCTGGATTCTCCAGCTTTTTCCAAGGAATACTTGCAGAGCACAAGTCAGCAGAGAATTACTCTTGGGTTTTATCTGCATTGTTAACTTTAGAAAAAAATAATTGTATTGATCCTGTTTTCTTTCTGTAATTCTTCATAAGTATTGCAGTATTTTTGTGTTGTTCTAGGTGATACTTCTTCTCGTATTTTACCTAAATATTATATGTGGAAATTTTCATCCAATAATATATGTGAATTCTACAAATTCACAAAGCATCACCTCACAAGAGAACTAAGATTTTTTTGTAAGATAGTTATGCTACGCTTTAATAAATATTTACACTTTGTCGTTGAAATCCTTCAATAAGAAATGAAACCTAGTTTGAACGATAGTAAATAATTTACACTGAGTCCAATACAAAGAAATATTATTGAACAGATATGCACATCTAACAACAGCGTAATATACACCACCACTGAATGAACTGACACTGCTGTGCAAATCTTTGTCGACAGTCTGACCAGTCTGAACATATATCAGAGTATACACGTGGACTGACCTAAGGAGTGAAGGGGAGAGGGGGGGGGGGGGTAGCCGCAAGTATTTAGAAAGAAAAAAGAGGGTGTGAGTAAGAGAGAGAGATAGAAAAAAGGCACTTTAAGACTCCCATTTGTAAAATAGGCACTAAACACCGAAATAAGCATTTATAGGCACTATAAAAGTCATCACACTATCTTCGCAATCATCGAAAGTAAACTTATACCTCAAAAGTCTACTTTTCAAAGCATAGGAATAAAAAAGGCATTTACGACGCATTTAGGGTAAAATCCACCCCCTACTGATCACGTTTAAAATAGTGATACCACTGCAGTGTGTTGACTGCTCGTGTAATATATATCTTTTATCGTCTATGGAGTAAAGGGCGATCCAATTACATGTATGGCTATATAGCCTGAATTCTACCGCTCTTATTAAACGAGCCTCTTTCATAACAATGATCTAGTTTGGTTGTAAGGCAATCAATGTAATCTTCTAGCGAAAATGTTCCTACTCTTAACGCCTTAGCTTTGAACGTTTCACCCTCTCCTAGAATTGCAAAAGAGTAGAATTTTTGAAGTAAACGTATAAATAAACGCGATAATAATTCGACCTCGAGCCCTTAAAATACTTATGGCTATTCTTAAATACTATTTTTGAACATTTTGATTTTTTTTCGAAAATGGATTTAGCAATATTGTTTAAAGTGGATATCTGTGTGTATTTGACATGACAAATCATACTCTATACCTAGAGAGGGGTAAGGGGCTCCAGACTTCCCCTCAAATTTGATGGAATCTAGGAGGTTCATACATATTATGTAGGTATAGAAACTTTTATTGGCTAAAGTTTTAGTAAAATGTTCAAGTTGGAACCCCCAACCCCTCCCCAAATATATTCTACTCCCTTGATTCAATGTAACATTTGACTGTATAATTGATTAAATCAAACTTTAATGTATAATTTTAAACGAGACAATAAAATGTATCTGTTCTCTGCTTGGGACGCAGCTCAGGTGGTAGTAAAATGTATCTGTTATCTCCTTGGGACGCAACTCAGGTGGTAGTAAAATGTATCTGTTCTCTCCTTGGGACGCTACTCAGGTGGTAGTAAAATGTATCTGTTCACTCCTTGGGACGCAATCAGGTGGTAGTAAAATGTATCTGTTCACTCCTTGGGACGCAACTCAGGTGGTAGTAAAATGTATCTGTTATTTCCTTGGGACGCAACTCAGGTGGTAGTAAAATGTTTCTGTTTACTCCTTGGGACGCAACTCAGGTGGTAGTAAAATGTATCTGTTATCTCCTTGGGACGCAACTCAGGTGGTAGTAAAATGTATCTGTTCACTCCTTGGGACGCAACTCAGGTGGTAGTAAAATGTATCTTTTCTCTCCTTGGGACGCAACTCAGGTGGTAGTAAAATGTTTCTGTTCACTCCTTGGGACGCAACTCAGGTGGTAGTAAAATGTATCTGTTATCTCCTTGGGACGCAACTCAGGTGGTAGTAAAATGTATCTGTTCATCTCCTTGGGACGCAACTCAGGTGTAGTAAAATGTATCTGTTCACTCCTAGGGACGCAACTCAGGTGGTAGTAAAATGTATCTGTTCTCTCCTTGGGACGCTACTCAGGTGGTAGTAAAATGTATCTGTTCTCTCCTTGGGACGCTACTCAGGTGGTAGTAAAATGTATCTGTTCACTCCTTGGGACGCAACTCAGGTGGTAGTAAAATGTATCTGTTATCTCCTTGGGACGCAACTCAGGTGGTAGTAAAATGTATCTTTTCTCTCCTTGGGACGCAACTCAGGTGGTAGTAAAATGTATCTGTTATCTCCTTGGGACGCAACTCAGGTGGTAGTAAAATGTATCTGTTCTCTCCTTGGGACGCAACTCAGGTGGTAGTAAAATGTATCTGTTCTCTCCTTGGGACGCTACTCAGGTGGTAGTAAAATGTATCTGTTCTCTCCTTGGGACGCAACTCAGGTGGTAGTAAAATGTATCTGTTC
This sequence comes from Timema cristinae, assembly GCA_039000515.1. NCBI lineage: Eukaryota > Metazoa > Arthropoda > Insecta > Phasmatodea > Timematidae > Timema > Timema cristinae. The sequence continues at coordinate 31,511,672 of JBCFYV010000012.1, read as the reverse complement.
TCTCCTTGGGACGCTACTCAGGTGGTAGTAAAATGTATCTGTTCTCTCCTTGGGACGCAACTCAGGTGGTAGTAAAATGTATCTGTTCTCTCCTTGGGACGCTACTCAGGTGGTAGTAAAATGTATCTGTTCACTCCTTGGGACGCAACTCAGGTGGTAGTAAAATGTATCTGTTATCTCCTTGGGACGCAACTCAGGTGGTAGTAAAATGTATCTGTTCTCTCCTTGGGACGCAACTCAGGTGGTAGTAAAATGTATCTGTTATCTCCTTGGGACGCAACTCAGGTGGTAGTAAAATGTATCTGTTCTCTCCTTGGGACGCAACTCAGGTGGTAGTAAAATGTATCTGTTATCTCTTTGGGACGCAACTCAGGTGGTAGTAAAATGTATCTGTTATCTCCTTGGGACGCAACTCAGGTGGTAGTAAAATGTATCTTTTCTCCCTTGGGACGCAACTCAGGTGGTAGTAAAATGTATCTGTTTCTCCTTGGGACGCAACTCAGGTGGTAGTAAAATGTATCTGTTATCTCCTTGGGACGCAACTCAGGTGGTAGTAAAATGTATCTTTTCTCTCCTTGGGACGCAACTCAGGTGGTAGTAAAATGTATCTGTTATCTCCTTGGGACGCAACTCAGGTGGTAGTAAAATGTATCTGTTCTCTCCTTGAGACGCAACTCAGGTAGTAGTAAAATGTATCTGTTCACTCCCCGAAGTTCGTCTAAGGCATGCGCAATATGTTCCCTAGCGATCCTGAATGTTTTCCCCCCTATGTCTCCCGTATTTTCCCCCTCTGTGGCTGATTGTATTTATACGGGCATCTGAGCCTACTATAGACACAATTGGGCCTTAACCGTACTAGGAGAAGGAGAAGCTCCGGCTTCATTCGTATTATAATGTAAGATCTAAATTACTTTCTGGCAACCTTAACTTCGCTTTCTGTTAAAATTAATTATTCAAAATTCCCTTTTGGCGTCATTTCAATTTATCTTTAAAATATGGAGCATAGTAGTAAATTTAATTTGACCTTGTTGATATCGATTAGTGACAGGGTATTGGCATCACTATGCGAGTCGAGTTGTAATCCTTGCTGGATAATAATCGATTACTAACCTTTAAGAGATATCGATTTTCTTTACATCAATTTAGAATGTGTTTTTAACTTGATATTTCTGTGAGAAATATTTAAATGCATGTTCGCGGGAACATTGAGTTGGTTGAACTTAGGATTAACAATTGTACCTTTGCAAAAGACTCGTGACTATTTAATGTTATGAATTATTCGGAGTAAATTTGTGGATACCAAATTAGGGTAATTTTCTTATGTTTAGTTCAAGGAGGTTATTAAGTTTAAATACGCTTTGGTATTTAACTGTTAATATATAAACTATATTATTGTAAGCTTTCTCTTGTAACGTATCTTAATCATCACAAAAATTATGACTGCCATTAAAAAAAAGGAACCAAAGCCTATTAATGTTTTGTGGCCTATCTACTCTCTCGGCGCTAAAGTAAAGTAAATGATTATTCCTTTGGTATGAACTTTGTAAAATCTACTGATAATACTATAGCATTTTTACGACCTTTTGGTGAATACCGTAAATATTATACAATTATATATATTACAACTATATTTGATGTTCAATATTTAATCATTTTAAATAAATTTGATATTCTATATTCTACAAATATCTTCTTGACATGATTTCTTCCGTAATATAAGGATTTCCCACCATACCCTAGGTATACGAGAGTATATTTAAGTAAGTTTTCTAATATGGTGAACATGATGAGCAGTATATATCCTTTACCTTCTCTTGAGATGGACTATCCATATGTTTTACTCTGCGACAGGTGGGAGTTGCGAGATCTGATGTTTTGAATGTTGTCATTAAACATTAAAAGGACAGAACTCCTTGCATTCACTCCTGATGTCCCCCCCCTTTTTTTGTATGTACCTTTCTTGTAGTTTGAGCCTCCCCTCCTTTAGGATGGTTCATGCAGAATGGTTTAAAAATGGGCATTGTACTGGCCAGCTGTATTACGGGACTTAATTTGTTGGAGGAAATTCACCAAAAAACAAATCTCGTCAAAAGAAGCGTTGGTGGGTTCACCCCACATTACCGAACTGTATCTCAACAGGACAGTTTCATATTATGTTTATGGATCACAGAATGTACCCAGAGAAGTTCTTTTTGTACTTAAATAATGTCTGTGATTTCATTTGATGAACTACTTGGTTTAGTGAATGAAAATATTGCAAAACGTGATACCATATTGAGGGAGAGTGTTTATCATTCTTGCTGTAAGACTTGTGACATTGAGGCACAACTGCCTGTTAACGCCTGGTGTAGTTTTACTCGCGTTTTTACCGCTAGGTGGTTTTAACGCCTCCAGGGGTAGCGGTCAAAACGCTTACCTAGACGAAAACTTATTTTCTAACTTGGTAACAAGAGTTTCATTCAAAGGCGCTGTTGTTAGCGTTTTAACCGCTAGTATAGAATAGGCCTAACGCACTAATTCGTGTTAGAGTAGACTGCCAATGATGGGGAGATCGTGGTTATAACCCGGTAGGGTGCGCTGAGTTGGTTTTTCCTAAATTGTTTACCTCTATTACTCTCAACACGCGAAAGCGGGTGCACTTACTATAAATTACACCTACCTCATACCTAACCCATTAGTGTAATTAGTACATAGGCGTATAACACGAATGGGTAGTAAGACGCGGTGCTATAAAAAAACTCATGTCAACTAACAGTAAGCCTGTAACCCAGTGGCTCTCAAATTTGTTTTAGATTGTACCTTTTGGTCATGACAAAATGTATATTGTACCCTCATGACAAATTTTCCCCAAATTACAAATAACAAGTAATCAATCAAAGGAAGCATTTTCCCTCAGTCATCTCAAAAATTCCCCAACACATTTGGTTCTCTCGTAATGTTGCCAATTTTCTCTTAAAGAGCTGTTCATGTACCCCTGAAAGTCACTCACGTACCCCTGGGGGTACGCATACCCCAGTTTGATAACCAATGCTGTAATATATTCTTTAATAACTTTATTATATTTTTGAATATTGTTTTTTGTGTTATTGGCTCAGAGGACAAGCAAGGAAATCTTGCCAAAGAAGGGTAAAAAGTAGATTGAAAAAATATATTATCGATGTTAATAATATTTAGCTATTAAATAACTTTCCATCATATACATTTTCATAAACGTTTTGAAGGCTGGTATGGTAAAATCTTTCATAATATCCATTCTACAATATTATCTATATCATCTTCTAAGTTCAAACACGTAACATGGACGCGATATACCTACTTTACTATAAGAGTATGGTTAAATCATTATAATTTTCATTGGTAAAATTAATATTAAAATACAATTATTCTGATAAAAAAGTTAAAATAATTATTATTAGCCTACTAGATTATAAAAAACTTTTTCCAGACTAAAATGTTGATACTGATACTTACTGTCAACAATACTTTTCTTTCGATACTAGTACGGTATCGATATTTTTCTTCCAATACTTCTAATAAGTACAGTATCGATACTTTTTATCGATACCACATCCCTACCCGCGTATGGCCAAGGGAAAGTATATGAGTTTTATTTTGTGATTGAAATTTATTTATTCGAGTTCCATTCACAGTTGGTATTGTTTCTGCCTATTGAACTAACAGTCCTGGGCTTGATTCTCAGTTTGACCGAAAATGTTGTAATTGGTGAAGTGTGAGTATACCCTTTCACATTGATGAATTAACGGCTGGGGGTCAGGGTGTTGTGTCTGTTAGAGATTTAAGTTTGTTTTTTAAGTCGTGTACTGATTTTTTCTGTCAGTTCAGAAATTACCCGTTAGGTACCTTAAATAAAATAAAATGAAAACATAATTGTAGGTCTATCAATTTGGCCGTTTGGATTTGTGTTTATGATCAACACTGGTGGCCGTATGGTCTAAGACGTCACACTCACAATAGACTAGATAGCTGGTGACGAGGTCGAGGTTCTCATTTCGTCAGGGTGCATGAGTGAGGGTGGGTTTTTTTTGTGGTTTTCTCATGGCCTCTCCATGCTAATGCAGGCGCATTTCCTTTAAACTACATTATTACATCCTTTTTGTCTTTTTTCCCTCCCGTCCGGGCTCTTTTAATTTAATTATTATTATTATTATTAGCACCACATCTTACTACCCATTCGGGTTATACGCACTTACGCTAATGTGTAATGGTAGGGTGATTGCGAGATGAAATGAAGGACCTACAGTTTAACGTGGAATCCGAACCACGGTGGAGGCCTGGCATTCCTCACATTCACAAGATGTCTTGTCAGAGGTGAAGGAAGGGTTTGGTAATCAGATAAATCTGTGCCGGGACCGAGGATTGAACCCCGGCCGCCAGCACAGAAGTCTGACACCTTACCCCTATACCACCAGGTCACCGTTTTAATTTAATTAACTTCATGGGTTAGAAGTAGTATAGGAATATTTTAGAGGAAATGTACCAACATTTGCGTAGAGGTAGAGTGTAAGGCTATGTACAATCGCCCGTGATCCAGTTTGTTGCCTTAGAAAAAGGAGTGTCAAACTCATTTAATCACAAGGGCACTATTCAAAATTAAAATGATTGAGGGAACCACATATTAAAAAAAAATTCTTGCTAAGTGAAAATTACTTCAAATTGATCGATACATTTTAAATATTTTATCAAGAAATGTATGATTGTCGATCAAGAATTTTTTAGAAAATTTATCATTTGATAAACGTTATCAATTAGATGCAACGTTGGGAATTTGATGCAATTAAATGTGACTAGATATAAAATTGCAATATATTATAATTTTGCAACATTTGATTTAAAAAAAAATCAGTCACGTTGTATGTTGGTTCATCAAAATTTCACGTGGGCTGCACAGACTCATGGATACGGCCACATACGGATCATGGGTTGCACGTTTGACATTCCTGCCTTATTGGGCCACACGACCACCAATGCAGGTATCTTTGGTGTTAAACGTAACAATATTCATCTTATTATAGTTGTTATTATTACGATCGTTATCGGTCCATGCCCTGCACTTGTTCCTCCAAGCATAGAACAAGTTATCAGGCAGGCCCTGGCCTTGTCTCTAGGACAGAGAGGCGAGACCTGGCAACAGCGCCTTCACTGAATCAGATCAATGCACTCGACGCCTCCGATCAAAACTTGTTGGCCCGGTGCCGGGCTGCACAAGGTGACCTTGTCCAAGGTGAAGGCTGGCCGAAAAGAATGATAACAGCAGAGTGACGTCAGGACGATAATGTGTCACACTTTTGAGGATTCCCGGTGGGTTTTTTCTTCGAACCATTGAGACCCATTTTATGGATTTCTTGAAAAAATAAAGTGGTGAATTCCAATGGAAGCACGTTAAGCGATTGAGAGGTAAAAGAAATGTATCCTCATTCGTGTGGAGAGGGTTTGGAAAGCCACAGTGATAAATTGTATGCATAAAACCACCCACTAGAGCACACGGCCGATATTCGAAACTCGACCGTCCTGTGAACGACAATCCGGTATATTGAGAAACCGACGCCTTAGATCACGTGGCCACCAATAAATGTTTGAAACCGTTTAACAGGGTCATTACCCACTTCAGTGGTCGAGTGGTCTAAGGCATCACTCTCGTGTTAAACTGCTCAGCTGATGACAGGGAGATCAGGGTTCGAATCCCGATCGGGTTTACTGAATGGTTTCCCACTCGCCTTCCACACAAATGCGGGTAGATTACTTATAAAATACAGCCTTCTTTAGCCTTACCCTATTAGAGTAAGTTATCATTATATGGATATAGCAAAAAACAATGACTCGAGATAAAGATAACGCTCGAACCACGAATCGCATCGTAGTGCTGTTATTTTCTGCTTTATTCACTTGACAACAGTGTTATTATTATTATCACCGCGTCTTAGTACCGTTCGGGTTATACGCTCTTACTCTAATGTGTAATAGTAGGGTGAATGTGAGATGAAATGGGGACCTACAGTTTAACGTGGAATCCAAACCACGGTGGAGGCCTGGCATTCCCCACATTCACAAGATGTCTTGTCAGAGGTGAAGGAAGGGTTTGGAAATTAGATAAATCTGTGTCGGGACCGAGGCCACACAACAGTGAGATCGTTTTTAACTAGTTCTATTTCAATTTTGTCATATTATCCTGCATCATGGTTGGACGTCTAGTTAGAGCGGTTTTGCTAACTTTAGTAACGCGTTATCCGTGAATTGAGACGGGAATTTTAAGCTAATTGATATAATAAAGTACATAAATATCATCAATTGGTGCAAAATATTAAATTTTAAATATATATAATAAATAAATAAATCTGTAGATTTTGACACCACCATTATATACTCGTCTCAGTGGTCGAACAGTTTGAGGCGTCATTATCACAATATACTGAACTGTTGATAACGGGAAGATAAGGGTTCAAATCCCGGTGAGGTGTGTTAAGGGTGTTCTCAATAAATGAGTTTCTACTTCCCCTCCACGAAAATGCAGATACACTTCCTCTCAAAGTTAACCTTCCTCATCCCTAATACATTAGCGTATTTAGTACATAAGAGTACAGCCCTAACGGTTAGTAAAACGAGGTATTATATAAATAAAAACATTACACGAGCTGGTCCAAGAAGCTAGTTGCCAAGGAGCGCTGCGTTGCTATAGATCAATGTACATTTCTCTCAAACAAACCCCAAAATAGTGTTTCTCGCACCACCCCAACATTCACCGGCACCAGGGGGAAAAGCTGATATAGTCTTGTGATGAACAGAGACTTTTTCATCCTCTCCTTCTCGCACACGAAACCCCGACCAATATAAGTCACCCAAAAGGATGTTAGGGTGAATCCAGATTAAGACAGAAGGAAGAGAAACCACAGTTGAATGAATATTTTGACCGACACATCCAGACCGACTCAACATTGTGATGAGTCCATAGTTAGACTCTGGTTATAGTCTAGACCACAGACAAGATCCCCCTATTAGGACTATAGGTGGTCTAAAGGCAGACAGTCTGCTATGGTGTAGTAGATATACATTAGGGAATATACTATCCTATTGGCTATTAGGGGAAGAGGAGGGTGTATAGTACCAGTATTAGCTATCAAGGGAAGAAGAGGGAATATCAGAGGAGGGTGTATAGTACCAGTATTAGCTATCAAGGGAAGAAGAGGGAATATACTATCCTATTGGCTATTAGGGACAGAGGAGGGTGTATAGTACCAGTATTAACTATCAAGGGAAGAAGAGGGAATATACTATCCTATTGGCTATTAGGGGAAGAGGAGGGTGTATAGTACCAGTATTAGCTATCAAGGGAAGAAGAGGGAATATACTATCCTATTGGCTATTAGGGGAAGAGGAGGGTGTATAGTACCAGTATTAGCTATCAAGGGAAGAAGAGGGAATATACTATCCTATTGGCTATTAGGGGAAGAGGAGGGTGTATAGTACCAGTATTAACTATCAAGGGAAGAAGAGGTAATATACTATCCTATTGGCTATTAGGGACAGAGGAGGGTGTATAGTACCAGTATTAGCTATCAAGGGAAGAAGAGGGAATATACTATCCTATTGGCTATTAGGGACAGAGGAGGGTGTATAGTACCAGTATTAACTATCAAGGGAAGAAGAGGGAATATACTATCCTATTGGCTATCAGGGACAGAGGAGGGTGTATAGTACCAGTATTAGCTATCAAGGGAAGAAGAGGGAATATACTATCCTATTGGCTATTAGGGACAGAGGAGGGTGTATAGTACCAGTATTAGCTATCAAGGGAAGAAGAGGGAATATACTATCCTATTGGCTATTAGGGGAAGAGGAGGGTGTATAGTACCAGTATTAGCTATCAAGGGAAGAAGAGGGAATATACTATCCTATTGGCTATTAGGGACAGAGGAGGGTGTATAGTACCAGTATTAACTATCAAGGGAAGAAGAGGTAATATACTATCCTATTGGCTATCAGGGGAAGAGGAGGGTGTATAGTACCAGTATTAGCTATCAAGGGAAGAAGAGGGAATATACTATCCTATTGGCTATTAGGGACAGAGGAGGGTGTATAGTACCAGTATTAGCTATCAAGGGAAGAAGAGGGGATATACTATCCTATTGGCTATTAGGGACAGAGGAGGGTGTATAGTACCAGTATTAGCTATCAAGGGAAGAAGAGGGAATATACTATCCTATTGGCTATCAGGGGAAGAGGAGGGTGTATAGTACCAGTATTAGCTATCAAGGGAAGAAGAGGGAATATACTATCCTATTGGCTATTAGGGACAGAGGAGGGTGTATAGTACCAGTATTAGCTATTAGTAGGCTTGCCAATCCTCCCGAATTGGGCGGGAGTCTCCCAGAATCATGACTACTTCCCGTCTCCCGGGAATCCCTATCCGGGAGTTAGATACCTCCCGGATTTCACAAGCAATACCAACAAACTTTATGGAACGTTGCCTTACGTATTTGGATAAGTAGTACGATTTTGAAGGCTCTAGTTGCAAAAACATGTCTGTTTTGTCTTAAAAGAAACACCTAATGGATGGGATAATCTTCAGAAACTTACTGAAACCCTTCACCGAGAAGTTGAGGACCACAAGCAATTGTACATTGAGTTATTTATCCTTAGAGGAGTTCAGAATACTCTCACTGCAATTTAATGAGTGGTTATGATTTCTTTAAACAATTTGTAGGGATGGACTGTTGCAGCTAGTTTAAAACATGTTGTTTCATTCGCGTTATTAATCGCAGTTTCAAATGCTAATAGTGAACGTACATTAGTCGTGATGGGTATATTATTGGTTAAAGAAAGCAGGAAGCTCAGCCATTAACTTTTGAAAGCTTAACTCAAAGTCTACCATAACTACCAGCTATCAAGTTCTGAATTACAAAAGTTTATTTTGTAAAAAAAAAGAAAAAATACTTTTTGCAGCTGCTTAGAAATATAAATTTAAAAATTACTTTTTGATAAGCTTGTAAGTTGTAATTCATATTAGTTGTATTTCAATTGATAGTTAAAATAAAGTTCAAGTTGTATTATTTTTATCTCCCAGAATTGGACAGAGTGCAGAGGAGGGTATGAAGTTAAAGTGATCATATTTTGTTTTAGAAAAAGCAGAACCTAAACCATATATTATACCAAACAAGCCACGTATGTGTTACAAAAAAGGAAAATAGAGTTTGTATAGGGAAAATAATAGAGGGATAGAGAACAAGATAGCTGGAATTTGAGACAAACATATTTCATGTTTATCAACACACAAGAGGGATGCAATTCATTGCAATTGCACAAATGTTTATTATTATTATTATTATTATTATTATTATTATTATTATTATTATTATTATTATTATTATTATTATTATTATTATTATTAGCGCCGCGTCTAACTACCCGTTCGGCTTATAAGCACCACTAATTTTTGTATGGGAATAACTACAATTGAAATAATTTAAATGATTGGCTAAATTAAACCTGCTCACGTGAGTCCAATCCAGATGGCATTTTGGCTTAGCTCACCAGTTTTAACCACTGAGCTATACAGGATTTGTACCCTGCCCAGGGTCATTTTCCTCTCATAGTTCCCTAGTCACAAATGTCTGTGGTATATATCTGATAGCTCACGACATTAATAAGATCACTCATGTTATGTAGCTGACGATTTCCACACGTCCATCACAAACTCTGCCTTAAAAATGATGAGTGAAGAATGACACTTATACAATTTGTCTGTTCACGCCAATCTTCACACTTGACTTAAACTGTTAAGTTTAAAATTTATATTAGTTTAATGTGTTATATATATATGTGTGTGAATTATATTAATTTAATGTATTCTTAACTCTTTCATATTATGATGAATATATAGTAGATTTCCTAATTTCAATCAATTTTTTTTTGCTCAATCTAAGGTCCATATCTAACTCTAGTTGATCTTTGGAATTTTTATTAAACTCCAAATTTCAACTCTGGTCCACATTGAATTCTATGATTATATTTAAATCCTGGATAGTTCAGTGGTAGAACATTGGAGTGCTAAGAAAAAGCTCACTGGCTCGATTCCCATGTCTTGATGTCATTTTTCAACTAATTTACATTAATTGAATTGTGACCAACCTTTTGCCACTTCCATTATTTATTATTAGTATAATTTAGGATATTGGTTGCTTACCACTTCAAACTAATACTTAAGTACAAAAGTCATATTATTATGTAGCATCATAAAAGCAAATAAAGTCTAAGGACAATTAAAAGGTAGTATCATTAGAAAGAGTGACATTTGTAACAAAAAATAAAAACTATTTTTGGTAGCAAGTCCATTTTGAAAGGTATTTTCTCATACTACTGTTAGGATTCTAGTGGCAAAAAATACCTTTCAGAACGGACCTCCTACAAAACTCAGTGTAAAATGTATTCCCTTTCCATGGACATTTATGTTCATCAATTATTAGATAGGAAGTTCAAGTCTCACGGCACGTCTATATAGCTTTTGACAAATATATTTTGCATACACAACTTCTAGAAAAAATAAAACTCAAGAGGGCAGTGCCTTGCGCTAGCGTTTTTCAATCCGAAATATTATTTTCTCTAACTCCAAAAAGAAGTGGTTGGTTATAAATCAACCAGTGCCTATGGTTGTACTTTCGCTTGTTCTGTAGGACTAAAGTACATCACCTTCAAAATATTCCCGTGTGTAGCTGGGTAGACCCTACGAGAGTAATTACATACAAAGATCGGTTCGAGTTGTTTGAGTCTTGAATGGTCTCAAATGAATAAGGAATAACAAAGGTTAAACTCGAGGAGAAAAAGTCTTCGGGATGCTAAAATACGTACGACTTTATAGCCGTTAGCCCAAATGACTTTGAATGATCCTAACAAGATAGATTTTTTTGTATTAAAAATAAATTTTAGGCCAAATGACGTGTACCCGTATTGTCATCATTTGTGTTGTATTTTCAGTGGAAGAAAAAGGTAAGTACTAGCTAGTTTTAGAACCAGCACAATCCCATCACAAAAAAAACTCTGTGTAACTGTTGCAGAAGTTGTAGGGGCAGCGCCAGGCTGACCCTTCGCTGCATGTATCGATCATGTCTGCCGTGACGAGGATTTATTTACTTCGAGGGCGAGACGAGCGGTGGGGGAAGGGAGGGGGGGGGGGAGATAGATCTGGTTAATTGAGAAGTGTTATTAATAGCCACGTTTCGATTAGGCGGTCTGTGCCAACGAATCCTTCGCAACGAGGCCCGATCAATTATCGACTGCTGTCCTGAAATTAGAATGGTGGCCATGGCCTCCAAAGGAACTGCACTTGTAATGGTTGTATGGGGATATCGAGTGGGTTCAGCGACTGGATTCAAGGTCACAAACTAATTTCGCTGCTAGAGAAATCCGCTACATCCAATTAACGGGCTGTTTCTCCACCAGCGAGCTATTTTCAATATTTATTAGCATAGTTTGTTATTTAAAACTAGAAGTTCTGTAAACTATAGACCTCGCTACCTCCATACTCTCTTTACTACCGTCTTAGCCTTTATCTTTTAATTTCAAGTTGAAATATTTCTTATAATTTCTCCTTGGAGGTCTAGGCCTTTTAGATAAAATTTAATGTGGCGGGCTAATTTGAGCTCAAGCTACCCGTCAGATTAAATGTTATCTAAAAGGCCTAGTTTCACAGCACAAAAATTAATGCTCGGGCACATATGAGCACAAACGGAGCACAATCGAATGTCATGGATAGAGCTTTGTTATGTTGTGTTTTACAATATGTGGTGGGCTAGCTTGAGCTCAAGTTAGCCCACCACATTAAATGTTATCTAAAAGGCCTAGTTTCACAACACAAAAGTTAATATTCGGCCACCTATGAGCACAACTAGAGCACGAGTGATTGAACAAAAAATAAGACATTGTGGTGGCTTGGTGGGGCAACTTGAGTTTGAGCTAGGCCTACGTCTCAGAAGGTCAATCTGCATTATCTTCAAGTATGAGAATTGTGTACAGTAGTATTATTGATTAAGGATGAACCTTAAAGAGGATGATAATTTACCGTTATGAGCTTTAGTGGCCAAGAAGACTGGGAGTGACCTCTCTAGGATAGGAAGCTAAGAATATTAGGGTTTAGAAATAATACTAGGGATGAGTAGGTGTACTATTCAAGCATCAGCATTTGCTTAGAGTTTGTAGTATTGGAAGGGTGACCTGGTGGTCTAGGGGTAAGGTGTCAGACTTCTATGCTGGCGGCCGGGGTTCAATCCTTGGTCCCGGCAAAGATTTATCTGATTACCAAACCCTTCCTTCACCTCTGACAAGACATCTAGTGAATGTGGGGAATGCCAGACCTCCACCGTGGTTCGGATTCCACGTTAAACTGTAGGTCCTTCATTTCATCTCACAATCACCCTACCATTACACATTAGCGTGCGTATAACCCGAATGGGTAGTAAGACGCGGTGCTAATAATAATAATAATGTAGTATTGGAGATTATAACGAGGGAATTCATGGCTATGAAGTCAAGCTGTTTGACGTCTGGACGTTGGGAGGTCACATGACTTAATATGAAAAGTTTAGTTTACAATAAGAATGTATCTATTTAATTAATTCCATTTAAATAGTTGGAAAAATTTCCGAAAAAAATTGAAGGGACATTTTATATAGTCTTAATCTCTAGACTATTTTTCCACCCTCACCACCCTTTGTCCCACCCATTTTTTAATATAAGTGAATGTACCGTGTTTATTTTTGTAGCTATAAAAACAAATATATTAAACCTAATAGTGGAAAAAACCATAAAATACCGGTAATTTATATTCATAAAATGTTCACATTGAACTTTAAATTTAAATACGGGTTAAAATATTTGTATTAAACTAAATTCAAGAGGTCAGCCACTTCGTTCACGACTTAGAGCTTGTTTGCTAAAGCATTTTATAAAATAGGTACATAATATTACAATACTACGGGTTCCCTTCAAATATTGGCATTACAATACAAGACGCCCTTCCCCTTCCACAATTATATAAAATAAAACATTACCATGGCTGAGGGCCGTTGCTTATATTATTATTATTATTATTATTATTATTATTATTATTATTATTATTATTATTATTAGCACCGCGTCTTACTACCCGTTCGGGTTATACGCACTTACGCTAATGTGTAATGGAAGGGTGATTATGAGATGAAATGAAGGACCTGGCATTCCACACATTCACAAGATGTCTTGTCAGAGGTGAAGGAAGGGTTTGGAAATCATATAAATCTGTGCCGGGACCGAGGATTGAACCCCGGACCCCCAGCACAGAAGTCCGACACCTTACCTTGTAGCTGGCCCTGTATGCCGCACTTTGGAAGCACCTGCTTGAAAAAATATAGCATCACGTCTGACTACTTGTTCAGGTTATACGCATAAGTACTTGCTAATGAGAAAGGGGTGAAGAAGGTTGAATAAAAAGGAAGTGTATCTGCATTTGCGTGAAGGAAGAGTGGAAACTCATTTAGAAAAACTCAGTACACCTAACTGGTATTCGACCCCCGATATACCTGTCATCAGTAGTCTAGTATAACACGAGAGTAACTTCTTATACCACGTGGCCACCGAAGCAGGTCCCTTGTTCCAAGTTGTCCACGATTGCGAACCTAGGCAAACTAAGCCTGGGCAGAGGGGCCAAAGCTAGGTTTCATCAAATGAGATTCATTTACTCATTTAATTGCAATGAAAATTAATTTAAGACAAATTAGAAAAACTGATAACGCAAATAGTAATAATTACAGTACTGTAATAATACAATATAATGACCTGGACAGCACGTGAAGGTCTCAAACAAAATATATCTAACTGTGCGAGTCCTTGAAGACTCAGCTGAGTGCTTCCGGTGTTGGCGAGACACCTCGTGGGTATTGCACCACACTACGTAATTCAAACATCCATATTACCGAGACAGAGCTGATTAAGATGTAGCTTTCATTTACTCTGTAAGATAACAGTATTTCCTTGACAGAATGCACCATGGTGCTATCTTAAAAGACAAATCACAGTGGAAACTTGCAAGGTCAGCTTGTTGCCCTTCAGTGTAAACTGAGTGTACCTACAGTTCAATTTTTCGGGGGGCAAGACCTTTTAGAAAATACAAACTTTTCTCCGGACAAAATTGATGGCATTGTACTCATAAAAAAGTGTTATTTTATAAGTAATGTCCATCACAAGTTATAGCCGCTTGTAGCATGACTCGTATGAATACATGAATACGTTGAAAAATAATAATCTATTAAGTTGAGTCCATACACAATCATAACATAGCCGTCAAGGATTGAGGTGAATAAATGAGAGGGAGATCTCAGATCAGGCTCAAGCAGGCGTGTCAAACTCGCTTGATCATAAGGGCCACATGCGGCCCGCGGGGCGCAAGTTTGACATGCCTGCTCTAAAGTGTCAAGTAGAGCTGCCACTTCATTTTTCAATCGGAAAAATTTCCATAAGATTTACTGGTCAAAGTTTCAGATTGACTCTCAGGGAAAGGGGATGTTTTAGCAAAGGCTTTGATTATAATATTTAAGTAGTAACATAAATGGTGTACAGCAGACCGGAATATCCCAACTTTAGTGACACATCCAAACACAAAGCATTTTAGTCGACATGGGAGTATAATAACCTAGATATAATGAGTACTCGCAGTATGCCATTGTGGGGGTATGACGTCAGAGTCTACAATGTATTCCTATGGAGGAAAATGGAATTTAAAAAATTAATAAAGTCCATTTGTACTATTAAATAAATTATAAATCAACCATTTATGAAATCAGAATAGCTTTAACTTCACAAAAAATAAGAGGAAAGTTTTGTAAAATTGTACAACTCTCAGTAATCTCTGATAAAAAAATCGTAAGCTTTGGCGGGAATTCAAATTAAAGAAACCTTAAAAACTAACGTTTAGGCAATATAAAATGACAATTTATATTACCTAAACATTAGCTATTATTAGATATATTATTTACTAATATAATATTCGTTCTATATATATAATATATTTAAATATATAACTATATGTTAAATATATATACCTATATTTTATATATTACTTATATTATGTATATATAATATATAAAATATAATAAATATTTTATTATATATAATATTAATACATATTTTATGATATGATTGTATTTATATTATATAATTTTTTATGATAAAATTATATATATTATATAATTTTTAATAACATTGGTAGCTTTTAGTTTTTATTAAAAAATTATTAAAAATAAGCACAACATTATGAAAAAATATCTGCTTCGGTGGCCGCATGGTCTCAGGCATCACTCTCGCTATAAACTAGAATGTCGATGACAGAAAGATTTGGGTTGAGTTAGAATCCTAGTTGGGTGTACAGAGGGTGGTTTTCCACTCTCTCCACGCAAATGCGGGTACACTTACTCTAAATTAATTTTTCTTCATCCCTAACTCATTACCCTAATTAGTACATGTGTGTATAACCTTAACAGGTGGTAAGATGTGGTGCTAAATATATGTTTGCTTATTAATTAAATCTAAAGATTTATTATATTATTTTGGTCCACTCATTATTCACAGAGTAGCTTAATTTGTTACGAAATATTTAGAAAACCAGTTAGAATTTGATAAAGCATCAAAGAAAAATAGCTCATAAAAAATTATAAGATAAATATAAAATAACACATAAATAAATAAAATTAAGTTGCAGACCAATATTATCATAAAGTTAAGCTTTGAAGTAAACAAATCCAAAGCCAGTACACCTTCAAAATGGCAGCCAAACTTCTTTTTTCTTTCTTGTTTATTTGGATATTAGCACCGCCATAAGACGGAACGGCTAGCGAGTACTCTTCTAGGAACGCATCGAGGTTACTCTACTGCAGTAGAGTAGAATACGCCACCATTGTGCTACCGCTGTCGGTCCACGGAAAGCTAATGGTGCAATGGTGCAAAGACGATAGTTTTGTTAACTTAATTGGGTTGATTGTTTGCATTATTTATTATAATTAGCTTCCAGACGCAGCACAATAAAAAAAATTGGTTGGGAGTAGGCCACTTGAGAATTGCTTCTAGACATCCAATTTAGTAATATAATCAAAGAGAGGACTACTTAAAATTACTGTCTTATGGAGGCCTCCAATTAAAAAAAAAATCCAATAAAGGCATCTAACTTTGAAATAAATTTTAGGGATAGGGTCCCCGGACCACCCTCTATACATAGGTGGCAATACTCTAGAACTTCCCTTGATTTAAAAAGGTTTTTGTTAATCAACCCCCCGCCCCCCCTCATGAAGCCACCGCCACCATTAGCATCGATACATTGTTCTACCTGTCCTCCCAAAGTATATTTTTGTTTGTGCCGCTGGCAAGTATGTGTCGATAAGTTGGGTTTGAGTCCCCGAGTAGTGTAAGGTATACAATCTCCACGCGGTGAAACTGGGAACAATAGGAAACATAACCGGGCTACATGTGTCACACTATCTTGCACATGTTGTGCAACGCACAGGAACCAGCCGGGTGGGGATGAAATACGATACAGCAGAGGTTCTCAGCCTGTGGGTCCACAAACAGTCCTGTGGTGGTCCGCGAACCATCTATTGCAGAAGATAAACTTGTTGACAACTTATTAGAAAATATATAATTATTCTTTATGATCGACGTTGAAAATAGATTACTATTTTATTACCGTGGTGTTATTTTATAGGTATTGATAATATCTATCAAAAGCGAGAACTTCAAATCAAATCACTTGACGTATAAATAAGTGAAATATTATGTAGTAGCTTTTTATAGCTGTCAAATAATATATCCATTCGTAAGAAAATAATTGGTGTGTGGATTAGCCTAACATATCATTCGCGGTCACACTGCGAGTTTTACACAATTAATATAAATCCCCAATCATATAAAAAACTATAAATTGCATCAAGAGGGATTTAATGTTTAAAACTTCCTAGACATATCCTGGTGGGGGACTTCTCAACAAGTCACCATAGGCAAGAACCCCCCCCCCCTTCCCACCATCCCGTCCAGCCCTCAAAAACAACCAAACGCACTTTTGTGTCAACCTTGCAAAGCAATGGGCTGCCCACTTTTCAAAATAAGTTTATTTCATTTTTATCTCTCTCGCCACGTTTAACTACTGATGAAGGTAGAATTAAGATTAAATGTACCAGAATGTGTGTGGAGGTAGAGTGGCATATCTAGGAAAAAATAGTCTCATTACTTTCGCCAAGATTCTAACCTCCCCATCATCAACGAATCAGACTAAATGCACTGGACATTTAAACCACGTGCCAACCGGTACGAGTTATTTATAATCTCCTTCTAAACGAGATAAACAACAACTAAAAACTTAAGTTCAAATTGTTATACAGAATTTGAGGTATAGCTATTTCATGGCATATCTTGGAAAGTATCTTTATATTTCCGTCAAACATTTGCAGTCCTCTTAGGATTTTTTTGTCCTAATTTGGTTTCTGCAGATAATATTGCTAGAGATCAGACGGAATCAGAGGCAATCAATCAGATTTGGAGAAAAAATAAGTGATGATTTTTCGAGATGACAATCATTATATTATATTAAAAAAAAAAATTGTATGCTTTAATTTATAGTCATCCACAATGTCTCTAGCCAGCGTTTCATGAATTCACCAAATTATTGCCAGTGTGGCGGTACTTGCTCTTAAGGAGAATGTTGGTGAAACGTTGGGGGCTGCCAGTAAGCTCCAACCCCCCCAGACCCCCGGGAGTGAAAGCCTTGACCCGGGTTAGTCCTAGTACCTGGCAAACCCTGCCTAATCAATACTGCAGTAGGAGCCAGATCTCGCTCGCTGGAGTGGATGGATGGAACGCACACCAACATCCTACCTCCAGCTGGAGACTCAGTATGGAATCAAGTCCCTTTAAAACGCACCTCTGCACATGCGCAAATATTAAACTAGGAACAAAACTAAATTACATTATATATTATAGTGAACTCTATAAACTACTGGAGGGACACGAACAGTGAACAGACTATGTGCAATAAAATTGACCAAAACCATGTTATCTGCTAGAGTCAGACGGGCTAAACTGTTAGATCTCGTTCTTATGGCATTGGTGTTTTATTGAAACTATTATTGTTTAGAAATTTCTAAGAATAGGCCTATATGCCATAAAGTTATAAGTATGGAACATGTTAATTATGATATTTATACAGTTTAGTAATCCATTTATCGCATTAAATATAATATACCTCGACATATATTATAAACTTGCATACAATAGTAAAGCACGTCCAAAATATGTCTCTATCGACATGTATGTATAAAAGAGAGAGAGAGAGAAAAATACCCGTAGGTTTATTCATGGTGTGCAAACAACATACCATAGATTTCAGTTCCAGACTTCTATCCAGTTAAAATATAGAGGCCACTAGTATTTATAGATAATAAATATAGCCAAAAAAGGACTAATAATATATATGGAGGGAGTTAGATTTACTTTAAGTGGGTCAATTAACTGATTTGATCGAAGTTTGAGCTTAAAGCTCAACGTGTGTAACTAACGCGTATAGCTCAACGCGTATAACCAGTGGAGTAGCTAGGCTTTTTGGCGCCCATAGCTAATGTTAAAATCGCTGCCCTTCCAGCACCCCTACATAACCAACCCACACAAAATACAGAATTAAAATAATATTAATTATTCTATTTGTTTCTTTTTATTCAATTATAGTTTGCAATTAGTTTTAATTTGCTAAAAGATCGTTAACATTATGCTATTGACATTGGCAATATCATTAGTAATTGTAGATATGTAGCCAATGTCTTGTAAGCCTCCAATCTCATTGAGTAACATATGCACGAGAGGAGTCACTCTAGAGAACAGTATAGCTATTCACCATTATGTTTACTTAATTTGAAAGAAGCAATTATGTCCCTGCAGTCATGGTACAACTCTGATTCATTTAAATCTTGTGAATTAAGTTGGGCTGGATTATTACCCTTACGCCGAAGGTCAGTAATCTCCTCACAATTATTTTTTAAGATCCAAATTATTTAACAAAAATTTAGCATTACAAATTAAACCACAGCACCTCTCTAAATTTTGCAACTGTGAAAAACTGTCTGATATCTCAACGTGTATTTGATCTAAAATGTATTTCAGGCAACGACAGATTTCTAATGGAGTATTCAATTTGGTACAGGATGAATTTTCGCTAGACATTTTAATTTTTTTTCTAATACGCCTATCGTGGTTCTATCCTGGCTTGGTAAACTGAGGCGGGTTTTCCTAAATGGTTTCCCACTCTCTCTCCACGAAAATGGGATACACTTCCTCTAAGCTCAACCTTCTTCATCGCTGACTCATTAGCGTAATTAATAAATAAGCTATAGCCCGAATAGGTAGAAATACGCGGTGCTAAATAAAAATACTAGTTTCAAAAAGTTCCCATTTGATTATGCGCTTGGGGAAAAGTTGTTGGCTTAGCCTGAAGGAAATTCTGAAATCTATTAAAGAGGGAACCTCTGACCAGAAGAAAAGTATAGCTAAAAATTCAAAATTTTCAATAAATTGCTAATCATAGCTAACTCCTCACGTATTGTGAGCGTTTTAGTTTCTGAGTCGCTCCAAGGATTAATCATTTTGTCTATTGGAAACAAGATAGCATTTACTGAAGCTGATTAATATATTTATCTTGTATTAGAATGAGCTTTCACAGTAAACACAACCATGCATTTCAATATAATGCATCGGTGAGTAAAACCGGAAAATTATGCAAATACATGTTCTATGGTCAGGGGCCTCACGCCAGGTATCAAAATACTGTAGGAATATCAATAAATTCCATATTTTATTGCTTTATTTTACAGTAGAAAGTGTTTTTAAATGAACATGGTCAAATTGCTAATTTTTTTATAAAGTGATGAGTGGGTTCTACATCTCCGGGAGCTTACTAGTTAAATATTGCTTCCAACTGTTTTATAATAAAGCAGCGGTTTCCTATTTGGGGGTCGCAGCGTGTTTTGGGTGGGGTCACAATATAGAAGTTGTAGATTTATATTCAATTTTTTAAGTATTTTAATTATTATAAGAAGATGTGAAATTCTAATATAAACGTAAGTTGTTAAAGTGCTAAAAACGACATAGTCACTGCTTAGGTTCCTTTTGGCTATTCCATTCTTATAGCTTCTTGCTGACTTGTTTACTGTGGCAGCATTGTAATACTGCTAGCATAATATAAACTCATCCCTCAAATCCGAGCTTGTTGATTCTATTTTACTACATATTAGTCTCATATAATCATTATTATAAGCAATTTATAGTAATTAAAACAAGCATTAGTTGACACGTGGGTTTAATGTCACGCTGTTTTGGTTTGATTTGTTGGTGAAGGTGAAGTAAGGATTCTAATTCTGCCCAGGGATAGTTTATCCTAATATCCCTCCAAGCATATAAGTGTACATTTCCTCTAAATTTTACCTATCCCACTGGTGTAGCTAACTGTAGATAGGCTGAGCTGGTAGTAATACACAGTGAAAAAACTTAGAAACTAGGATTTGAACACCTTTAGGCCTAAGTTATCAAATGTTCGCGATGTCTCCAGAGAGAAAAGTTGTGGTCATAAACTATAATATGCTGGAAACCGCTGTAATAAAGTCAGTTAAATTTTTAATCTAAAATACACGATTTGAACAAAGTCTGCAAATCTAAATAAATATATTTAAGCTCAATTGGATATTTAGCTGAGATGCAGGTAAACTGAAATCAATAATAATTCAAGTTCCACTGAAAAAAACCTTGTAGCTTTAAAACTCCAGTATGAACAAATAAACAAGGCTGTTGCCAGGGGGGAGGGGGAAGGGGCTCAAACAACCCCCGAGATTTTATGAACAAAATGACTTTATTTATTGCTCAAACAATATAAAAATTAAGATACAAGTACAAATTAGGAGGTTTTGTTACCATAAAAAGCACTTCAGAGAGCTTCTAGAGGTGTTTCATATTTAGATTTTTTTATATCCATCAGCAGTTAGTGGGTTATGTTGCCACAAAAAAACACTTCAGATAGCTTCTAGAGGTGTTTCATATTTAGAATTTTTTATATCCTTCGACAGTTATGGTGTTATGTTGCCACAAAAAAACACTTCAGATAGCTTCTAGAGGTGTTTGATATCTAGAAATATTCCTAGCCTTCGGCATTTCGGGTATTATGGTGCCATAAAAACACTACAGATAGCTTCTAGAGGTGCTTAACATTTAAAAAATTTCCTAGATTTCAGTAGTTAGGA